>QJPP01001375.1:168570-669002 GCA_003996215.1 Jaltomata sinuosa
ATATATATCATGTATCTTCTCAGTTATTTCAGCTTTGATGAATAGAGTTATTTGGTATCTTTGTTGGTGGAAAATAGTAATCATTTATGAAACTAATCGAGGTGTGCGTTAATTGACTTGAACATTATGATTACATAAAAATACTTCATGTCTTTTCAAAATCAAACTTACTCTACTTATGCCCTCTATATTATGAAAATGTTAAACGAATATTAATTTGAAAAATATTTTCATTTTACTAGCATGTTAAGTGTTTGAATTTTAAAAACATGAGACATATACGAAAGAGTGTTGTGCTCTCAAATATTCATTAGATATATAAGTTCTGTTAATAATTTGGGTTCAAATTAGTAAATTAGAAAATCAAAATAGACAGGAAAGCAGAAAAGCAAAACCTTTAAATAAAATATCTGAGTCTACAAGTTTCTTGTGTGTCCTTAAAAAATTTAATCCTGTCACTATACTCGAGGTTATGAATTACTTCCTCCCAGGATAAAACGGATATATCTATCGCTGGAATAGCGGTACCTCAAACACCAACGACCCCGTGAACTCAACAAACGGCAATAAATCACATATGGTTCTATACTTTTTGGTTGTAAGAAAATATGCAAAGGAAGTGCAAAAAAATGAATTCTGAAAATTGAGGCTAGTCCTCTGAATTTATAGCTAACGAAAAGGTAGTATAAAGAGGTGATTATTGTGACTTATCAGAAAAGTCATAACCTATAGAAAAGTCTCAACCCATCGGAAAGGTCACAACCCGTTCAATGTGAAAAAGTGTCTATTAAAAATGCATCTTTTCTCTTGGTGTCTTTTCATAAAAACACCTATTAATTTTTCATTTACACATCTTAAAAACCCAACAAGTTCATCACATTAAATATATCAAAAAAATTAATTGTATACACCAGTCTCAATTGAACTAGATTTGAGTTTTATAGCTAATTGAAACTAATAAGTATGTATAATTAAAAGACGTGACATATTTTAAATAGTTGTAAACTAATTATCAACGTAGCGTTTGAGAATACATACGCAAAAGCTTTTTCAAAATTTAACTAAAAAATATTTAATAAAAATACTTTATCACGTGAACATGATCGGTTGATGTATTCAACATTTTATTTAAACAACATATATAAAAGGTTATCTATAAAATATCATGCAATACTTCAACTAGCAAATGAATACGTTGATTTAAATTTTGAAAGCTATGTCTACACTTTTTGTTGGAAAAAAATAGTGTTATAATTGCAAACATCATTTTACTTGTGAATTTCATGTAAGTTATAACTAAATGTTCCCTTAACCTTAAATAATTCACGTTTTTTCAAATTTCCCCATGTTAAAATCAAAATTGTATACACAGATATTATAAATTTGTACACGATCAATATATTTTATTATGATATAGTAGCAAGTAACTTATTTTATTTTGTACGTTCATAAGACTCAACCTTTTTATGTGGTTGAATTTTTACTTTATTATCTGTAGTATATACTTTAATAGACGATCTTCCGATCCTTACAACAAGAGTTATGATGAAGTGGTAAGTACTTCTTCATCCTTAACCAAAGATTTCGTTCAAGTCCCTCTGGGTATGGTGTCACCTTTGTTAGGGAGCGCACTACCCCCAATATGTAACTTTTTGCGGCACAAATCCAAATATATTTGAACTCCAATACAAATATCATTTACCGAATAAAAAATCAAAAAAAAATATTTTTAATTTTTTTTATAATTAAAAATGTTCTTTGCATCTAATATACACGCGACATAAAAATGAACACACTATAATTATAAAAATGGGTATAGTGCCCATCATGCACATAGATATGTGCATCAACTACTCATTTATTATTTTATTATTTTCCAGTAGGGTAAGGCTTTAGCCATCAGATTTTCTCTCATCATCATAAATGACAAAACCCTAGAAAATGAATCTCAAAGTAGTATGTATTTGCTTTACGTACTTGATTTTTAATATATTTTATTTGAGTCGAAGGCTTATCGAATATAATTTCTTCGACCTTTATAAGATAAGTAAGACTGCGTATATTCCACTCTTTTTAAATCTCATTTGTAAAATTACACGGGATATATTATTGTTATTATTGTCGGTATATATAAAAACTTATCTTCTTTGGCTATTATCCATCCAACAAGTTGGCAACTGTACTGGTGAGCATCAGAATAGCTACTTGAACTAAATGTGTGTACCTCTTTTGATTTGACATTACTTTACTATGCTATATATATATATGATATTAATAATGTTAGAATATTAATACGTACATCAAATACTTATATATCTTTGTCATTTTTTAAATAAGGTTCTAAGAACATGAACGACTTTAATTACCGATATGCATGAGTTGTGGTGGTATGGTTAGGATCGCTCCCCCTTAATCAGAGATTTCGAATTTGAGTCTTTCTTTGGGTATGCAAAATATTCTTGTTAGGAGTGTCGCCCCCAGAAATGAGCGTGCAATAGGTGAATTCGAATTAATCAGGTTCTAATGCGGGTCTCGCGAACACTGGGGACAAAAAACATGAGAAACTATCACAATTTTTTTCATTTTTTTTTTCAAAAAGTAATGATATATATACTATGTTGCTTGTAATAACAATTAATATTGTAAATAATCTTTGTTAAAGCTATGACAATGACTATATTATAAGAGTTCAAGTGCTATTATTTCCCTAAAACAAAATATTGAATCATGCTAATAACATATTTAAGCTATATATGATATGATCATACATTTCAATATGGTATCCAAAGAGTAAACGAGGGTCATGGGGTTAGATTCTCAGTCATTATTCATTACTTATTAATTAGAAATTTCACGTAGTCTTCACATGAGGCGGTCAGATATTGATTAAAACGTAAATTAGATGAAATAATCACGCACTTTAACAAATTAGCCCTAAACCTAAAGAGTTTACTAGTTGGGTGCATGAATATATATGATGCAAGTTGCAGTGACAAATCTGTAAATAATGGATGTCTCTCTCATATGTCTCAGTGCTTGCCCACAAAAACTGTTACTGTTTATTTCTGCCTTCTTTTGATTTGAATTTATGACCTAAACCTATATTGCTCGAACTTTTCAAAAATTTCAAGCATTTGAATCCTCTAAAAATAGTATTTTTAAAGGATTCGTCATACGGCATAATTTTTTAAGAATCCAAACAACATAACCTAAAATAATTTTGTAACCCCGTTATAATTTTATTAGAATTTTCCCCTTATACCAAGTGGATTTATATAACAAAAAGTTGGGTCTTTTGCCCTATTTGTGTATCAGAGTGACTTTTTGACTAATGAAATTCAATTGAATTCTAATACTCAGATAAACACATGCAATATAGTAACAAGGAGAAGTAAAAAAGAAAAGAAATTGAACTTTACATACTAGAGTAATTGTAGTCTATGTTGTTTGCATTCTTCAAAAATGTTATCACACCTGTATTGTTTCCTCCAAAAGTACACTATTTTTAAAAGATCCACATACGACAATTTTTTTAAGAAGTCCTAGCAACATAGACATAGCCATATATAGATAGAGTAAGAGTAACACCAAGTTGTGATTTATAATTTCAGGACCATGAAAATAAATATAATAGTTCAAGTACTTCTTGTAGAAATCATTTGGTCCTCAGATCCCTTCAGCACACCATTGCTGAAAATTGAAATCCACCCTACACTACAAAAAAAACCTAAAAAACTTGCCTAATTTTTTATCAACTTGTAGATTTTTCCTTTAGTAGTCAGTAAATTAATGAGCTAGCTGAGAGTCTTTCGAAAATAACATCTCTACCTTTTGAAGGTAGGGTAATGTCTGGGTACACTCTACCTTCCTCAGACCCATCTCTAAAACGAACTACACAGGTGTATAATGATTTGTTGTTGTTGTTGTCAGAAAATTGATATATAAGTGATTTAATTTAGTACTCACATTTATTGACCATGTAATATTCTCTCTAATTTCACAACAACAACGACAACACCTTGGTCCCAAACAAGATGAAATCGGCTATATGAATTACTATTTTTCACGCTTCATATTAATTGAAGTAGATCGATGAAGCAAAAGGTATTCATTTCTATCGTTAAGCTACTATGGAGGCAGACTCTTTGACAAAAACCGGAGCTTTAGTAGATATATACCTCGAGAATATTTGTCAATTTAAGTGATCGAGCTCCCTCGAGTTGCACTGAGGGAGCATATAATATGGTAGGGGTTCATGCCAAACACCTTCACAACGAGAGGTGAAAGCCTGGGTGAATGGATTAAATCTAAAAAAAAGAAGAAGTAATACTCTAAAGGGGAACAACAAATAGGAACCATCACTATTGTATAATGAAGATTCAAGAAGTTAGTAATGTAATGAACAATTATGTTAATCATTTTACTTCTGTTAGTATCAAGGCATAAATTAGAAGTTCTCAGTTTATAATTAGCTTTCTAACTCAAGAAATCATTTTATTGTTAATCCATTTTTTTGACTTGTTTTTGTTATATGATAATCTATCTTATTTTCCTGTTCAATCAATGAAATGGATTTTTTCACTATAATTTTTAATAAGCAGAAAAATGAAACAAACACCATATATGTCTTACTAAACAATATTCATCTACAAGGCCTCTTGTTTCACTACAAGCTAGAAAAACAGGAATTAACGACGAATAATTTTTATTGCTAGACATCAAAAAATAGTCGCTAAACTTATTCAACAATGAATCATCAAAAACTCGTGTTAGGTATAAGCTATTTAGCGACAGATTAACAACGATTTATGAGAATAAGAAAGAGACAATCAAATAATTAACTTTATTTACTCCACTCACTATCTAAACAACATATATACCCAATGTAATTCCACCAATGGGGTTTAGGGAGGATGGTGTGTACGTAGCATTACTACTGTATAGTAAAAGTAGAGATGTTGTTTCCGATAGATCCTTTCGGTTCAAGTAAAACATAACAACAGGCGGTAAGAAAAGAAGATACAATAGTAAAAGAATCAAATAGAAAATAGTGAAGAAAATAGTGAAGAAAAGAACAGTAACAACGACAGATAAATAACAATAACCAAAAGAAAGTAGAAAAAGTAATAATCGAATCGAAGAATAAGATGATTAATTCTTTTTTTTAACTCAAAGTAGAACATGAATGAATAGTTAGTACCAAATCAGTTTTATTTTTATCTCCAAGTTGCAACACTAGCCACTAAATACAAAAGTATCAAAGCAAGTTGGACATGGCTAGCTAGCTACTTATACATACTACTACATAGTATCCCCTAGTAGTATATATATATATATATGACAAAAATTACATTACGCTTAATATAAAGGCATAGCCCAAGTACTAGCTAACTATAGCTAATTTCTAATTTACATTGAAATAAAATTAAGTTCATTTAGTCATACCACAAATTTGAAGGAATATTCTCCAACAACTCTGGTACATAATCTTCTCCGACATAATCTTCAAACGATAGATCCGAATTATCTTCGGTCATCGTTGCTTCATTCGTAGATAGTACTTGAGTAGTACTATCTCCGTGATGAACAACAACTAGTTGGTCATCGCCAGATGGCGATGACCACTCATGAGTTTTCTCGAAACTCGTGCCAGCATGGCTAGTACTACCGACAGTAGTAATACTGGCGATGGTGGCAGGGTAGTTAGCATGTTGGCCAGTGAGTTGTTGGACTAAAGCTCTGAATTCAGCAGCACTAGTGTTAACCTTCATTGGATTTGATATGTAAACAACTTTAACTGGCTTTTTCTTGGTGTTTTTGGGTTGTTTGTTAGCTTTTTTTGAATGTACACTAAGCATTTTATCCATGGAATTGGTTTCTTTTTTTGTTGAGAAGAGTGTGGTGATTGGATTTGGGTTTTTTAGGGAAAGAAAGATGGGAAGGAAAGGAAAAGAAAATGTTTTGGAGTGGAGAAAGGGAAAGGGGCAAGTGGATGGTAAATGGACACAGAAATGTAGTACTACTAGTAGATAGATAGGGAGTTAAGAGAGAAAGGAAAACTACATATTCCACAAGGCTCATTTTATAGAGAGTTGTGTTCACTACATAAAGACAAAAAAAAAATATAAAGTAGAATAGAAAATAAAAATTGTAAAGATCTTACTCCCTTCAATTCAACATACATAAAACATGGTAACAACACCAATAAGGGTTGTGGTAAAGTGGTAAGTACTCCTTCATCTTAATTAAAAGTCTTGGGTTCAAGTCCTTTTGAGTATGATGTTGCCTTTGTTAGGGAGTATTTTATCGCCAATGAATCATAATAAATATGTTAATATCATAAAGGATATGTATAGAGGTGTTGTCACTAGCATGAAAATAATAGTAGGTGATATAGAGGAGTTTTCCTAACAATAGTGTACCGTGGCCGAATGGTCAAAAGCGGCAAGCTTCTTTTTGTTTAGTTGTGCCGTGAAGTGAAATTATATCGTATGTTAGTTAGAGAGGTTGATAAACTACTATATGATCTACGGATTCTCCATCTATAGCCAATACCAACGAGAATACAAGCGAGTCATTTTTGGCCTGTCTTGTAGTCGTAGTCTTTTAGCTTATGTAGTCGTCGGCCTAGCATCGTACCCTCATAGTCCTCAATTAATCTTTGATCTGGATCGGCTGAAACTCACTCAGTTTGCGCGTCTATTGAGGCACCATACTGACTTTTATATTTATGATATAAAGAGTGCACTACTCCATTAGAAAGAGATTTAATCAGCCAACAACTTCAATGGATAGAAAAATCTAACAAGACTTGATATTGATCCCATATTAAGGTGGTTAAAATTATCGTATTAAAATCATCGCAATTATTTCAATTTTTTTGTAGTATACGTACTTGTTTATCCTATTTTGATGAGTTAATTAACCAACACAATACTAAATGAAGTTCATATGGCGTATGTTATATGTTTATTATATTGTGTCAATTGATGAAACTAGCAAGGGTACATATCCAACAAAAGTTTGAACTATGGATAAGCACTTTAGAAAATAATAATTTCAAAAAATAAGTGAAAGTAAGATTGAATACATATATTACAGATTCGATTGGCATGAGAAGAGAGAAAATGTGTGAGACTAAACAGTATTGCGTTATAAAATCAGATACTGAAAGGAAACAAAATTTGAATCTTTAAATGAGCTTAAACGAAAAAGTGAAAACTCGTATAACAGATCCCGACTTATTTTTAATGGAAAAAGAAAAAAAATGATTTGCTTAATTGAGAAAATAAAATATTTGGGCAGTTTGTCACTCACGCATTTGTAAGGAGCGTGAACGATAGTTGTAAAAGAACAGTCATCATGCCCCAATATGCTGACACGTGGCAGAAGAAGACGAACTCCAAGTCTATGACGTCATACGTGTCCCAATGGATGACGCCACCAACTCAAGTCCCGATCACGACTTCATAATTCGGGTCGGGTTTTCAAGTCATCGGGTCAAGCCATAATGCATTTTGCCCTTCATTTTTCACTCGGTGTTTGATATCCGCTTTCGAGGTTCGACTAATTCGAATTCGCATCGCAAAGTCTTCACTTTAAAGACCTACGTTTCTTATCAACAGCGACTTCATATCCAAAACTCGAGACCTCTAATTAAGAATGAATGAGTATTTATCACTCTATTGCTGTCTATTTTGCGGTGGTCCAAATGCATGAATTGCTATCATGTCAAAGCAAATTGGAGATATTCGCAGAAATGTCCTAAATTCTACTTTCTTTCTTAACACGGCTAGCCTGTCTATTTTTTAAAAAAACATTTCGTGATTATAAAATTATATCATTAAAATTAAAATAAAATTCAAAATAAAAATATATTATTTTATAAAGTATTTGAAAAGAAAATATTTATCACACATGAGTTGTTGAGCATATGCACAGTTGAAAGTCAATAATTTTTTTAAAAAACTATAGTATTTTTAACAAAAATAACTTTATATCGGGAATTTAAATTAATAAAAAAAAATTGATTAAGAACGAAAGAGTATATATGTTCCATTTTATTCATACACATAAGACATAACATATATTAGTTGAGAAGATATGGGAAGATAAGTATTCTTTTCGTTTCAATTTATTTATTTTACTCTTTTTTAGTCCGTTTTAGAAAAGATATATTCTTTTCTTTTTAACTTTTCACATGTTTAAGTTCACAAAAGTAAATGACATTAGTACATTATACATACCTTTACTTTATGATCACAAGATTTAAAAAATTTCTTTACTTTTTAAAATTTCGTGTCAAATTAAAATCAAACAAATAAATTAAAACCGAAAGCAGTTTTTCATATCAAAAGAATTACTAACCACTCCACCGCCTACACTTTAGGCAAGACCTTACGTAAACGATTAGTCACATCATATCAAAAATTTGATCCTGTATTACACAGATAATTAATCCACTGATAGCAACTTATGTATGGCTTAAAGTCAAGCTTAAAATTACTGTTGTATTATTATGCTAAGAATTAATTTAATTAGTTCAATGCTAAGAATTTTAAAGGTTGACTCCATCGTGTACTGGTGTTTAAGCCGCTGCGAAATTCCTCAAAAACCGCAAGTAAAAGCATGTTTTTGAGTTAGTGTGACAGTTGCAAAGTCGAGACCTTTAATTAAGGATGAAAAGATCTCTCAACCATTTCTATCACAATCTATATTAAATAAAGTTCTAAAATATCTAAGTTTAAGTTCACATATAATATATTTTGGATATTAGATAATGAATTTTAATTATGTGTTGATAATCATGTTTAGACATAAGTTAAACACCAAAACAAATTTTATACAAAAATGTAAGTCATATACTTGCCATCTAAGTTGCCAAATACTTGAAAAAGCAGTTGGCAACGTGTTCACAAATCAACCATGCATGATTATATCATATTATATAGTACATACCCATTGTAATAATAACATGTAAAATTGTTATATTATTTTTTTTCAAAAAATATTCCAAGTAAGTCAATTAGAATATACTTTTTATTTTAAAAATATCTTGATATTAAAAAAGATTAATCATTTCACAACAACCACGTAAGTACCAAGTTGAGGAGTTGCCAGTGATGACATGTTAATGATAAAGGGACCCCTAATTTACTAGCACACAGTTGTCCTCATCCATGCTATAATAATTTGGTACATCTATAATCGTCGTAATGTTCTAGTCAACTTGTAAGCATCTCAATTTATTTTACGGGATATTTATTACGTCAATACAGATATCGGTTAGACTCTTTCTGTCAATGTTTGGTTAGATGAGAAAAAACCATGTAATGTTGTTATTTCTACTGAGATTTGAATTATAAAGAGCTTTAGTGTTATATTACTATGAGAATTAAAAAAAGAAGAAGACAGTTTGGTGCACAAAGCGTTCAACATTAGCATTCAGAGATGAGAGAACGCACTTCAAGGTGTGTGTATATGTAATAGCTAGATATATAGTCTATCCTAATGCAAACATAATTAGTGGCTGCTTCCACGACTTGAACCTGTGACCTATAGTGGATATTGATCTGAAACTCTGGGTGAAATTCAAATAAGTCAGGTAAACATGTTTGAATAGATTCACGGATTCAAAATTTCAAATTTATGAATTCTTGTAAATCGACTTTTTCTATTGAACTCACAAATCATTTATGCTAGGGTATGGCTGCATCAATAGATCATTCTGGTCTGACCCTTTTTCGAAACTCGCACATAGCGAAAGCTTTAGTACCTTTTAGTTCACAATATATATATAGTGAATTGAGCTAAAGTTAATATTTATCTAACAAGAATCATATATGGATAAATCGAATTAGTAAATTTCGAATATCAACTACCCAAAAAAAAAAAATGGTAAAAAATGTCAATTTAGTTAGTTAGTTTTTTTTAGGAATTTTTTTCCCATAAGTTTGGTCATGTTGGTCACGTAATTCACTTGAAAAGTTTTCAATCACTTGAATTTTTGTCAATAAATAGATGAAAAATTAACAACAATGACAGCAACAACAGAATCTGTTTGATATATTTTGGATATTAATATTCAATCCACTTCAATAAGATCTTATCGTATTTTACAAGAATAGCAAGATTTAGACATCCAAAACTATGGAGTTCCAATATTTTTTATACCTATATTCAATAAAAATTCAATTAGATATATAATCTTGTAAAATATCTTGGGTTGGGGGGAGGGATTATTAATTTGACATAAACTTAGAATAAACAACGACTCAAATAAAGTAACGTTCAAGTTTTATATATAAACTTTGCTGAATACATCGAAAACACCTCAAGTTTGTTAATAAATTATATTATGACATTCGAATTTCAACATGTTTTGATTGAATACATATCTTAACATATAATAATGTATATATTTCTATTAAATATGTTGGACTCACTTCTATGCGTATTCTTAAGTGTCTATTATATAAATAAATTAAATATTTAAAATGTATCATTTTTTAATTATACATATTAATCTCGATAAATAGTAAAATATTCTAATTGTGAGTATTACGTAGCACGTGCCTTGACGTTTTAGAAAAAACACAAGGGTTTATTCAGACACGACATTGACCTTAATGTTGAGAGGCCCCCACATTTGTGGAACAACTTAACAAGAATTTATAATTCTATGTGTATATGTGGGCCCCCTTGTGGCATTCGTGGCGGATTTAGAGTGTCGTATTGAGGAACTTCGTAACTTGTATTAAGAAACTTATTAGATATATATAAATATTTGAAGGTTGTGACGTTCATGACGGAGGGCGAGTCACAAAAGAAGAATTGAAAGGCTTTTAGGTTGACAAACTTTTGAAGAATAAACTCACATGATATCTTAGGCGAATCTCATGTTAAGACATAGCATAAACTCACATGATACACACGCTTATGGGCTCGATAATAACGTAGATCAAGACACAAATCTATGAGACATGTTGGGCTAAAGTGAATAATACGTTCCATGAGTTTTGAGTTGTGACAATTGTGAACTAAATTATTATTGTGTATGACTCGAAATCGTTGTAATCTTGTAGATATTCATAAACTTCAAATTTTGAATTCTTCGTTCTACGCGACACATCATTATATGTTATACTGATTGGGTGTTTTCATTTTCCATGATATTACTATACTATACTATCAAATCAAGAAAGCAAGGTCCAGTAACGATGGAATTATGGAAAAGAAAAAGTTTTCACGTAAGCTTTACCTTATTATATATTATATAAGTATATAAATCAATCAATCAAGTGAAAACTAATTACTTGAGTAGTTATGTTAATTTGGTCCTTCTTGTGGATAACATGAATCCAACACGCAAATTATTCTTTCATCCTTTATCAGAAGTTTCAAATTTGAGCTCTATTGAATACATAGTCGCCTTTATTAGGGAACGATTTACCCCAAATGTAAGACTTTCCGACGCTAACTTAGATTTAAGCGAACCCAAATGTGAATACAGAACACCAGATCGGAAACAAAAAAAGAACACGCTAACTATGGGCGCATCAGATAAGTTTCAAGCTTGTTATTTTTTCTTCGAATTAATTCCTTTTTTTTCATCGACCACGACAATTGAAACAACACAATAGGTAAAGATCCGTAAGGACTAGTATTTGTAGATAATTTATTCTTGCAGAAATATAAGGTAATGTTATGACCATAGGCTTGTGTAGCACACAAGTTACAAGTTCATTCAACAGTAACTTTGCTCAGAGATAACATGCTCGTATCTTCACACGTCGACTATTCTACCCGCTACCTCCCACCAACACAAGTACCAAATAAGGCTATCCAACAAGGCTTAGACAATCTATGATTGCTTACTTTAGACGTTTGGACGTGAATTTGGTGATATTTGGAAAAGTTGAAAAAGGGTATTTGAAAATTGAAGTTGTATTTCACTTAAAATGGTTAACTTCAAGTTAGAGTGAAAAATCGACTACAAGGTATTAACCAAACAATATTTTGAAAGAAGAAAAAAGTTGAAAAAGAGCAAAAAGTTGTAGGTCCAAACAGGCTATAGTATTTCATTTGACATAACACATACCAATTTGATGAAACAATTGATAATACACCTAAGAAGTAAACTTAGCAAAAAATTTAAAAAGTCTATTACTATCCTCCCTCCAATTGAGACAAAAGGATCTAAAAGAAGTAATCAGTGGACTGAGGAGGCTGCTTCCAGTAAAAATACTTTACATAATGTACAGCGGTTCTACGCGTTAATGAGTACAGTAATTGATCAAGAAAGAAGCCAGCAGACTAATGCTCGTGCTTGACTCGGGCCTTTAGTATTCCGGGGAGAGGAGGTGAGGTCGCAAGTCTACCAGACGTGTTTGGCGCTGATGGATGAGGGATTTGATGCTGAAACATGTTGGCCATACTGGAACTGGAACCTTCACCTCCATCAGCAGATACATTCTGTGCTGCGACAACACCATCATTTGGTCTTCCGCAAAATTTCATTGCTTTGAGGACATAGTTATCGTCATGCAGCTCAAACGGAGTGCTGGAATTGGCAAACCACACTTGAATGAGTTAATGACGTTTTGGAATGTCGTAGATTAAAAACATGACTTGACATTGCAAGAAACGGTAGGAAAGTAATTTTGTTCTCTGTTGTTTCTTTGAACCAAAAAGAGTATAGATGTTCCAAGGCCACTAACCTATTGAAGTCGAAATGCACCAGCTGCATATCTTCTGATATTTCCACTTCGACTGTAGCATGAGGACGAGTCTAAAGCACCACAAGAAATATAAGAGGCATGATAACAACGAATTGCTACGACAAGAGCATTACAATCTCTATTTTCTATTCAATTCTATTGCTGAAATTTGCAGATGTACGCAAATTATAAAATCCTACACGAGGAAATTGACGAAAAAGCAACGATGCCACACACCCAACATATGATTCCTTGTGTGCATGGCAATAAAATAGGGCTTAAGCCAAAATATGCAAAGATTCAAAAGTAGAACCCCATAAGCCTGCTAAGTTGCACGGAAAAATGAAATTCCAACACGAGCATTAGCCATAGTGAACCCAAGTTTAGTAATAGAAAAACAACGTGGCCATTCAAAAAGCTCCATAATTTCACTCTTCTCGGCACTTATTTTTATAAGGCACTCTTCTCAATACTTTTATTTCCTCAAAAGAAACTTGTTAAACCCCAAAACTTCTCTCTGAGTATGGAGGAAAAGAAACTAATAGAATAGATTATGAACATAACGAATCTAACTCAACCACAAAAGTTTTTTCTTTAAGAAATATTTTGCGACTATAAACTCAATATGTAAGAATGTATACAGAAGTTCTTTTTTCTTTCTTTTTTTTGAAATGTCAGTAGTTCATTTTCCTTCCAAGCTTCAATCAAGATCGTCTTGATAGGTGTTCTATTCTTTTAGATGCACAAAAGCTCTACTCACCTAAGACTAGCACTACTCTTGCATCTTGGAGTTTTACTGATACTATAAAATCCAACACTAGCCAAGAAACTATTCAGGTACAGATTGAACGTTGAACAACAACAACGTATCCAGTGTAATCCCACAAGTGGGGTCTGGGGAGGGTGGTGTGTACAGTCTTACCCCTACCTTGAGAAGGTAGAGAGGTTGTTTCGATAGACCCTCGACTTAAGTAAAGCATAACAAAATCAATATGAAAAGGAGATCCAGTATGAAAGAAGCCATATAGAAAATAATAGAGAAAAAAACAGTAGCAACAACATATAATATGATAACCGGAACAAAAGAGACAAGTAGTAATTATAAAATCAAAGACTAAGATATTAGGAGAATAACAATAATAATACTTATAAGGAAAATTAGGCAACGCTCGACTACCTTCTAACCCTCTACCCTAATGCTCGACCTCCATATCCTCCTATCTAAGGTCATGTCTTTGGTAAGCTGCAGGTGTGTCATGTCTTGGTCTAATCACCCCTTCCTAATACTTCTTCGGCCTACCTCTACCTTTCCTCACACCCACCATAGCCAACCTCTCACACCTCACACCTCCTCACTGCAGGAGAATATTTCGTTGAAGTTGATAAAAAATGGTATTGTGAAGTTGATTTTGAAAAAAGAGTATTTTACATGTTTTCTTCCGTGCGAATACGAGCTTGTGAAAAGAAATTACAAATAGGGAAACCGTCTCTTCATTTCTCCTCGTACAAAAATCAGAGGTATTCTATATCTGTCTTCTCATTTTTATAAAAACGTTATCCTTCTGATTTTTATTCGAAAGAAGGGTTATAATCAAATGTAGGTGAAAAGCAATCAGCTATAATTAATATCAAAATTGTGGGGCCTGAGCTAGGTCAAAATTTACTTGACCTCAAGTACAGCTAAGACAAGTTGAGGAAAGCATGTTGCCACGAGCTTTACTTGCCTCACTTGTAGCTTAAAATAATTCCAACAGAAGAAATCATGACATGACATAATAAAGAATGTAATGACTTGTATCAGATATTTACTTATTTGCTAAACAATACCAATAACAACAATAGATGACTGTTGAGCATTTACCTGCACTAAAATAAATGGTAAAGCCACACCACCACTAGGAGCATTGCCTGAGCCATACAACTGCTCATTGCGTTTTATGAGGTTTTGAAGCCCTACATACTTTGGAAAAGGAAAACACTTTCGTAAATTACAGGACCAAGGTATCATGCATAACAGCATTGTGAAAGACTATCAAACTTATCATCAACATTGAGCTAAAAGATGGTGCTTAGAGAGAATTCATACTTGTTCTTCTAGTTCTTCTAAATAGGCTGCTTTCTTTTCAATCCTATTTCTCAAGCTAAGACGCTCGGTCTGCAGTTAAGATAAACATGAGATTAAATTAAACATAGATCAACTGATGTGTGCCAAAATTGATGGCTCAACGAATTCAATATAAAAAAAGGAAACAGAAAAACAGAGAGAGAGGTAAATACGAAATTGAAAAATTTAAATCAAACCTTTAGCTCCTCAATATCATTCGCATCAGTTCGTGGTAAACCCTTCCACTGTATTTCCTTTTTATCTTTAGAAATGATATCCATAGCCATAAGTACATTCAGAGCATCATAGACTCGTCGTCTGATGTTCTTCTCATCATATTGTTTCTGTCATAATAAAAGGTTCAAACTGATGTTTTTGTTGAAAACACGGAAGTTCAAATTTATGAATCACAGGGATGGAGAAAAACCTGATCTGGTGCAAGACTATTGGTACCATCAGAAAACTCAGCTACAAGTTCATCTGCAACCTGAGCAAGACATAAACTTCTGAGTTCAGAAACCCTTTGAAAAGCAAATCGCTCAACACAGGAGACTGTAGCAAGCAGAAATCAGCCATGGTAAACTACAAAAAATGCAAGTGTACAAACATAGTGCAAATAAGTCCTTAGAAGCCAACAACAGAAGTACAACTACCCTCATATTGTCAAGTTTCTAGGGGGACAGGTGGTGCAAGGAGAACTCTTTGAAAATCACATTCCCTAGCATCTACAGAATATTGGGCCAAAAAGAGATGACAGTCCAACGAATCCGGAGTTCACGATATGAAAACAAGAACCCTGCTCAAAGAGCTTCTTTAACAGATATAATCTATTAAAGTAAGTTGGGCATTCATTACAGTGACCTCTTCTACTTTGAATAGGTAAGTTGAGGCTATATAGATTATAGAGTATTGCACTTGCTTGAAGATTCAAAGTTGAAGTATTTCAGCTTTTTGTGTACAAGGAAGTCCTTAAGATTTTTTTTCCTAAGATTTAGTTACTAGAAAATCTGTGCAGCAATTTCTTGAACAATAACTATAACTTTGAGCGGAGATCTATTAATTCAAAGCACAGAACAGATAATCCACATCTCAATGTGCATGCCACGGACATGATTAATAATAATATATATATCCTGAAGACAGAAAACTTCATCACTAGTTTTACAGAAGAAAGACCATAAATCATATGCCCTTGTGAGACATTATTTTGCATACCCAAAAGCCATTTAGTGAATCACCTCATAATTAATAACTATTACATACATCTACCTCAAATTCTCTTCCCATAGAGAGGGAGAGGCAATTGGAGGATGGTTAAAAGCATTAACTAGGATCCATACCCCTGAATCCTAAAATTTATGTGAATGAAGAATCTGACATCTAGATCCAGACCTGTATCGAGCAGCCACACCCAAGCCCGAGCAACATAGAGGAAACCTAAAGTTCTCTCATAAGAAACAAAAGAAAATAAACTCTACGCCTCAACATCACATGATACGGCATCACAACTATCCTTCCCAAGCAAATGTCAGCAGAAACCGACGTGTGCAAGGCATGCACACCCAATAGCAATTAATTAGATTGTCCCTCCAGTCTATAGATCACAAAAGAAAAAAAACAGCCCATCAATCAGGTGATGTAGATATAACCGAATGCCAGAGAGAGGAACTTGGATAGAGGGGCACCCAAAACAGTGAAAATTCTAGAAACCAAACTCATCTTAAAGTGACAATCTGCCAATAAGGGAAACAGCCATCCACCCAATTATTCACAACTTAGTCGACTTCTCAACGATTAAGACTTCACTCCTTGCTCCCTTTCTCAAAATGTAGTAAAACTTACTATCAATTCCTTTGTACATTGTAAAGATATGGAACATTGGTCTAACTCAATTCCAAAAGCTAGCTCATGAGGGGGAGGATTGCTTAATTCCATATAAGCGGGATTCTAACCCACTCTAACACCCCCTTCACCCCAGGCCCAACGGGAGTGTGGACCGAAAGCCCAAATAGGGATGAATCTGGCCCCGATATCATGTAAAGATATGGCACCTGGCCTAACTCAACCCCAAAAGCTAGCTCATGGGAGAGGATTGCCCAAATCCGTATAAGCAAACCACCCGTTCATTTCCCAACCAATATGAGATTCTAACCCACTCTAACATACATTAAGCAAGAAGATAACGTCTCCTATCTGTAGGAGTAGCAAAATGAAATGCCTTACAGAAAGAAAAGTGAAGTGTCAAAAAGCAAACAAGGGAAAATGTCACAATAGTTTAAGGGTTAAAAGAAACACAGGACCATGGAACCTCCAAAATACCCTAAATATATCCTCAGAAGGGGAAAAAAACTTGACATACAGTACCTCCACCTAACATGACACATTTCTCAGTTGAGAAGTCCTATGGATGGGAGCTTTTGATACCACAAATTGTTTCTAAATGTCAAAATGGGTACACCTATGTGTTTGTATAAGATGTGACAAAATGGAATCAACTCTAAGTTCGAATTTCATATGCCGATAGTGTGATATTACACAAGAAAAATGATACTAGCATGAAACAAGTTAGAAAGGATGGAAGTATCAGATAAAAAATGTTATCTCAAAATAGATATAGAAGTTAGCATATTCCTTTGTAGTTTGCTCGCAATGTGCTGTCAGAACCAGATACCAAACATCATCATACATCAGACAACAACAACAACTACAACATACCCAATATATTCTCACAAGTGGGGTCTGGGGAGGAGGGGGTATACGCAGATCTTACCCCTACCTTCGTGGGGTAGAGAGGCTGCGTCATCAAAATATAAAATCATCATCACACCTCAGAGTCATCATAATAAAAAGCCATCATAATACATCAGAGTCATCATAATAAAAATCTAAGTTGGATACCCACAAAAACATTGAAAAGACAAGAGAGGGTTTTGAATATATAATAGAATAAAGACAAGTAAAAAGGCACAACAATTAAATTGAGTTTGCTGAATCATGGCATCCATTTGTGAAACAAGGATATAGATAAAGGGAACACCAGAAATTTTAAAATTCCTAATGTTGATAACATTATGAATTTTCTCAAGCCAACTTACCTCATTATACGTGGTTCTTCCTTTGCTTTCCACTTTCTCACAAACTGTAGATAGAAAACAATAGCTTAGTAATTAGTCGAAAGCTCTGATGCCAGAGCTCAAATAAATAAGTGATGCTTGCAAGTTGCAACACACAAGATACAAATGATATGTGAAATAAAAGCAACCCAGCCGCTGCAAAAAGTTTGACGTTTCTCCAAAGTAATATCCAAAAGAAGATGAAAACTGATTAAGAGAAAAAAAACCTTTCATGCTAAACTGTCTGAGTCCTCTACCACTCTTATCCCCTCCTGTAGCACGCTGAGCTCTTTTCTTTTTGCTGTTACTGACAAAAACTTACGGTAAGTAAATATAAGAAAACATTACTGTATGAGAAACAATTGACATACACTTTTCACAACTCAAAAATGAGTTCCATGTTAAACCGCATAATGACATTGTAATTTAGCAAATCATCAAATGAGAAGAACAGTGCAACATCATCGCTATGATGTCTAAATCACAACAATGAACACTTATTGTTTCTTAGACAATATGAAAGGGTCATGTTTTCCCAAACTCAGTAGGACCATCACCTTGATAACAAATATTCCAACAGGTTTATATAAAAAATGTGTGCACACCCTGACCCAGTAGCATGAAGCTTCCATGGTCACAGATCCAATTGCTACGAAGTTGATAGACATAACTTGTGTCACTATAGCACTGCGTTCCTATAAGCTTTTTGCACTTACTTCTTTTGAAGTATTTCTCCTAATGTTCTAGCACTAAATCTGCTTTGATATGTGTTATCTGAGTCTACGGTCTTTAGGAAACAGCCTCTCCACCTCCACGAGGAAGGAGTAAGGCCCGCGTACACTCTAACCCTTTACGGACCCCACCTGTGGGATTTCACTGGGTACATTGTTGTTGTTCTAGCATTATCAGTCTCCACATGTCCATATTATACATTAGCTGTCTTTAAGCCATGTCAATGTTTCTTAAACTCAAGATAACTGCCTAATGCAAGTTCCATTGTCTCACGGTTTAGCAATTTGCTGTAATTCCTCTAGACTAGTATTTCATTTACTTATCAGATAGACGAGCAAGAACAGCAGAATCATAAGTTAATCCATGATTCAAAGTCTGAGCGCCACTTATTATCTATCTTCAGAAACAACCTCTCTACCTCCACGAGGTAGGGGTAAGGTGTGCGTACACTCTACGCTCCCAAGACTCCACTTGTGGGATTTCATTGGGTATGTTTTGTTGTTGTGTCACATATTCTTAACATTTTCATCATACACACATCATATACAGTCCGATGCCGCGAGGACCCACTACTTATTATATGCTCAATCAACTTCTACACTAAATAGAGCTCCATCTACAAAAAATTCAAGCAAATAAAGATATCATTTTTTTTCTTTATGAAAACCAAACAAAAGACTCACCCAGCTGTCCCTTGAGATCCAGCATCATCAGCATGAATATCAAGATTGTTTAGCCTAAGAAAAGTGCTGTCACTTGCAGGTGTTGCCATAGCTGCCTCACTTCTACTCGATGGAGACCCGATACTACTACTGGTAGAAACCGATTGACCCGAAACAGTAGTACCCCATGACCTTGTACCCCCACCCCCACCCCCTCCTCTACCATTACCCCCTCTAGAAACTTCTGAAGGATTCTTTCCCCCATCCTCCAAATTATTCAACATTGCCACCACAAAATCATTAACAATCTTTTTTGGGGTTCAATAAATGGCCAATCTGAACTTGACCCAGATGAATTTTTCTTGAATTGATAGCAAAAATTGAATAAATTTACAAGAAAAAACTTGAATTTTGATAACCCCAGATGAGAAAAACGGACAAAATGGAATTATGGGGTTTCCAGAAAGATGAAAAATTAACAAAATTGACAGATACCCAAATGAGAATTAAGCTAAAAATTGAATTTTTTTAATTTTTTTGTTGTGTTTGAGGTTTAGTAGGATTCTTGATCATACAAAGGCGGCAGAGAGAATAGTTGGTTTCGAGCTAGAGGAAGGAGGGAATAAGTAAGTCCAGGTCTTCTGAAGAAGTTTTTTTTCAAAAAAATAAAAATAAAAATAAATTAAATATTTTTTTCTCACTTTTCTTAAATTAAAAATAAAAATAAAAATAAATTCAATTTTGTTAAATTATTTCTACAAACTGTTTTGTCACGTGGTATTTGAGTCGAGAGTCTTTTGGAAACCAAATTTCATTCCCACGAAGAATGTGATTATTGTTGTTATTGGTTAAATGTTTTTCTATATATTAGAAAAGTCACGATTTTGACGTGATTGTATTTTGTCGTTTAAGAAACGATTGATTTGCCGATATCGTTTACGTTATGTGTATATCCCAACGTGTCTATTGCATGTCATCCATTGTTTTTTGAAAGACAACACGTTGAATTTTTTTCTTTCTTTGTTTATACATTTGAAGAAGTGTTTCTTTGGTTTCTACAAACTTTTGAAAGTGTTTTATGTTTGTTATTGAGGTGTACTAAACTAGAAAAGATTGAAAAAACTAATGTGAGAATAAGGTAATAATATATCATTTATAAATTTTTCATTAAATGAGCATCATCGATAACAAAAGTTAGAAACCATACATATAAAGGATAAAAATTAAAGATCATATTCGCGCAAAAGCTTGAAATAATAATTAATTAATCTGGAAAAAAAAACAAGAATCTGGGCCCATTTAGGATGAAGCCCAAATTTGAATATAGATGATTAGGTCCATCTATTCGGCCCAGTCTTCACACATTTTCCATTGCCTGCAACTTCTCCGTCTCTCTATCGGAGAACTGATCTCCGGCGGTTCTCCGGCGAATCTCCGGCGAAATTGAGCTGTGAGTTCCTCTAGTCTCTTCCTTATTCTTAGTTGTTAATTATCTCTTGCTTATCTAGATTAGGATTATTTATTAGTGGGAGCTAATTTAAGATTAAAAATTTGAGCTTTTGTAGTGTAACTATTTTTGCTAATAGAAATTAGAATTCAGAGCTGTTGGTTTTAGTATTAGTTTTACTAGAAACAGAATCTCTGATTCTTGAAATTAAAAAAAGCTTTTTTTTTCCTTCTAAAAATTGAATAAAAAGTGTCATTTCCACTCCAATCCATTAAAAAAACATCATTTTTAGCTTATACAAATGACCTTAGATAGGAGGATTTGGTGATTGTGGATTACGGTAGAAGGTTAGTAGATAGTTGAGCATTGTCTCGCTTTCCTGCGGGTTAGGCTTGGTGGTAGTTTGGCGCCCGTACCTGTGTAGTTCCCTGCTATGTTGTTCGGACTCTTCAAGAATGTCATCGGGTGCGTATCGGATCCTTCAAAAGTAATGCATTTTTGGAGGATCCGACACGGGTGCGGCAACAATTTTGGAGAGTCCAAGCAACTTAGGTTTCCCTGTCCTGCGATTGGTGTTGCTACCAATTGTGTTTTGGTTAGTACTTTGTTGTTGTTACGGTTTCGTTTTTAGTGTATGCTATGTGATGCTTCCTCTAGTACTTGTTATATCTCTTTTCTTTTGTATGTTCTTTGATATGCGTTACCTGTGCCGGGTGTCTTTCGGAAACAACTTTTCTACCTCCATGAGGTAGGGATAAGGTTTGCGTACACTCTACCTTCCCCAGACCCCACCGTGTGGGACTAGTCTACAGTGGGTATGTTGTTGTTATTGGTGAATGCTTATTTTGCACAAATTTGATTTCATGCTATCACCTATAGGATACATTAAACCTAGCTTACATGGATTCGTTTACGGGCATGTACTTAATAGAGGTGTGTGCAAGTATTTGTTATGGGTATATGTTATTGTTAAGTTTTAGTGTATATTCTGAAGAATCTGTGTGAAAATAACCATACTAAATTGCACCGTTACTTGTAGGGATACAAGTACATAAAATGAAAATGATGGATAGTTGTGATATAGCAAGTGATTATAAAAGCTCAAAATGTGCAAAAAGTGGAACATCTTGATTAATGTGCTTAGGCTCCTATATAATCTTCAATGTCCCGTCCACTTTTCTATATAGATGCATTTATTTGTGAAATGTGATTTAGATTATTAGATAGCTTCACTTTTCGGACTTGAGTTTCAGTTTTGTATACTGAATTTGGGCTTGTGTCTTACAGAGTTCAAAGTCATCATTTATCAGCAATGCCTCACAGAGCTCGTCCTATGACAGGTCTCCTGCTGTTTACTGGGCTTAACGTCGTTTTGGTCTCAACGATAACTCCTGTCTATGATTTCGTATGCTTCCATCCATATTGGGAAAGAAGAGTAAGACTTGTTATCATCATATCCACAATCAAACAGAAAAGTGTTCTTTGTTTCAGCAGTCATAGGCTTGTATCAGTGCTTTTGCGTTTCTTCCTTGTTTATAATTCTCTGGCCAAGTTATTTTCCCTGATGAGACATTTATTGGAATAAAGGTTTTTGCAATTTATATCACTCTGTTCATTAAACTCGCAAGTGTTTTTGCCTTCTTTGCATGAACCATACAATTATCATCGACATGTTCCAAGTTGCTGCAGCTTTAGTGCAGCAGTTGATTATGTTACTGATTCAGAAAATTAAGCTGCTTTTTGTAAACAAACACCTTTGTGTTTGAGTAGGTTTAGCAGAGAGTTCTCTTTAAGATTTGATAATGCTCTAATTTTAGTTGTATTACTTTGTCTTTTGATAACTTTTTTTCCAAATCTATTTCAGAGAGAGCATCGGCGTCAGGAACGTGAAGCAGCTTTGAGAAGTTCAACATCAGCTCAAGTCTGATCTCATGGTTGGAGATTCTGTATAGCAGATTATCTTAATTTAACTTGGTCACGAGACAAAACTGACTTATATTCAGAGAAAGTATTTAAAGAAACGAAAGAAGTTAAGTTGGAGCCCTACCCACACTTCTGGTTTTTATTCTGCACACAAGTTTTTGTTGTTCCCCTGGTACATATGGAGTCACAATTTCAAGTTGAGCAAGTATTGAGCTGGCTTACACTTGAAACAGAAAGAAAGATGAAGGCATACGCATCTTACTAGCGTACTTGTTCTTTTCGAAAAGAATTGTGACAGAAGCTCTCTTTTTTTGTTTTCTGAAGAAACTGTTGTTCCATCTATATTAGTGAGTGTTTGGCTGTCTGAATCTGGAAGTAAGAGAACAGAAAGATCTTGGGTAGTTTCGTGTTTCTTAATCTCGATGCTTACCATGTATTTAGAGGCTCTGCTAGAACGTTTTCGAGACTGGTTAGTGTTCTTTTGCTTTGATGCAAGGCTATTGATAAAGTCATGGTACTTATTAATCTTACAAGAAATTGGAAGGCTTTCATACTGTGATATAACCTCTTCATTTTAGCCAATCTAGCTCCCAATTTATCTCTCTAAAACAGATATTGATTTTGGTAAATTGTACACTAAGCTTAATTTGCTTGAATTAGTTTTGTGATTGAATTTGCATTTGACAGAGATATCATGATGGACCATAAACATATTCCACCAAGATTTTCACTAAGGAAATTCAGTATATAAAGACGTAAACGCATAAAGAAGCAAGGGGATTCAACATCTACTATTTATACGCCCCTAAACCTTATAGATTAAAGCAGCGATAATGACAAAGCTATATCAAATAACTAACCCCAACTTGGGTTTTCTTCAAAACACAGTTGCACCAAGTTACAATAATGACATTGATACATCTGAAATACATGAAGAGCAAGAATAGCATCATGGAAAACCCAGTTAAAGAGAGGAAATTAGTGTTCATCCTGCAAACTAATGTATAATTTGAATTAAGTGCAAAAGAGAAGCAAGAGCTACTTTTGCTTCAAGAATAATATTATCATCAATTCAACAAGTCAGACACAAGTGTCTTCCTAAATGGATCAGACTTTGACAACATGTTTGCCAATGCTCTATTTGGAAACACATTGCTAGCTTTCATTCTATCAGCAATTCCATAACATGGAGCTTTGGCATTGTTATAGGCTTCAATAAGACATTGGAACTGGCGAATTCGACAAACATATCCAGCTCGTCTCATTTGGTAAAATATCTTCTCGGAATTATGAACGTCGCCTCTCTTTGCATATGCTTCCATCATAGCTGTATAAGAAATAAATTTTGGCTTCAAGTAGGTATGTCCTGCAGCTTTTTGCAAAATGGAGTCTGCTTTCTCCACTTCTCCTGCTTTAATATAAAGTCTTATAAGGCCATCCCAAGTTAATGGCCCGATCGGGCAGCCACTCTCTGACATCCGCTTGACGAGATCTTTTCCTTTCGCCAACATCTTATTACTTGCATATATTCGCAGTAGAGGATAATAATGCTTCGATGTAAGATTTTTTCCCTCTTTTGACATCTTATCAAAGACGGCTTCTGCTTCCTCAATTTTATGCAGGTTTCCAAAAGCTTCAATAGCAGCCATGCACTCATCAATCCGTGCATTAGGCTCACAAAGTTGCCAGATTCTGCGCACATCATCAACCTTTCTAAGAGATGCATAAAGAGCAAGCAAATGCCGATGGGCCAAATCGTTCTCCTTCAACTCTCCTTCCATTTGTTCGAGTACATTCTCAGCCTTTCCTACATGACCAGCATATATATAATGCTTCGCTATGATGCTTTTTGTATACATTTTAGGTTCCATCCCTTCAGCCTTCATGGTCTCAACAATTTGCTCCATTCCAGCAATATCATTAGATTGTCCCTTAGCATCTATAAGTACTTGGTAAATGAAGTTAGTTGGCTTTATGTTTTCATTTTCCATTAGCAAGAGAACATCCGCAATCTTCGGTTTATCAGTTTGCTTATATAGAAGGAGCAAGTGACTGCAAGCAACGCTTGTCACTGGGAATCCGAGGTCCCTCATTTTGTTAAATATCTCCTCAGATTTCTTCGTGTAACCTTTAGAAGCACAATTGGCCAATAGACTTGAATAAACAACTTCAGATCTGAAAGACTCCGGTACTTTCTCTATATAACTTTCTGCCTTTTGTAGACCATGGACTTTGGCAATTAAATCAACATGGGAAGCATAATCGCTATCAGTAAATACAAGTTGCCTTTTCAACTCCAACCACTTAGAGAGCTGCCAAGAGAAGGAAATTAATACACTCAATTAATAACGACATAGCAAATCAACTAATCAAATGCTACAAGCTCGTATTGTTACATGAAGCTTAAACAAGTGCATCACTCCAAAACTAAATCCAATAAGTGATAAACATGAGTTATTGGAAATTTGTTCTCCAAATCATGATAATCTCTCATACAAGTCATTTTCTCAAAGAGTCATATGCAAAGATAAGCCGACATGGCAACTCAAAAGAAACAAAAGATCTACACCACAAAATCTTCAATATAGCCAAGAGGGCAAGAAGGAAAAGCCGAAAACAGCCCATTTTGAAGCGCATAGACCAGGAGTATCCAACAAAGAGGCGAGATACAACGCTATCAACAGAGGAAATCAAGAAATGAGTAAAAACCAAAAAGTGGCATTTACCATGAAAATATTTTTAGATCCTCCAAATGGGTTTTCAAAAAAAAAACGTGGTTGTTGAACTGCTTTTCGATATTTTCAAGAAAAATTATCTTCTTCCACTCTCAAAACACTTAGAATTACCCAAACACACTCTTCTTGCAAAAAATTTATTTCCTAAATATTTTTTCATAAAATGTTTTTGTAAAAATTATCCAAATGGCTATATCTCTCAGCTTTCTCGACTCTGTCCTTTTAAAAAGACAAGAGAGAACATAATGCCAACTCATTTACAGGTACTTATGGATGGGGCGTGTATAAGTATCCAAAGCAGGTGCTGGTGCTTTATGCTAATTTTTAGTGTATTTTGGAAGTCCCGCATGAACTACCCATACCTTTATCTCACCCGTTAGATAGGGGCACGTCAAGGCAAGTGAATAATTAACTCGTCCGATCTTACAGCAAATAGTCAAAATTTAAATTTTCCATATATTATTCAAAGTATCTAGTCCAAAGAGAAAGATTCTCACAATGAAACATGATTTGATTAAAAAAGATGCCCAAAAAACAAAGAGACAACCAGAAAAGAGTTAACAACAACAACATACGCAGTGTAATCCCACAAGGGGTTTCTAGGGAGGGTTGGATGTACACAAACCTTACCCCAACCTTTGGGGGCAGAGAGTACTCGAGCAATTTTGTTCATTTAGCATGTAGTTTGTAAATATGCTGCTGTCTCCGTGTTTCTCATGGAAGAAGACCATCAGAAAAGGTCTCAGATCTTATTATAACGAAAAAGATTTAAAACCATTAATCAAAACAGAATGATTAAGGAAAGAATGCCAGGAGTAATTAGGGAAGATTTGCTTATATCTACCACCTCAAGCTAGTTGCAATTTCTCTTACTAAAGGGAGTTGCAGCTTGTGGCATATATTCAATTATAGGATAACCAGTTATTTTATCAAGTCTCCAAGCTTCATAAATTTGTATAAGTGAACTTGTAAATAACGATACTAAATGAACAAAAAATAAAGGTCAAATGACATGTCTGATCTAACATAAAACCAAAAAGAATACCTTCAACGCTCTCCCATACATGTGTCGTCTACGAAGAAAAATCATGATTTTTGTTATTTCTGTTCTTGTCAAATCATTCCCCTTTTCAACCCATTTATCCATAACTGTATCAAGAGATGAAACCGGTGCAGCTGTAATAGCTTTTAACAATTCCACAGAAACTTTTTCTCTCAGAGATTCTGCTTGTCTAGCATCAGACTCGCTATCAAACAACTCTAGTTTGTCGTGAGGCATTTCCACATCTTCACCATCAACATCATCCCCAAAGAGCTCACTCTCCACATTTGTCTCTAGCATGCCCTCAGTTACAGTAGGACCCTCGAGCTCTGAGAACCCATCGTCCAAGTCACTATCTATATCACTACCGCTCTTTGTGTCAACCAGAGAAGAGAAATTTTGATATCCCAAGAACAATTTGCAAGAACCATGTGCTGTCTTGCAGAATCCCCTAAAAGAAAGATATCGATTCGATATTTCATTTGAAATCCCTTCACTGTTTCCTTCTGAATATGTGCCGATTACTTCGTTTGTCGTACAGCTAATTCGAGAAGATCTTGATATAAATCCTTGTTTCCTGGAATACATGACCAAATTCATCCATTACTTTCCCATAATTTATGTCAGAAAAACTTTCTATTGAGAGAAAGAATACAAAAAAACACATACAGATCACAGAACAGAGCAAATATAAAATCTCGAGGCCAATTTATGTCCTATACAAATTTTAATATGTTACAGCTTTCCTATGACATGTTTCTGCGATTCAATTTCCAATTAAAAGTGGCAAATACACAAGAATTTATTTCCTGTTTGTATCACCATATTTTGACACTGATGAAACAAAACAACCAGCTTTCCATAGACAATATAACTTGCATTTTCTACTAAAAGGGCAGCCCAGCACACTAAAGCTGCTGCAATGCACGGGGTTTGGGCAAGGGCCGGACTATAAGGGTCTATTGTGCACAACCTTACCCTGCATTTTTGCAAGAGGTTGTTTCCATGGCTTGAAACCGTGGCCTCCTGGTCACATGACAACAACTTTATTAGTTATGCCAGGGCTCCCCTTCATTTGCATTTTCTACTAAGAATACAAATTCATTTCACCAATTCCAACCTACATTTTCTTAGACGACATTAGCAAAAAAGGTGCTTGCATATGTTAATGTGATTCTCCAAAAGAACCTAAATTGCAATAAAATAAAGCACAAAGAAAAATCTTTTTTCCCTAATCACCATGGTGTTTACCTCGACTAATTCCACGAGGTACCTGCTACCTCCACCAACACAAGTTCAGGGTAACTCCATCCACCAAAGTCTTGGCTTGGACAGATGGGAAGCACAAAGAACGTTTCTAGTAGCGATAAAATAGAGACTTCCAGTCACAAAAAACTAGCTTTCCCAAGACAATATAGCTTGTATTTTCTACTAAGAATACAAATTCATTTCACCAATTCCAACCTACATTTTCTTACAGGACATTTCAAGTAGAGAACTATAAGTACTTCCATAGAAACTCTCTCTAGCTCGAAGACAGATACCCCCTTCCCCTCCCCCACCCCGATCTAATAGTTAGCAAAAAAGGTGCTTGCATATGTTAATGTGATTCTTCAAAAGAACCAATAATGCAATAAAATAAAGCACAAAGAACATTTTTTTGTTTAATAACCATGGTGTCCGGGACAACTTTCCACGGGTAATCCCCCCACCCCCGCCATAATCGTTATAAATAGTTAGCAAAAAGGGTGCTTGCATATTTTAATGTCTCGCCTAAAGAACCTAGATAGCAATAAAATAAAGCACAAACATCTTCTTCTTTTTTCATAAGCATGGGGTCCGGGGACAGCTTGAGCTAAAATAAAGCACAAAGAACATCTTCTACCTACATAGCAATAAAATAAAGCACAGACAACATCTTCTTCTTTTTTTTTTTCATAAGCATGGTGTCCGGGACAGCTTGAGCTAAAATAAAGCACAAAGAACATCTTTTTGTTTAATAACCATGGTGTCCGGGACAACTTTCCACGGGTAATCCCCCCCACCCCCGCCACAATCGTTATAAATAGTTAGCAAAAGGGTGCTTGCATATGTTAATGTGACTCTCCTTAAGAACCTATATAGCAATAGAATAAAGCACAAACGACATCTTTTTATTTTTGCTTAAGCATGGTGTCCGGGATAGCTTGAGCTAAAATAAAGCACAAAGAACATCTTTTTGTTTAATAACCATGGTGTCCGGGACAACTTTCCACGGGTAATCCCCCCACACCCCCACCCCCGCCACAATCGTTATAAATAGTTAGCAAAAAGGGTTCTTGCATATGTTCATGTGACTCTCCTAAAGAACCTACATTGCAATAAAATAAAGCACAAACAGTATCTTTTTATTTTCATAAGCATGGTGTCCGGGACAGCTTGAACTAAAATAAAGCACAATAATAACCATGGTGTCCAGTCCACCTCGACTAATTCCACGAGCTACCTGCTACCTGCTACCTCCCACCAGCACAAGTTTCGGGTAACTCTATCTACCAAAGGCTTGGCCTTCGACAGGTGGGAAACACAAAGAACGTTTCAAATAGCTATAAAAATATAGGCTTCCAGTCACAAAGAACAAAAAAAAGAACTATTGAAACAAACCCCAAAAAATGCAGCAAAAATATGTAAATGGAGAAAGATTACTTGAGGGAAGAAGATAATCGACGAAGCCCCCACATACTCATTTTCACAACTCTTGATTGAGTATCAGAAATGTAATTTTGAGATCAGCTTAAACCCTAAACCCTATTGGTTTTTTGATGATCTTGCTCCAAATTAAAAGGATGAACAATAAAACAAAAATGTTTTTGATGACTCCCTAGAGTTCTACATAATTCTATCCAAGTCCACACATTCTTTCTTATTACTATTTCCTTTGTTCTGATTTACGTGACACTCAGGGCTCATTTAGTTGGAAACAAGTTATTCCCGGATAATTAAATTCGAAATTAGCTATTTCGGGATTAGTTATCCCATCATGTATATGGGATAACTTATCCCATCACTATGGTATAAATGACGGGATAAATAATTCCGGGACTAACTAATACCTTCAACCAAACGCAGGATAACCTTATATCTCACACCAAACAATTCCTTAGGACTTGTTTGGTACGAGAGATAAGAGATAACTAATCTCGAGATTAATTTGAGGATGAATTTATCTCATGTTTTGTTGGGATAAAATCGCGGGATAACTTATTTTGGATTAGTTATCCGGGAATTGTAGTGTTATTATTATTCCATATTGTGGGTGGGATAACAATTCTGGAATAACTAATCTCGAAATAACTTGTTCCCAATCAAACGAGCCCTAAGAGTTACTTTATCCTCTCCTAAAAGAATGAAAAGAACAACTCTCTAAACTTGCTCAAGAGTTAGTTAAATTTGGTCCTTTCCCCCCTATATTATCTTTTTGTTTCTTTAGTGGATTCCATTAATCCATGCAACAAGGTTGCTCTCATTGTGCTAGCTTATCATGCATGTAAAGTGAGAAACATATGGAGAGCATCAAAGATTTAGAACAATGTGATGGATAAAAATGGCAGAATTCTTTTCATTATATATGTGTCGGTGAGAGGTAATAGATGCTTGATAAAAAGTCGAGAGATGTATAAATTGAACTGAACACCATTCTTATGAAGACAAATGGCGCAGTTACATTCTTGGTCCGGTATGTTGTTGTTTGACCCTACCATAAAAATAAGCATCAAAAAGTACTCTTGTTTGTGTTATGATATAACACTTCACTTTCGCCTTTGCCTCCTTTCTGATACGAGATTCCTTAAGATGTCATATGTATCACTTTTTAGAAGTTTACCAGCCGAGAAATCTATCAAATGACATCTCTCATTAGTCCGTCATTCGTTATGTACGCCACAACAAAATGTATTTACAATTTTTTTGAATAGTGTACATAGTTCAAATTGGAGATCAAATATAATAATGTAGGTATGTGGTGCAAATCACTTTTAAATTTAGACACAACTCAATCGTGATTTTTATGTTTCGACATAGGAGTACTTAAAAGAAAAAAAGAGAGAACTAACATATTTCATAAAGTATATTGGACATTTATTATAAATTAATAAAATGCAATAATTGATGATATAATATTAATTTTTAAATTATCAATATATATATATAACTTAAACATTACGAGATGCAGTCGAATTAACTAGTCGTTTTCGTTCAGATTTTATGACAATAATCACAACCTTATTATGAGGCCATTAAAGTCTAGAAAAGAATAAATTAAAAGAAAGCTAAAAAAAGTTGTTTCATGTATTAGTGAACCATATTAAAACTTGTCCACCCATGATGTGAAAAGTCTTCAAACATTAAATAACCATAGTATAGTCTGTTCATATTATTTGTCTTTTAATTTTTTTGCAAAAAAATTTAATACTCTTAATTACTATAAGAGTATCTGCATAATCATTCTCTTATAAATCATATCTTAATTAACACTTTATTTTCTAAACTTCTAAATATCTTAATTTGTCAAAACGACTAATATTTAGAATAAACAAAGTTTTTTTTTCATATTGTCAAGCGCAGTAATGGAGCCACCTTTGCCGAGGGGTGTCATTTAACTCTCCTTCGATGGACTTATAAATCTGATTTATTTTATGTTATATATGCATATTATATGTTGAATTGTCTTAATTTTTTCGTGTATTTTATAAAAAAATTTATCGAAAATTCCGACTTCGCTATTGGTTGAGTGTGGGATTTTGCCTGCCAAATGATTTTAAGTCCACATGATGTGTTAGTGGTCCATACAGTTGTAGTTCAGTAGAAGTTAGGCAAGTGTCACCTACCTTTTCTATGATGTCTAATAACTATATGGTTAATCACTAGGTGAACTGTGACACCTACTTTCTTTAATTTCAGCTACCTAAGTCTTTTGTTTCTTTTAAAGTCTTCCACCACATAACCTATTGACTCTGTCAACAAGTTAATATATACACTTCTTTTATATAATTATGGTGTTCGAATCAGTTGTGCATATTTCAACTAATCTTACGAAATATTTGCTATCTACCAAGAATTGAACGGATAAAAATGGATCACCTAGTATTTTAGCGTCAGATGGAATTTGAACATGAAAATCTAGGATTCTTAACCTACTTCGTTGATCAATGTGCCACACACCCTTAGGTGCCCATGTCAACAAGTTATTATTAGGATACAAGTTTAAATAGGGAACCATAGTCCTGCCAAAATCTTGGATGAAATTAAGGATCTAACTTTGTATTCATCCTCATCTTCAACTACCTTCCAATATTTTTTTAATAAATTTAGTCAAAATTTTTTTTGAACCATTTTTGGTACTTTTGGTTTCTTGGAAAAGTGGTCTTATTATATAAAAAGTTGTGTTGTTTGTCTTTCATTGTCACTTAGAGGAAAAATCAAGATTGGTATTACCAAAGTTCATAAAAACTGAGTTTTTTAAGGGGAGTTTTCTTGCTAAATTTGTCTCCCTCATAGTAGAAGTTTTGTACCCCTCTTATATGATAGGCTATTTACTGTAGTTGGATACCAAAACATTTAAGAAGCAACTTCATTATTGTTGGTTGTTTTCATCTGTCATTTTTGTGGTTTTGTGAGTCTCAACAATTAAAGCTTGTCTTTCTGTGGTATCTACCTATGCCCCTCTTTCAGCCAAAATTTCACCCGTTTTACTATATATATATAAACTAGTGTGTCTTTCTAGCATTGCAGCAGGTTCTTGAATTATCTTGGCTTAGTTAAAAAAAAGACACTTTTGTTGAATGCAATGCTGTTTTTCTTGATTTCTTGTTTTTCTTTCATCTTACTACTTTCTAAGTCATTTCTCAAGCCAATGGGAACTTTCTCAAATCTCTGGTACTGTGAGGAGCTTGTAAAGTTCTTGGCTTTATGGTTCAGAAAAGGCAGAAGTGCTATTAGTTACTTGAATTTGCCACTAATGAAAGATCATGTTAAGTCAAAACTAGAGAATGTTGTGGAGAAAGAAGAGGAGATTTCTTTGCTGGATTTGCCTGATTTGACATTGGAATGTATTTTTGAGAAGCTTCCACCAAATGGTCTATGTAGTATGGCTGCAGTTTGCAGTTCTTTGAGAGAAAAATGCACAAGTGATCATTTGTGGGAGAAACATATGAAGGAAAAATGGTGTGCATTGATAGGTTCGGCTGCTTATAAAGAATGGCAATGCTACATTGCCTCAAGAAATAAAGCTTCCCTCTTGGAGAATTCAAGAAAAAAAAGAGATTTTCTTGGGAAATTTTCGAAGATTAGGCAACTTATATGGAACAGATCAAATGGAGATGAAGATAACAGCAAGGTTGGAAATTCTTCAGCAATGAGCTCAGTTATGGATTGGTACCTCTCCCTTGAGACTGGCAAGTTTTGGTTCCCGGCTCAGGTTTTTAACCGGGAGGTAATCACAGACGAGTTTAACTTTTATACACTGACAGTTTATGGAATTTCTACAATGCCAGTGTAAATTTACCTGTCGTAGTATATTACCTGCATTTGGTTGTTATCTGTAGTTTTTACTGTCATTTTTTGATAAAACTTGATTCTTTAAGCATCTCTTGAGGTAAATGTTGATAGATCATGCTTTTTCTTTTGAAGGTACAGAATGGACATCACGGTTTTATGTTATCTTGCTATGATGCTGAAATTAGCTATGATTGTAGCACAAATACTTTCAGTGCAAGGTAACCTTTATTACACAAATAGCCGGCCAGATTTACTGTTTACTTTTCTAGCCAGTATACACGGGGTTATACACTGTATAGTTTAAGCAGTTGGGTGGGCGGCTACTCAAGATTCTTTTTTTTTCTCCTTTAGCCCTTTTGCCTAACTGTGAATGAACAAAAATTTGCAGGTATCCATCATACGGGAGGCGAATAATAGAGGAAGATATAGAATGGAATAGACTAAGAGCACCAACTGTTGATACTCCTCCTTATGTTCTTCATGTATCAGATTGCTTATATGATCTAAAACCTGATGATCACATTGAGATCCAGTGGAGAAAAAGCAAAGAGTTTCCATATGGTGTGTGCTTTTGTTCAAATTATATGCTCATTATTCATTTTTCCCTTAGAAGATAGAGACTTTCTTGATTCCATGACTTTGTTTTTCATCTTAGTAGCATTGAAATATACTCGAAAAGTTCTGATCTTTGTTCTGCAGGTTGGTGGTATGGAGTTGTTGGACACTTGGAATCTTGTACTGGCAGCAAGTTGAATTGCCACTGTCATGCCAGTGGTAAGTTACATAACTTTGAAGAGATCACACTTTTATTTACTTAATTATGTCTTCAACTAGTACGTACATTGAATGGAAATGTCATGTTTACTATTCTTACGACTAGCTGTATTTCGCAGAGACAGTGCTATTGGAGTTCAAACAGTACACCCCCGGCTCGAGGTGGAGGCAAACAGTGATAAACAGAAAGGATCACAGAGAGGTGGGCAATGAAGCAGATGGTTTTTATGCAGGAATCAGAAAGCTTTATAGTGACAAAGAGACTTCATTGTGGAAGAGTCTCTGGCCTAACAGCACCTTGGAATAGCACACAAACAAAAAGCATTTAAACTGTTCTCAGTGTAAATAAAAAGCAGCTTATAGATAGAGCACAATTAGGCTTTAGAATTTTTACTCTGGTGTGTTCAGAGGCTGGAGGTTTTGGAAAATGTACATATAAGATTCAAGAGGCTGATAGAGATTGCTTCCCCTTTGGTAGACCTTACGCGGTGTTAAATTCGGATTAATCAGCCTAGTGAGTTTTGGATACTGGATGCATAAAGCACAAAAAAAGGGCTTGTAAGAATATGTTCTCTATGCATAATAAAAAGCTTAGTTGTTAATAAGAGGTGAAAATACAGCTTCTTTCTTATGTATCTGTTTTCCACTTTATCCAAAGGTATATATAGAGATACTTTTGTCCTTTTTTTTCTCATCTTCTTCTTTTCCAACTTGCCATGGATGAAACTTCAATAAGGTATCAATATTTGTGTTATGGTAACTGTTTTATGTGTTGAAGTGACTTCCATATGATTCTCCAGGGATGAGGAGTTCTCTAGAACAAGAGATTCTTTCAATTTGACACCTCAGGAAAGGCAAGTGTAGATATTAAATAGGCATAATATATAAACAAACACTCAAACTTGGCCTCAACTTGTCTCCATTGTGTCAGTTTAATACTCCAACTTACAAAATGATCATCTAGACAACTCCAAAATTGATGTGCTACGTCAGCATCAGGTGTCCACGAGACACGATTGGGACGAGTTGGAGTGTTTAATTGTCAATTGAGACCAAGTTGAGATGACTAGGTGTGCAATCTCAAAGTAGGAGGGCTTACTTGCCAGCTAATGCCAAGTTTGAGTTTCTGTTTATGTATTCTGTCATGCCAAATAAATATATCAACTTAACCATAAATTTAACATTTCTTGATCAGACAGCACCATTTCCATGAACTTAACAAAGAACGATTCAATCAACATTGCATGCCTTCAACTAGACTCCATGTCCCATTGAAGCCCATATCATAATATACATACAACATGTAGAAACAGACTATTTTCTCAACTAGTACCTAACAACTCTGACATTCACAAAGGAAACCACAAGATTTTGCTTTAAAAAGAGAAGAACAAAAACCGAGTGAAAGGCGAAAAGTATGAAATGAACATGCTCAGAAGAATCCGGTCAAGCATCTGAGAGCTAGCATTCTTCATTGTCTCTTGTATAAACAGGCATTTCCCATTTCTTGGTATTCTTTTTAGGATCATCGCTGAGGCTGAGATCAGCATCATCCTCTTTCATCGTTTTGATAAATGTTTTCGCTCCCATCAAAATAAGCCTTTCTATCATGAAGAGCTCGTAATTGTTATCAATCAACGGATCCAAAATGCTGCTATAATTCGAGGAATAGGCCAGCTTGTACCTGTAAATAGTAGGTAAAAGAACAAAGATTGTAGCAGGCTGTGCTAATCATGATGTATCCCTGATGATTCGAGAAAAATTCAAACGTGCAATAGTTATGGTCTTCCAGAAGATGATCAAATTGGATTTTAACACGTGCAATGAAACACCAACCTTCTAATTGATACTTTCTCCTATTACAACCAACAATATTCGTTTATCCAGGAACTTGCTTTTGTCTGGTCCTTTCAAGTTAAGCAGATGTTTTCTTTTCAAGTAAAGGTATAGGCTTGTTAGAGATTTATAAGCCAATATAAAATGTAGAGAGCTTTTAGTGCTAGAGAAGCTATTTTTTGATAATAGTGGACTGAAAGACAAGCTTAAATGGAGCGACATGAGAAGTGAGGATTCATATAGCCGAACCTTACTTGCTTGAGACTGAGCATTGTTGTTGTTGTTAAGTAAAGGTATACAAGTTAAGTCAAGCAGTTAATCTGAGACATAAATTCCCTAAATCAGATGACACAGCAGAACCAGTTGAGCAAAGTTTTTCAGATAGAAATCTGACAGTCTCTCAGAAACTTTATATTAAAGTCTGAAGTCCTTACATACTAGTCACCTACATGTTTCGGAAGAAAAGACAGTAGACACTGTAGGTACTGGTGTACCAAAGCTATTAAGTTTTAGGAAGACCATAAGGAAATAAGAGTTATAAAGCTTCGAGCAACCAAAAGAAACAGTGCATATTACTCTTGTATAGCATGCAAAGGTCAAGAAGAGGACAGGAAGATTCCAAAAGAGTTGAAAGATCACTAACCTCACAGCCAAAGGAGAAAAGTAACCCGGTGTTCTCTCATTAGAAGCAATAAAAAGGGTTCTCCCAAGCGGGACCCATTTTGCTATTCTGCATAGAATGAACTCTGGGCGCGTATCCCTGTCCAAATGAGGGTGCAAACTTCGTTCAACCCCAAACCTGTCCTTCCTTGTATTCAGAACATCACCTCTTCGAACATGCATAGCATCATAATCACCAAGCAGCTTCTTGATCTATAGAAATGATAGATTCCATCAAAACATACGATGGATCATGGCCTTTAAGGCGGTAAACTTCCACAGCCACTTATGCAAGAAGGAAAACTTAGAAGCATATTTTACAAGGAAGCTAATACAGAAAAAAATTATAAGATGCATTTGTAGTTCTAAACCAAATAAAGCTTCAAGATATGATGTTTGACATTCAATCCGTTGGACTCAAAATATAGAGAAAACGAGTCGAAGATGTGATAGCAATCTAGTTCTACTGCTATGAGAAAACAGTGTTAAAGGATTTCATTTTCACACACAGAGATAGAGCCAAAGTAAATTTAACTAGATAATTTAAGAAGTTAAAGGACATGCAGTTAACTAACTTTTTCTGCTGCATCCCGTAGTTTTTCCGCAGCCATTGAAGGAAGAAATGAATATGGCAGAAGAATGGAGCTGTGATTTTTCCTATCCTTGCATTCTGCAAACCTGAATGATTACCATGATTAATGTATACAGTAAATCTATTAGAATTCAAAAGTAGTTCCAATACTAAAAGTCGGAAAAATATGAACAAACCACCCCCTACTACAAGCTCCATTTCCTCCTAGCAAATGAAAGTTTGCACATGAGCCACTACCTAAAGTCAAACTGGTTTATAAAGGAAACAAGCTAAAAAAATAAACAATATGACTTCTAAGCAGCCGTAAACTATTCCTCGCATAGTAAATCTTCTTTTCCGTTTACCAGGAAACTAAATACAGATTTTGCAATCTGGAAAAGCAATGGAACAAAATTCATCGACATAATGGGCAGGGTAGTTTCTAATACTAGGAGAATACTGTCCTTACAAAGAAAGAAAAATAGAAAAGAGAAAAGAGAAACTCAAGCATCCCAATGTCTTATCACTTAAAAGGGTAACTCAAGAAAGAAAGTAAGTTTACCACGACAGCGGGCTTGCAGTTCGATTGATAAGCAAAATGTTTGAGTACAAACTTTTTTCTTTGAGATCAGTCTTGCTAACTCCTTCAACGTGGGCAACCCCCCTAGAACCTAACTTCATGCTTGTTGCCAGGACATGATGCCACATTTCAGAATTGTCTAAAATTACAGGTACAGTGTCAGAGATGAGGTCCAGATCATACAAAGAATCCATAGCACACGAACTATCTGTCCACCTGTCAATTAGATGGACACATAGGAATTCAGTAAGCTAATATTGTAACAATTTATTTTACCAGGTAACCCAGAAACAGATAAAAGTAGCATTAAATGCTTGTCAAAGGCAACTCATATCAGAATACATAACCTATTTCTTTGTAGCTTAGGAACAACTGAAACAACAATATTTAAACTCTATTTACTGTATAGGACCATGCACGACTATGATCATCCCACGTATATTCTGCAGTTCTATTTTGGTCGGTTACTTTTTCTTTGAAATACCAGAAAATGTCGTTATAGAAAATTTTGTTATTTATATATTTTTTGATAAGTTATAAGAGATAATTTATCAATTTTGTCATGCTTACGTTCTACATAGAGTTGGATGCAACAATTTAACGAACTCCACCTTGCCATTAATAGAGATAATGCTGGTTTCCTCAGAAGTGGATGCAACCTAATCAATGAATTGCAACGAGCCAATATAACAGAAAATGAATGCACCTTTCCTCAGAAGTTGTATTGCTGAGCTGATGAAAGACCCCTTTCTTATTGTGGATTGGATTGATACACATCCTTGAAGGCATAACAAATGTTCTGCAACAAGGTAGTTTATTCTTAGATAAGGAGAACATCAAATATATATTTCATAAGAAAAGAAAAATGATCCGTCTGTTAAACACATCATAAAACGCCTTGGTGCCATAGCCAAATGTCTGGCTTGTGGCTGAAAGCAACACAAACATGGGATTGCATACATAGAGATATGTGGTTATCCAAATTCACTGTAATATAATACTAATAGTTGCATGCATGTCAAGGCTTATGCCCATAATTAAAGCATAAAATGCTCCTAGGATGACCAAATGAAACTGGGGTTAGAATCACACACTCATAAGTACCATCTTTTGAACGGATCAAATTTTCTTTCACCATCATAAGCACAAGAAGAATAGTAGCTAACATGTTATGCTGTTGTCATTGTGAAATTTAATCCAAAGATCAAAATCACTCATTGAAACAGCTGACTGATCCAAAAGATGCAGAATTCATTTAAGCAAAACATTCCGAAGTTTCAGCATAAATTGACCTTGACTATATGGAAGCTCACAAGAACTGAATCTCTCGAAAACAAACCACATTGCAAATTGCAACAATCATCGAACTGTATTCTTGTAAATTGCCTCAATCAACAAATGCTATTATTAGCACAATCCCAGGTAAAAGAGCAACAATCTTGTAAATTGCTTCAATCATCAGATGCTGGATTCATGTGATGTTTTGAACACCTAATATACCTATATAACTAAATAAAAGTTCCTCCGTCTTCTTTTATATGATGAGGTGGTCACAATTCAACAGCCAATAAACTGAAAACACAAAATAAAACCAGACTGCCCCAGTCCGTATAACTATGTAAAAGACCAACATTTTCCTTTCACACCCGGACAAATGTAAAGCATCCACTATAAGTCAAGTCAAGCTGAAAGGAAAAATATTACCCAAAAACCTCTCTTTTTTTTTTATAGCAATCAAGAGACAAACATCCAGCAAGTAAAACCATCTTCAACATAGAAAAGATCCAAACTTTTCAACTTATATTGCAACAAAACAACAACAACAACTTCACCTCAGTCTCAAAGAACTTGTGGTCGACTATATGAATCCCACTTCTTTCATTGAAGCTCATTTCGTATCATCCTCATACTAAATAAAATCGTAAAGATTTCACACTTGGGTCTACCCCAAAAGCTAGCTCAAGACGGAAGGATTATCCAAGTCCATATAAGCAAACCACCCGTCCATTCCCTAAACAATGTAGAACTCTAACCCACTCCAACACTCCCTTCCCACTAGGCCAGCTGGAGTGTGGACTGAGAGTTCAAACGGAGATGGACCTGGCATTGATACCATGTAAAGATACGACACTTGAGCCTAACTCAAACCCAAAAGCTAGCTCAAGACGGAAGGATTATCCAAACGGGGATGAAACTGACATTGATACCATGTAAAGATATGACACTTGGAGTCTACCTCAACCCCAAAAGCTAGCTCAAGAAGGGGGATTGTCCAAGTCCATATAAGCAAAACACCGTCCAATCCCCAACTAATGTAGGACTTTAATCCACCCTAACAAAAATAAAAGTGGAATTTCAAGAAACCCAAAAGAGGGAAACAAAATTGAGATACAATAATCCAATAAAAAATTTACCTTTGGAGAACCATAGCTTCTTCAAGAGCACACCTAAGGCTTGACTCTTGATGACCCAAACCCGCACAAGTATCACAATGTTTTCCAGGACAATCAATTCTATTGCCCCAATAAAGATACTTATGAGGCCCATTATGCTGTCTACGATGGTTCTTAGTGTACACTGAGTTTTTTGAGGTAGAAAAAGAGAACCCATTTGGGGAAAAGAATGGTAAAGCAATGTATAGTAAAGCTATTGCTGCAATGAAAACTGTGAGTATGAGAGTTGGGGATCTTCCTTTTGTTTTCCCTTTGTGGGATTTTTGGATCGCCATTTTCTCTGATTCTTGAATTAACAGGGAAGGAGGAAAGAAATAAGAAGATCTAGATGAACACTCACTTTGGTCCCTTCAGGTTTTTAAATGTTTCATTTTAGTACTTCATGTTTCTATTTATTTCAATTTAGTCCCTTTTTACAGCTTGTTTGGATCCCACAAAATTTTCAGGGGATTCAAAATATAAAGAAGTAAACATACGAAGAAGCCAAGGGGTTTCAATATCCACTATATATATCAAAAGAAATTTGATCGTATATATAGTGTAATTTTTCGTCGAAGGAGGTTCGGATGAACCCCCTTCCGGTATCCTAGCTCTATCGATGTTTGGATGGTTGTTAGATAACATTAGTATTGCATTATTTTGATGAATACAATGTTTGAATTGATTGTATTATTTTTCGTTGTTTCATTATGCAACACATTAATAATACGAAGAATAAACGATCACACCAAACTAATCATTATATTTACATAATAATAAATTTAACAATACTGTACAATAAAATTTTAATAACTTTCACAACATAAATTATAATGGAAATAACAATATGATACAATATAATAGCTAACAACTATTCAAAGAAGTTGTTCAAAAGGGAAAATGTGATGATACAATTTTGGCCGTTTAAATCATTTCACTGAGGATTAATTAAAGGGAAAAAATCATCTGTTTAAACCAGCTCATTAGTGGCCCTCCTAATTACTATGGATCATAATTCACAATCATAAGATATAAGGGTAAATTATGTTGGTAGGGCATTTGCTTAATTCTAAAACTCCCAACTGCTAGACAACATGTTTTTCATCTCAAACTAAGAAAAGCTCAAAGGTCAAAACCATTTGGCCCCTTAGTTAAAGCTTATTTGCATCGAATGTTTACATTAAATCAATAAATATAAGATATATATCTTTTACATATACATTTATGACTAACTCGTGGTTAAAATATATGTATTTTCACTTTAGTTTTAAATTGCCCGTATAACTTCATTGATTTGGAGTAAATACCCGTGTAGTTAGTTGTGGCAAATGGATTGAAGAGTGAGGTGCAAAATCCTGTGTATGCCACTAAGGTTGTCTGTATATTAAGGATCTAAGCAGAATTGTGCCAATAGACTGACACTACTTGTCCAAAATCCTGCGTACGACTACTAAGTTGTCAGGTATATTAAGGATCTAAGTAAAATTGTGACAATAGACCGACACTATTTGTGCAAAATTCTGAGTACGCTACTAAGTTGTTGATATATTAAGGATCTAATTAAGGTTATAGACACAATAAAGAGAATTTATTAAACTAAGCAAAATGGTAAACAGGTTACACCAAGAAGCCACAAGAACTCATCTCAGCTTTCAGCTGTCTTTTCTGACCAACTACTTGCATCTTTTTTTTCTGATTAACCTCATCTGTACAATCCTCTTAAAGTGGAAATGTGATCCAACATTTGAAGAATAGAAGAATTACATGACAAAATAAGATTTGACACCAAATATGCTGCTGCTGCTGCTAATGACATGTATTATCAAATAGGATCTGTAGCTTCGTCGTAAACTAGCTGTTTCCGAGAGTTTTAACAGGTCATCATGCAATGCTTCTTTTTGCCACCATTTGATCAAGCAACAAACAAGACTTCGATTCTTCGAGTGATGAATAGTCTGAAAGCTAGATGAACCATTGGGAAGTTCATAAAGATAGGTTATACTCTAAGCTTTTTGAAATGTGCGCGAAGAAACTCCATGCAGAAGCCGGACAAATCCCAAGAAACTGAGCTTCCCATCAGAGTGTCTAATCCAGTCCTGCAGAACTACATGAACTGGGACGGAAGGACTAAGTCCGAGCTCCTGTTGAAAGAAACCAGATCGGAGAAATTAGTAAGCTGAGAATTGCAAACACTAGTCGATCAAGAAACAATTTTAGGCAAGTTTAGTCGTTGTGGCACCACCATACTCGTTATGTTCTTAGGCAAAGTTTAGACATTCAAGAAACGATTTATAATACTACTATTAGCATCACGGTGAGAGAAGGGGGAGGAGGGAGAGTGTACCGAGGCAAGTTCCTCTATCATAATAGGCCTGTTCCCCTCCTTTTCAAAGAACTCATAGCCACGACGAGCATGTTGCTCCCAGCTTTCCATTCCCTCAAGCTGATGTACACTTATCGAAGCAGCACAGAATTCTTCGAAATCCAATTTTCTATATTGAATAGAACTCACCTGCATGGGACATGAAAAAAGTCGGTCAATTAAATTTGTCATCACTTCACTCTGTCTATTAGAATTGTTAATTGTAAGCATGAATTTAATAACTTCAAACAAGATAGAATCAAAGGAGCTTCCTGATCTTACCGTATTGACAAAGTCGAAAACCCTTGAATCCTTCATTGCATCAGTGGAGTTCTTCATCACAGCCTGCCAAATCATTTAACTCAATTAGAAACAGTATACTGAGAAAAAAACAAAATGAGTCAACAATCTTTTTAGTTTCTTGTTATTTTTTCTGGAACGATGATGGCAGAGGATAAAGAACTTACCATTTTGAAGTTTGGTAGAGCTACAAGTCCACTTTTGCTTGGCCCTAAGAGTGTAAACTGATCACGAAGATAAGCTAGTTGTGGTATAGTCAATGTCTTAGCAAGGGCCTGTTACATAGCAGCAAACGATAAATCATACAGCTAACAAATCATATTGCTCCAAGATTGCGTAACTGTATGATGCTTATGACATCGCATTTTTTTGTTACTATATACTATTATCTCTTAGTAACAGGAAAAATATGTTTCCGTACATATTTACAGGACGACAGAAATGCTGAAACAGGTTATATTAGAAACCTTGCTGATCATATCATGCTCCCTTTGTTTTTGGGTGCAGAGCGAGGAAAAGAGGTTGAAGAAATATATCAGGAAGAAAACATAAAAGAAATTATCTGATCCCAACATGCCTCGAAAAGTATGGCAATACTAACAGAAGTGCTCATATAAGATTTTTTTTGTTAAATTATATTACTACTAACTTGGAAGAATATTCCACAACAACAGATATACATACCCTTAAAGAAGCTTTCCTAAGAGAAGAAGAATATACATAAGCTTTTACAAGCTTATATACTATCATATCCAAAGGAATCTTCACATCATGATGACCAGCCAACCACGGATGACCTAGAAAATGAGATAGGTTAAGAAATCTATAATGCTGCTAAAGTCTGATACTGTGATAAGAAACATATATATGAAACAAGATATAGGTAATACGGTTAAATGAAGAAGTCATAAGGTGATTTCATATATGGCGATGACGTGTTCTGCTCGAGACAACACTCGACAAGGACGTTAAGGAACTTAAAATTGGTATAGGTATATCCTTATTCCAAATTTGTAAGGTCTACTACAGAATGCTGACAGGATATATAACTGACATTGTCAAGGACACTTACTGAGAGCCTGAGCTGCAGTTAGCCTTTTGCGATAATCCTTGTTCAGCAATCTTTTTACAAAGTCTACTGCATCAGAAGACAAAGAGGGCCAAGGGGCTTCCTCAAAGTTTGGATCAGTTTTCAGGATGGCCCTAAATATACCGGATTCCGTTCTCGCCCAGAAAGGTCTGCTTCCACAAAGAAGAATATAGGCAATTACACCAATACTCCACATGTCCGCTTCTGTTCCATAAGATCTATGCAGAACCTCAGGTGCAACATAGTATGCACTTCCAACAATATCATTAAGCCTTTCATCTGCAAATATTTCCATTAGTCAAACTATGGCATGCTACAAGCACAGAATAAGAAGTGATAAATGTTGTATGCATTAACTTTTACCTGGTTTTACGTAATCAGAAAGACCAAAGTCAATGGCCTTTAAAGGAGAGTTCTCATCCTTAGAAACAAAAAGGAAGTTCTGAATAGAATACAAGAACAACTGTCAATATAATGAGCTCAGAAACCAAAGAAATAAAGGAGCATACGAAGCATAGAGTGAGGGAGGATGGTGCATACACACAGAATACGAAACATAGCTGTAAACTTGTTGCACATGATTATCAACAACAACAACAACATACCTAGTGTAATCCCACAAGTGGGGTCTAGGGAGGGTGGTGTGTACACAGCCTTACTCCTACCTTGTGGAGGTGGAGAGGTTTCTGATAGATTCTCGGCTCAAGTATTGCACATGATTAATATATCAGTTATTAAGTTGAGAGTCATATAACTACTATGATGATGATGTCTTGAGTGTTCTCTTTTGATACTTGAGGTTATTAATCATGCTTATGTGCTTGCATTCGTGCACGGTGCACTTAATGTTCATCAACAAAATTTGTGCAAACTAGTAGACTTGACCGTATTCCTAGGTTCATTCAAGAAAATTTATCAACAAATTCCTAAACAGTTTCCCAAATACACACTAGTCTTATGACATTTCCATTTCAAGTATACAAAGAAGCCATACTAATATAAGAAAATTTAACAATAATATATCCGATTACGGTAGTGAAGCAATTCTACACAAATTTCGTACATTGCCATATTGGTTGTACTATGCATTTCTTAATGCTTCAACCAATGTGTAAGGATACAGGTAAGAATAGTTACTGGAGCTAAAATAGAAACTGGTCCCCCCCCCCCCACCCTGAATATGGAAATTCAACCATTTAATACAAAAAAAAATTAAAACCTTAAATATTTTCCCAATTTTTGGTTTTTACCCCTCAAGAATCTTGAAAATAATGAATAAGTACCACAGTAAATATAAAAATTGCCAAGCTTTTTGGTAGTTGGACATACTTTTTCTTGCTCATTTCTTTGTAAACATATAGTTCAACAATAACTTGTTAGGTGGCCTAGCCATTCAAGTGAGTAATCTGCTTCTAGAAACAGAAGTTCTAAACATAAGTAGAGTGTTTACTGCAAATGAATATTTGAGTGTTATATGTAATAAGGAATTAAAAAGAATCCATTACCTCAGGCTTCAGGTCACGATGAACAACCCCTTGAAGATGACAGTAGGAGACCACGCTTAGAAGCTGTACCATGACTGCTTTGGCATCGTCTTCTGAGTATTTCCCACCCCTTCAAAAGAAACTGGAGTCAGGACGTTCACATAGGAGAATAACGAGCATGCTTAGCTGAACATATTTTAACTACCCACCTTGCAAGTATCCGGTCTAGTAACTCTCCTCCTTTACATAACCTGAAGAAGATCTCACAAAGATAAGTACACACAAATGCGGAAAACATAAAAGCCAAAAATGATAAACTAAAATAGATTTCTCTTTAAGGTGCCTAATAGGAACCACAAAAGATCATATTTATCTTTATATCAGAATGCTGAAGTATTACTATTGACAAGTTACCAATGAAACATCAAGTAAAGACAGCATTAAGATTGACTATTTTAACTTACTCCATGACTATATAAACATTTTCCTCGTCCTCATAGGCATCATAGAATTGAACCAGACTCCTATGTCCAGTTAAAGCACGCAATATTTTGACTTCTCTCCTTACATCCTCAATTGCAATTGCTGTGGTCATCTGCAAAACACCAAAAGATTCATCAGTCTCATTAAACGAAAGAAAGAATACAATCAGGTGATACTGCTCTCGGCATGCAAATAACAAGATAGCATCAAGTAAATACAGTTGACAAGAAATGATTGGAAGTGATTTGAAACATCGTCCACCCATTTGCTTCAACTTTTATATGTAAAAGTATATAAACCAGAAAAAGATTCAGTAACTAGAAACAGCATCAAGCTGTAAGTCAACCTTTCCTTTTTTTTGATAGGTACCAAACTATACAACACAAAATACAATATCAGATGTTCTGGACTTACAGCATCAAGCTGTAAGTCAACCTTTCCTGTTTTTGATAGGTACCAAACTATACAACACAAAATACAACATCAGATGTTCTGGACTGTCCACATAAAATCCACAGTAAGTTTCACTTTGGCCAAGGTCACAACAACAACAACATACCGGGTGAATTCCCACAGGTGGGGTCTTGTGAGGATAGCTTGTACGCAGACCTTACCCTACTTCGTGGAGGTAGAGAGACTGTTTCCGAAAGACCCACGGCTCAAGTAACACTTTGGCCAGGGTCAATTTTTCATAAACCTGAAGATGGAATTTCCAATAAATCTATCTAGCCCACATGCCATCCTTATCAACTATTTCTGGAACCAAAACTTGTTGGAAAAATGAACACATCCACTATATTTCTGCAGAAAGACTGCAGTCATCACCTCATGCAGCTCATTCTAAGTCACCAAACACTTTGCACCTCAAAGTACTATAGATTAAAAGGACATCTACAATCAGCAGCAATGACAAATGAAGACTTCAACAAGATTCAGCATCCAAACCAAATATAGAAACAAAACTCTTACTTTTTTTACAGGTCATATAGAATTAAAATTCATCTCAAGACATACTAATTGGGAAACAGCATAAAAGGCAAACCTTTGATTTTGGGATAACTTTTACAGCTACATCATGCCCCTTCAAGCTCCCTTTTTTCCCTTTAGCTGCAGAAGTATAACCAAAATGCCCTCTTCCCACTTCTTCTCCAAGTTCATAGTGGCTATCAAAATTCTTTGAGTAGCCAAAATTCTTATCTAACCCAATATCACACTCACTCCCTTCTGGAATTGTAGCTTCATTAGGTTTAATTGAGCCATGCCTTCTAGCAAGCAATGCCCTGATATGCTTAGCTGGTGATGGTGGTACACGTTTGAGAAATCTCAAAGGTGTTGAAGTCACACTAGAATTAGCAGGAGAGTTCTTGAATGCACTAGGCAAAGGACTTGGACTGTAAAAGGGAAATTTTGGTGTTTTCCCAGTGTGGGAATTCAATTCTTGCTCATTATCAATGGGAATTATGGGATTTTCAGACAGGTTTTGTGGGGATTGAATGGGTTTTCCATGACAAAGTCCCATGGAATCAAGAACCCAATTTTCAGCTAGGATCCACAGAAATCAATTAATCAAAAGAAGAAAAGTAAAGTTAACAACTTTTTAGTTTTTACTAACAGGGAAAATACAGAGAATTAGACCATTACAAAGGATCAAGAAACAAGAGCAAAATTCTCAAGAAACAGATATACAACTACTACAAGTAACAAAAACAAATGAAAAGAAGGAATTCCCAGAAACAAGAAAGTCACAATCTTGGAATTGCAAAACCAGAAAGATGGGATTTTTAAGCTAGAACAGCAGAACCAAGAAGGGATCAACAAAGAATTAAGCTAAGGTATTTAAGCTCCAAGACAATTTCTTTAGAAAAGAGCAAATCCCAAGAAAGGAGAAGGAAAAAAGAAAGTACTAATTAGACTTTGTGATCAAATGATCAATGCCAGATAGGCAACAACCATCAAGAATCAAAGATTTTACTAACAGGTTACAGCTGAAGAAATGTAAAGATATAGTAAGAGGTAGTGGGAAATATTGATTATTTTTTTACCAAGAGGAAAGTAAAGAATGAACAAGAATGATAAGAAGAGAGCAAAAAAGTGAGAAAAAAAGATGCTTAAGCAATAGCAGGAAGAAAAGAAAGGTGAAGGGGGGGAAAAGGAAAGAAGCTAAACCTCCTTTACTTGTCTGATTTCTCAACTTTTTCCCTTTATCTTTCCTTCTTCATTACAACAATAACATACAGTATAATCTCACAAGTTGATATCTAGAGAAACTAAAATATATGCAAACTTACCTCTCTCTTATCAGATAAATAGACTGTTTTTCAAAGACCCTCAACTTTTTCCTTTCTTCATTGTCAATGTTTTTTTTGGTATAACACACTTAAATTTAACCTCAACTGATAACTAAGCACTTCGACTTTGAATATGCACATCTAGACGTCTCGATTCATCTCAACTCTATCAGCTAAGCACTTCAACTTACAAAAAATAATCATCTAAACATCTCTAAAATTTTATGTGTTACATGAACGTCAGGTGTCCATGAAACACAACACAATATTTAGTTATCAGTTGAGACTAAATCGAGATGTTTAGATGTGCATACTTAAAATTAAAGTATTTACGTATTAGCTGAGGTCAAGTTTAAGTGTGTGTTTGTGTATTATGCAAAAAAAAATTCAATTTGCTTTGAATGGAAATATTATTAATTGTTAATAATGTAAGTGGGGTTTGGGGGTTTGGATCCTTCCAGCCTGTCTTTAGAGAGAGAGGGGGGGCAAGAGAGAGAAACATTTTTGTGTATTCTTATGTATGTGAACATTTGTGAACAACTATCTATGCTAACCAATATTGTCTGTAAAGTTTTGAGGTTTGACTGCTATTATTTGGCTTTTAATTTTGATCAAACTTTGAAAATTTTGTTGTATTGCCTTAATTCTCTTTTCACAATACAACTGCATAATATTTTGACTTCTTAAAAGAGAAAAATATATATATTAGCAGCATGAACATTTATGAATTTTTATTTATCAATGGATATCCCAACATTTTTCTCATAATATATGTAATTACAGTAGCGTTCGGACTAATTTGTGTGCATTTAACTATACTGAGGTATTTTCTAATAGTATAAGTATCGAGCAACTCTCAACGTTGAAAATTCTGCCCACTACTTAACTTTTTTTTTTATCTCTGCTGGGGATTTGAACCCGTCTCTAAAATTTGCATTCACGTCATTGACTACTTGATCACACTACTCGATGCTGAAATCTCGACTTTTTTGAGTAATTGAAGGGCATAATTCACGTAGGACGCAATTACCATGTAGGACGCGTGTGTCTGCTTATTTAACTTTAAACAAGTTTAAATGCCTATTTGTGCTCACCCAAAAATTAGAGGACATAGTTATCAACTAAGGCCAAGTTAAAGGGCACGTTTATGTATTATGCCTTTAAATTACTACGATCAATTTATTAGAGCAAAGTAAAAAGAAATTGGGGTATGTATAATGCATTTGTATCTCAAGGAATTAAACATTAAACTTGAGGCTTTTTCTTCTACATTTAAATAGTTATCCCACCTAATTTGTCAAAGAAAAGTCACTCCTATCCAGAGGGAACGGAAATTTCCTTACAAGAAGTTGTCATTAGAATTATTTTTTCCTATATTTGGTGAAAGTTTATTTAATTAGTATATATTAGTAAGTTTCCCAAAAATCTTTAAAACATTTTATTATTAAATGAATATGAGACTAAAGTCTCAACTAACAAAATTGATAGTTTGAACTGAGCATGTTAGGCTCATGAAATTTCAATTTGTAGGGAAAGGTGTAGGTATAGCTACTTAATATTTATCAATTTAATGAAAGAGTTTTAATCATAAAATAATAAATAATACAGGTGACTCAACCACTTCTGTTTGTTCAACACACCTATATGTTTATATCCCCATGTCAAAAAAATATTCTGCATGAGAATGAACATGTCATGCTTCTCCTTTTTTATGTTCGTATTCGGTATCTGCTCTGATGCTCGACTAATTTTAGTTCGCGTCGAAAAGTTACGTTCCATTTTAGGGATATAATACTTCTTTTCAAAGGCGACTTCCAACAGATATCATGCTTCTCTTTTTTATGTTTTCCATTTAGTATTCGATATCCGGCTCTGTGCTTGATTAATTTTCATTTCCATCGGGAAGTTCCATTTTAGGGATACAATACTTCCTCTTAAAGGCGACTCCATCATTCCCCGAGCTCAAAATCCAACTAAGGTCTTCTTAGTTCTTTGTATATAGAAATTATGTATTCAACAATGAAAACGCCTTTTAAGAAAAAAATTATTAAACAAATATATGTTAATAGGTCGATATTATTTGTACTCACCATGCATATATTACCATAGAAACAAATATGTGTACAAATTGATTTGTGACAATAAGTCGATATTATTGGTAGAAAAAGTTCCTTTTTTATTTTCTTTGCTATTTTGAACAATTCACAAAATTTCCTTCGTACTCAAATTTATTGTTTTTTTTACCATATATTAATTTCTAGCCTTACCAAAACAATTTGTGTGGCTTAATTTAGTTACAAAAAGCAGTAGGTGTATAATCACCTTCATGATAACGATAGTTTGTGCCACGTACACGAATATAAATTAAAGTTTAGGACTTTATTTATTGCTGTAATTATGATTAATTAGAGCTTTAACTTCAATTAGCAATTGATGTTGGTGACTAATATGTAGCATGATATTTCCTCATGATTAGTTTATTTACAATGAAAAAAACTAAAGGTTATAAATATGGCTATAATTATGTCAATGCATGTAGTAATATGTTGAATTTTTCTTAGATCATTTTGCCGCCATTAATTTTATAGTATAATTATTGTGTATATGTCAACCTTTTTAGGCATTTTCCTAAGATATTCTTAACCATTTTGAACTATCACAATTTGAGTATCACGTGTACAATTGAATAAGTTTATCTTTTTAAATTTTTCAATAATAATAATAATAAACTAAATTAAGGGAGTACCTCACCAAGTGCCATCGCGAGAATTTAATCCACCGAATTGTCTTTTACGATTTTTACATTTTCGTGCTCATCTCTAAAATTTTAAAAATAAAATTAAAAATGTGAGCAATATTTTGCTTTAATAAACTAGTACTCCCATCATTTTCGTTTTTTTTTCCCAAAAAAATTGCAGAAAATTTTCTCCATATTAATATTCTGACATGGTCCAAAGCTACCATCACAATTTAATATGTAGACATAGGCACATTGCTAGTTACTAGTAGCACTAGTGAAATTAATTAATTGGGGCTGCATTTGTTTCCTCACTTAAATATGAAATAACATTTATGTGTTTATTTATGAAAAAAGCTTGTCATTAAGTGAAGTTTAAGTTAATATATTTTCAAATTTAAATAACATTTTCACATAAATATTGATACGAAAAGAGTTACTATATATAACACTAGTTACACTAGTTACAGATGTTCATCGGTATACATGTATAGTTCAATCTTTCTATAATAATTATCTTTTAAAATAATATTTTACTATAATGATCGAGTTTTCTTTAGCAATCAAAAAGTATCAAGACGAACGATGCTATTATAGATTTTATTTAATTTGTTTTGGTTACGTAATTAAATGAGCTAGTCCAAATCCAACTTCCATCTGTTTTCATAAATTGTATTTAAATGGACAGTCCTTAATTACATTGTGGTGCATACCCTAATGGCTATAAAACTACTCTTGTAAGTCTATGAAACAATAGGTTTTGGGTTCGGGAAATTTTCAAAAATATACGGTCCGAATATAAAATATTACGTCGCGTAACTCAATATACAATATTATATAATTTTATATTTGAGGAAAGTAGTATACATAATACATAAATCTAGTATAAAAGTGTATAATATTATATGAAAGGTGTTTATGCACAAATATAAGCTAAACCAGATAACAAACTCAAAATGCGCTACATGACCTAAATATTTTTTCCCAATAACATAGAACTAACGTAAGTTTTTCTTTGAGGTCTGAACATTAAGTATTCGAGTTTGGAATTCGACCACTATCTCATTGATTTATTGTATTCGAAATTTCACGTAGATTCTATCTGAGCCAAAGTTATTGTGTTCAAATGAATTCGTAACTAAATCACTACATCCGCCTCAAGATATTCAAGATTATGATGATGTGTATTAGCCGAATTACATAATCCTTCATCTAAACCCTAATATGTGCATATAAAATACACATTGAATTACTTCAATTAGTTAAATAGAAATGGAGAGAAATGTTCAATATAAAGTATAATACTTTGTGTTATAAATTATATTATATTTTTTTATAGTAATACCAATATGTGTATTGATGGGATAGTTGGAATCTCTTCGCCCTTAATCAAAGATCTCGGGTTCAAGTCCTGAATATGAAAGTCCTGCAATACACGATTCGAATATAATTGAGCTCCTATTTATTCCTTGAACCTCAATATATATGCCTTGTAATGACAACCCATATCAAGAGAGGATAAGAAAATATTATACTATTAATCATCCACCTTAAAAAAAAAAAAAAAAAAAACTAGATGAGGTAGGACCACAAGTGTAGACTTGTTTAATAATTGTGCTACAAACATCAAAATTGTGCACCCCAATTCCACTCTTTCTACCTAAAATCAACTCATTAATGGAGCTCATGGGAAAATTATGGCAATATATCTTGTGAACTTTTTTCACTTGTTAAAAGGATTTTGATGGACAAAATTACTCGATATATGTGTTAGCTGAATGATAATTAAAGTGTGCTCAAATAGTTTTGTGCACCAGTATTTTATATATATAGTAATCAATGTATTACAAAAATAAAATCATATAAAAATATAAATAGTTTTCTAATATGATTAATTGGTTTATCTTATGACAAAGAACCAATATCTGAGGATATATATAATAATATGCATTTATGAAAAATTGACAAGGCAATATTATGACACAAGTTCATTTGATGTCCTTCTATTCAACTAATTTGCCTCATTGATAGGTAAGTCCCAACTGCCAAAAAGATTTTAGTAACACTTCCCTAGATATATTACTTCCACTGACAGTACCATATAGTGTATATCCTCTAAATACTTCTTCGCATCGAGTATTTATATCAAATCAAATAATATAATTTTAGCAATTAAAAAATTAAATGAAAAATACATATCTTTGAACACTTTTATTATTATATCAGCAGCAGAGGAAGGAAATACAAGGTGAAAATCGAACTCTCACTAATAAAATAAAAATTTAAATAGTCAATTAATCGAGCTATTAAGATTAACCTCATTAAAATACATATCGATCACCATAATGATGATTAATTAATAAACGACTGTGTCATAAATATATATCTTGCATTCATTGATTTGACGTAAATACAGTGATATATATATATTGAAAGTGATTCTGGTGATAAGCTGACGTTTATGGCAATCCATGGTGCTCCAAAAAGTGTGGTCTTTAAAGAGTTATATGCATTCCAGAATTTATTCCCTCAAACCATATATAATTGATTTTATTCGAATAATCGAATCAATCTTTTTTTCTAAGCTTTTTCAAAAAGGAATTTTACAAATAACAATCAAAAGATAAGTATCATCTTATGACATTCGCGATATATCGAGGAGGGCCGATGAGGACGGATCATGGAGAAGGACTGACAATCGATAATGTTTCTATAGGTTATCAAGCTCTCGAAGAAAGGGTGCATGTTACACCTTATAAGATGAATCTCATATTGAAATGAGAAAAAAAGGCATTCTATAAGTTCACCGTGATACGCGTGTTTGATCTTGATGATAATGTAATTCGAGAAATAAATTTGTAAGATCTATTGCGTTAAAGCGGACAATATGTTTCATGGCTTTCGAGAATCACACATTTTGTATTACGTTAATTACACAAAGCTCTCGAATAATGAGATACATATGATGTCATCTAAACGTCATAATTCCATCTTGAAATACAATAATCCTATTTTTTATATGAAGTCCCAAACCAATTAAAAAAAATATAGATGGAAGGAAAATGATGAGTTAGTGGAAGGAAAAAGCTCACTCATATTCATAAATTATAAACCCTATGATTTTATTGGGGATAAAACATAACAATATTAATGGATATAAATTTAATCATTCACATATATACCACGTTCCATCTTTAATTATTAATGGAAGAATAAAATTGGGACAAACACATTTGACTTTTATTTCACTTGCAATCATGCCAATGTCAAAGAGGCAAAAGTTTTTATCTACTTAAATTTAATCTTCCCTTTTCCCTTTGTTGTCTCTTTTTGATGAACCAAATATAATGCAAACAAAGAAGTTCATATATATGTTAATTTGACTCAAAGCATTCACCCAAAAAAATAGTTAAAAGGATTTAGTTGTTGGATTGAATAAATGTTAAAAGAAACAAATTTTGGAGAGGATATTAGCTTCTTCCTTTTTCTCCGCCCAATCTTCGATATTTATACTGGGGCCGATTATATCTAGAATCGCGTTGAAAAGTCTCATATCGGGAATAAAACGTTTCCCAATAGAGACAATTTCATTCATACGCAAGACTGGAACTCGACACCTTTAATTAAGTATTCCCTCCGTCCAACAATACTTGTCCACTATTGACTTGGCACACATGTTAAGAAACAATAAATAATAGGGCTAATTTTACTATATCACCTTTTGAATATAATTAATTCAATGCTTTGAAAGATGTATTGGGTAATTACTATAATTAATAACTAAGGGTAAAATGGGTAGAAATAGGTAAATTATCCATTGATTTTCCAAATTGGATAAGTATTGTTGGACATCTATTTTTAGTAACATGGACAAGTATTGTTGGACAGAGGGAGTATGAAAGAATACGCCGGTGAGAGAATATTATCTTTTTGTTTATCACTCGATGTTCAGTACCTGCTTTGGGACCCAACTAATTTATATTCACAGCGAAAAAGTCCCATTTTGAGGGGTATAATGCACCTTACTAAAGCGACTCCACCTAGAGCTTAAACTCGAAATTTCTGATTAAAGATAAAAGAATACTTATCATTCCACCATAACGATCGACGATAGTGAGAGAATATTAGCCATACCTTACTAATATATGGTTTGCATAAATCAATGGATAAGAACATAAACAAAATTTGGCTCATCTCTTGAAGCAAGTGAACCATTAGAAAAAGACAGTGCTTACTTTTTATTTTCTTTTCATATACATCATGATTCTTGATTTTATTATGATATATGTATATACAAAAAGGAAAAATACAGAAATATTTTTTGACAAAACTTTTTTGCAATCAAGCAAAAAAAAAAAAAAGTTAATTCCCTAAATACAAGGGAAAAAGCAATCTAGGAATTGCTTGGCCCCCCCCCCCCCCCCACCTCCCCATACCCCCTCTTTTACATAGTGGAGATTTTACAAGGACAAAATTAAAGAAGAAATTCTTATTCTTTGATTCCCCTTCTCTCCACCATATCTTTTTCTTTTACAACAAAAATCGAATAAAGTTTAGATAAATAAATAAAGTTCCTAATAAATATTCTCAGGAATAAAATGTGAGAAAAGTAACTCCCTTTTTTTTCAAGTTGTTGTAAAATTGGTGTTGGAAAATAATGAAAAAATCCCAAATTTAAGAAAAATGAGCATTGCTCATAAAAATCGTACTAAGGAAAGTTGTTTTTATCGCCTTTTTCTATATAATGAAAGAAAGAGTTACCGTACATGCAAAAGTCTTCTAGTTCTTAAGAAGCTCTTTCTTATCGGTCAATTAAGTTTGAAGAAACTTTGAAACTTAATGCAACATGATTTCTGAAGTAACTTATTTTTTCCTGCTTATACAAACTTTTAAAAATTATTACTACCTTCTTTCCAAAAAAAAAAAACACAATACTACATATTAGGAAGTCAAATAGCTATCTTGGATTGCAGTATATTAAAACTATTTTTTAAGTGTAAGCTGGTCTCTAAAAATATGTAAATTTTGTTGAATTTTTTTTGAGAAATTAATATCCAAATTCACCTTCTTATTCTTAACTATTCTTCTTGTAAAAGAGGAAAACTATTTCAAACATCTTTCTCCATACGTTTTAAGGAAGTCAGTCTATAACCAAATAAAATTAAATTTGTACATCGAGATAAAATCAAAAACATTAATTTAATTTTTTTTTAGAGAGAGTTACAATTGTTAGGAATAAAAATGCATTGTAGTTGTCCAATGTATTTGGACCATATGTGGAATTTCTTCATTGGGAAGAAAAAGTTAAACAGATTGGTCAAAGTTTAGTTGATGATGTACATGAGAATCCAACGATCGATTAATAATAAAATTATTCCTTAAACTTGTTTGAAAATATTATTTATATATCTTAATTTTACGATGATTTTTAATTAACTCTTTTATTCTTGTTCAGAGTAAAAGTAATACCTACATAGTATATAATATTAGATATCTAGAAAATGTTTTATATGTAGGAGGGTTTTCGTTTTCGACTGAAATTTATTCTCAAATTTAGGAAATAAACTAAAGATTATAACAAAAGAAATAGAAGATTGAAAAAGAGGGGAAAAACTAGTCTTTTGGTTCATATCCTATAGTTATATAGGAATTATAATGCAGAAATATTTTATGTAAAGATTATAATGCGAAAAATTATAATGTGTCAAATGGTTATTAATAATGAAGAGATTGTTAAAAATGAATTACTTATTTTAATAAGGTATTCTTGTTCTTTATATAGCTTAATTACTACAAATATCTTTATCATGTATAAAATGATTTATAAATTTTCATGTAGCTTAATTTGAATATTATTGAATATTGCCAGCCAAATGTCGCATTAACTTTCAATAAGTATTGTTGCGGAGTAATAATTGATAAGTGTTTCTTCATTCTTAATCAAAGATCTCGAATTCGAGTCATGTTGAATACATAGTCATTTTTATTAAGAAACGTTTTACCTTGCAATATGTGAGGACTCTCCTGCGTGAATCCTTTAGTTAAGCCTCGCCTCAATATGAATATCAAACACTGAATTGAAAACCAAAAGAAATTATCCTACAATTTATCAATCAAATATTATATTCTCTTATGTGAGATTTTATGTTGTGATTAATTATTCCAAACCATGGATCAAATGACCCCTAAATGAAGAACACAATAATCATTACTTTGTTAATTTTACCACCTCTTCTTTCTTAATATTGATGATTATTTTGTTAGGTGACCCACTATGGGGTCAGTTTTCACTATGTTGATTCTCTTGACCAATATATATTATTATTTTTACCCAAAAAAACTAAAACTAAAAGGCCTTGACCAAAGAAGTGTGTGGGGTCCACCCATTTTGAGACTTTCATAATTGAAAATTGAAATTATTTCTTTGGGCCCCATTTGCCACCCAATGGGAATAACAATTTTAATGCATGTCTGTATTAATTCTATTTTATTAGTAGTATAAACTCTCCAATATTTAAAAAAAAAAAATGAAATATGAATATTGATAATAAATTATATAAATGGCTTAAAAGTACATAAAAATGTACTATTTTCTGAAGAATTTTAAAGCTTTTGAAATTCAATATAATCAATTCTTTGAAAAGTAGAATCACCACCAAAGGATTTTGTGAAATTGATAAATATATTTTCGCCTTAATCAGAGGTTTCGTGTTTGATTCTTTGATATAAACAAAATTCGATAGGAAGCATTTCTTCTTTAATGGATTTTGTATGATGTAAATTTAAATTAGTAAAATTTGAGGCGATTTTAAGGTCTCGAGTTTGAGCACTTGGTATGAAAAAAAATCTTGATAGGAAGTATTCTTTGTTTAATGAATCTTACGCGGTGTAAATCTGAATTAGTAAAATCTGAGGCAATTTTACACTAAAGAGAACATTTTTTTAAATTATTATTTTAAGGTATTTATTTAATTATTGAAATGAGGAATATAACAGAGACAAATGTAGAAGAATGGGGTGTTTCTCTGATCATTGCTTCTCTTACAATTTGACTATGTTGTGGATTAGAGATTCTGTGTGTCAGAACCTAAAAAATACACCTTTGTTCTCCACTTATTAATTAGTATACTATTACCAATTTTATTTATTTTTTATATATATAGTAATTATTGTATATATCTCATTATTGTTAAAAAGTACCTTTTACTTGGTGAAAGGAAGCATCTTATGCACCTAAATGATTCCAAAACCAACAACAACAATTTATCTTGTAAAAAAACCCCACAAAGTAGAATTTGAAGAAGGTAGCACTGACCTTATCATTATCTCGTAAAAGTAAAGAGACTATTTTCGAAAGATCCTCGGCTCAAATGATAGGGGAAAAGAAGAAGGAAAACCCCTTCTGATATTTACTTTACAATATGTGCTAATAAGATAACTAGATAAGCCTTCTAAATTTTGGTTTTACATACATTAAAACATATATACAAACACATGTGTGTAAATACATAAAAGTTTATTGGGTTTAGTCCATACTAAATTTGGATTAAGCAATTAATTTGGATTTTATAAATTAAACAAGTCAAATTTATTAATTCAAGCCTAAAATTCAATTCATCTGAAGATCCAAGTTCATGCCATGTATTCATTAACATAATATTAATACAGTCAAGGGCGACGTCAAATAGAGTCGAGGGGTTATACATCTGAACTCTCTTCAGCAGAAAATTACACTGTTTATACATACTTAAAATTATTTTTTATGTATATATAGTTGATATTGAACCCCTTTTGACTTTTTTACGTGTTTACTTTTTCATGTTTTGAACTCCTTAATGAAAATCATGACTCAACCACTGATTATCCAATCAAATGCATTCAAAAAAGCATTTCGCATACGGTAAAGACACCCACAAGTACATAGATTCAACATCAACGACATAGTTCTTCAACAAGGAAGGAGCGGTCAACAGAGTTCTTCTCAGAGATCAATGTGAAATGATTGTGCTTCAGCTCTCAAATCACTGAGAACTTTAGAGAGGAGAATCGATGAAATACATAAAATCGCAATCATAAAGATTCATCAATAAAACACCCTCTTCTTCATATTTTATTTGTGATGGCGGTTTATTAAGCGCCAAAAAGAATTTGTTTGCTTTAGTATTTGGTTCTATTTTTTTTTCCGGTTGGGCTTTAGTATTTGGGCTTCTATACTAATCACTAGGCCTGCTTGTTCAGTGTACAAATTCCCTAATAGGCTTAAGAATTTGGACCAATTTGGCTAACTTTCAACCCAATGGGCTTCTATTGGGCTTCTCCACACTCTGCCTTTTTCTTTGTTCATTTGACATCAACCCAATATTCATCGATAAATTTTAATTTTTGGTTCTTGTAATATTTGATTTGATACATATCAACTAAATTTTGTAATTTTTTTAATCTTTATATTGAAAATATGTGATATATAAAGTATTTTTTCAAACTATATCATTATCAAATATTGGAGTAACAACACAAATTTAACATAATATATCTATAATTGAATGATTTTAACACGTCATAATTCGTTAAATTTGTGCAAATTTCACAATTTGAGGGATTAAAATGAGCATATCTACTAATCAAAAGTTAAAGTATACTTGACCAGAAATCACAAGAATCAAAATTAGAATTTTGTCAACATTCAAGTACTTTTCCTTCTTTGGGTGAGATGTGAGGAGTGGGGTGGGTGGGGGTGGGGTGGAAGGGTGGGTGTGGGGTGTGGGGGGGGGGGGGGGGGGGGGGGGGGGGAGTGAAGAAGAAGAAGAAGAAGAAGAAGAAGAAGAAGAACTGGGCCATTGGGGTTAATAAGATGGATCCACTTGAGTTAGATTTTATGGGCCCAAATATCATCAATGTGGACCCATATAGTTAGTTGGACCTAATGATATACCCTAATAATGGGCTTTTTAAGACTTTGCAACAACATGGATTCTCTAGTTATTGCTTGTGAGCTTTTTTTTCTTTTCCCCTTTTTAAATTAGTGAAAATCATTTTGTCCTTTGATATTTTTAAAGTTGGAGGTAGCGGGATAGTGAGAATTGAAATCACATTATTGCGTGAAAGACTCTCACCGATACTACTATAGATCAAAATTCACAGGATCCAAAGATGTACCGTCATCGACGGCTTCAAAAAAAGGAGAATCTCTCTTTTCTTTTTTCCTTCTAAATAAGTGGCTAACGAAGAATGAAAAAGTAACATAGTTAATCTCTATATTCGTACATAAAAATTCCATAAACTGAGATGTTATGCATCATGTTTCACTCCTTTCAAATGTTAAATTATCGGAATAAATTGTTTTTTTCAAATTTTTTTTAGATAAATCCTTCTTTCAAGTCAATAAAGCAAAAAATTTTGTATATTTTTTAAATACAAGAAGGATCCCATCTGCCCTTGTAAAAGGGAAAGTGCTTTTCACGCTTTCTTCAAAGTCTCAAAAATTATATTCCTTTCATTTTTAATTCGTTTGTTTTATTTTTTTTTCAATTCATTTTAAAAATCTTATTTTCTTTCTTAAATTTCATGTCAAATCAAAATCACATAAACAAATTAAAACAAAATAAGTTTTTGAAAACACTTCTCCTATTAAAAGATCATATACAACATGAATTTATGTTAATCAAAAGTCTAATACAAATATCAAACACTAAATGACTATCAAAAGAGTAAGGACTCGTTTAATATAAGGAATAACTAAATTCGGAACTAATTTGAGCAGGGGCGGAGCTAGGAAGGACCCGAGGGGTTCATCCAACCCTCTTCGATGGAAAAGTACACCTTTTATATATGTTTTAAATTATTTTTTTACGTATATATAGTAGACGTTGAACCCCTTTTAGCCTTTTTGTGTGTTTACTTTTTATATTTTGAATCCTTTTAGTAAAATTTTTAGCTCTGCCATTGAATTTGAGGATGAATTTATGTCATGTTTGATATGGAATAATAATCTTAAAATAACTAATGTCAGAATAATTAATCTCGAGATAACTTGTTCTCATCATAACGAACCTAAGAGATTTGGAGAACACAAAAGTAGCACGCATTCAGAAAAGTGTCAGAAAAGTATGGAGAATTAGGACACATTCATTTCATTCAGAAAAACATAAGTAATAATTGTCTTTCCACAGTAAAAGTGGGGGGGGGGGGGGGGGGACAAGCAGCACGCCTCAGCCGGCACTTTTTTTACTGCTTTCAATAACTCAGACACGCTCTCTCTCTCTCTCTATCTCTCTCTCTCTCTCTTTCCAAATATTACAACACTATCTAAAAAAAATTAACTCGGGTCGTCTCAAATTATTTATCGTAATTTTAACTTTTTTTACAAGTTTAAAATAAAATTAGTTTTTTATTACTTTCTTCGTTCATTTTTATTTGTTCATTTTCTTATTGGCACAAGAGTTAAGAAGTAGTAAATGATAAGAGTAATTTTATCATATTACCCTTTGAATATAATAAATTTAATGCTTTGGAAAATGAATTGTATTTAATGCTAAGGGTAAAATGGGTAAAAATAAGTAAATTATCCATTGATTTTATAAACTAGACAAGTATATTTGGACATCCTAAAATAAAAAAGTGAACAAGTAAAGATGGACGGAGGGAATGATAATTATATTTGAAGATTATAAACACTTGCTTTCACAATATATGTGTAATTTAATTAATTCAGTATTTAAAGTCTTTTCTCGTCAAATGAATAAAAACTAGAAGGTTGGCTTTACTTCGTGCTCCTTTTTTCAGTTGTAGGGCAGAGAGAGGGAGGTAACTGGTCAAAATCGAATTCAATTATCAACTGCCTCTATCAAAAATAGGATTGCCTATCGATTTTGAAGAAACTGGAATTACATCTATTTTCCTTTCAAGAGTTCTTATGCGTTTTGTAATTATTTTCGAAGATTACAAACACTTCAATAGAGTCAATATCTAATGAAAAAATATTATATATTCAAACATGAACGAAAGTAAAACAATCAAAAACCCACTTCTAATTAATGTTTTCTTAGGAACGTGTTAAAAGAAAAAGACATGACAGAAAATGTAAATAATTAAAGTTATGTTACGTTGAATAATATATATATGAGTAAACATTAGCCCGGATCTAGAGTTATACTTACAAGCAATTAGCCAATAGCTAATTAGGGAGCTAGAGCATAATTTATGAATTTAGCAGAACTCAATAAATATGTACCTGTGTGAATCACTTGTTATTGTATATTAATTTAAAATTACTATAGAAATTCATGAAATTCAAAATTTTGATTTGTTGTATTGTTAATTATTGTATAGTTTTTTCCCAACAAAAATGCTTTCGACTGTCTAAGAATCTACCTTGATTCCTAGAAGAATGTTTGCTCTCGTGAGCTTTTGTGTTACAACTAGAATCGCATGCTGTCTACCTACATTCTTTTACTTTTGCCTTGTTCAAAAATCTTAAAAAAAAATAATAATAATAAAAAAAATAATAGTGATGCAATCAGAAATTTTACTAAGAAATATCATAATATTGAAAAAGTAGATACACTTAAAAGGACAAATAAGGGAAATTAACATATAGTGTGTATGTACATAAAATTAAAATTTTGACCTAACCAAAAAGCGTAATGTTTCGACAAAGAAGTGTTATTTGATAAGGTGGCTCCGCGCCACTACTCGCACGTAATACATAGTGAATGTATATTAAATAAGTATAATTATGATATTTTTAACAGTTTAAGCTTTTAAATAAGATAGACAACATGTTCAACAAATACAACTAATCTCATATTCTACGATATATATTAGCGAACCAAGATAAACTGGAATTGCACACTACTCACTTATTGAAGATGTATCACATATACTTCAATTTATCAGTAGTGACAGAGACAAAAATTTTACCAAAAAGAAAGTAATGAATAAATCAAATAGACTTAACATATAACATATGTATGTACATAATTTACTTATATGTATAGTGTAACTTTTCAACGAAATGGTATTTTGTCACTGCCTATCAAAGAAAAAGTTGAATTGAAGATTGTCATTCAAGTTATATCAAGTGGAACGATTACTTAAATTACATTATTTTTCATTGAACAAACCCTAACTAGTTACTAATACAGGCAACACGAAGCATCCCACGTTCACACGAAAGTATATATTAATGACTGATTCCAATGCTCGAACCTCTGATCTATAGATCACACGGGAACAACTTTTACTGTTACTCCAATATTCGCGCCTTCAAGTCTTCAACTTCACCAATACCATAACTCAAATGCTGAACAATAGACCTAGCTCAAATCATCTCTCAAGAACCAGTGACTGATTTCACATATCGGACTCATGATCTATAGTTCACACAAGGACGATATTTCACGTTGCTCCAAAGCATGCATTGAAAAGTTGTACATACCCTAGTAATTCCTTGTTCCTTGACCTAAAACTCTTCTTCTTTTACCCCGTTCACCAGTACCATAACTCGAACGTTGAACTATAGACCTCAAAGCATCTCTCAAGAACAAAAGAGACGACTCATCGTTATCAGTACTGTTATTATTACTATCCTTATTATGATCAACAGCTAATACGATCACGTTACGTATTCTCCCTCCTAATGTGACCATTTCAGCTCTTAGAGGGCTCAATCCGAGCGATTTTAGGGTTTCGATTAGGTCAGGGATGAGATCGAATCGATCCTCGCAACAAAGAGAAGCCTTAATGAGTAATCTTCCATCGGATGAACAATCATTTGATGATAACACAGTGATTTCATCAGTTTCAGAAGGGAATAATAAGTTTGTTTCACTTTGCATGATTTGTGAAGCTTGTTCTTTGAGCTCTCTCACACGTTGAACCACTTTGCCTAGTAATGAAGCTTTATCTGTCTGTAAAATTTAAAAAAAAAAAAGAGTTTAAGTTCAACTCATTGACGGTGTAAAAAATAGCTCAAAAGATATATGACTACAAAAAGCCTCATTAGAGTATTTCACTAATTGTAATTTTAAAAATAAGACAGATTACCTGTTACAAGATAAATGTGTGATGCTGTAAAATTTTCTTACTTTAATGATATATATGCATACATATAATGTGATCGTATTAGCTTAAACTTAAAAAAGATAGGAGTTTAAGTTATGTGGACTGACGGTCTATAGATACACAATTAGATTGTTAAAAGGTAATTACATGTAATTTTATTGAATATCATTTATTGATTGATAATATTTAGTAAAAGGTTAATTAATAATATGTTATAAGAAGTTAAGTTAGTACTGATAGTTTTAAAAATCCATTACGGGAAAAAACAAAAAAGCCATTCAAAAAGAGAGAAAGAAAGAACAAAAAAAAATGCCATTTTATTGTTTTTTGGTAGAAAAAGTGAATCTACTTTTCCAATATATATCCCATTTATGTACTTTAGAACTATATGGAGGCTTAAAGAATCAAGAGTTTGAATTTTGTTTTCTTCTTTTTGCATCTTTGATCTAACTATTGTATCATCATTTTAAGTGTTCTAGTAATTAATCAGAATATTGAATATCAAAAAAAAAAAAAATTAAAAAGGAAGAAGAAGAAGAAAGCATATGCAATCATGATTTTGTTCTTCTTCATATATAGACACAAATCTTGAGATGTTGACTATATTCAATATGAAATGAGTAAAATTCGAAGGAAACTTTTGTAAAGGAATAAACTTTTAATAGAATATCTCTCAAAAAAATGACCTTTTTAATAAGGTTAGTCCAAACTTGAATTATAACAAGACCAAAATACTCAAAAGGACGATTATTAACTAGTTAATTTTGTTAGCATAAAACTATACCCCGCAAAGAAAAAAAAAATCAAAGCTAAATCAAGGATTTTTTTTAATTTTTATTTTGTAAATTATCACTCGAAATATATCATATAAATAGATAAATTTATTTAGTTTTCAGAAAAATAAAGAAAAACATATCATGTTTCGGGTTCAATCTTCCACCAAATTTAGTAAGGAATAAGAAGATAGGAAATACACAATTAAAAAAGAATTATAGACAACTTATGTGGCTAAACAGAAAAATTTGTTGCTAATTCCTATTTAACGATTGATTAGCTAGTATGAATTATCAAAAAATCTTGTTACATACATACATGTTAATTTAACGACGAATTTCATAACTAATTCTTGTATCACGAATACGGATAGATCGACAAAGAAAATTTACCTTAGAATTGCAAGAAAGTAGGGTTCTGAGGCTATGGAGATGTGAATTAATCCTTTCTCTTCTTCTTCTTTCTGCTTCTTTATGATTTTTAGCCCTAGCTTCTGGAGTATTATTAATACTCTCTATAGTTTCTTGAAATTCCACATGATGATGATGATTAGGGTAAAAGGAAGAGGAGCTACAAAAGGTTTTAATAGCTTCAATATCAAAACCATATTGATCTCCCATCATGTTATTATCACTTGATGATGATTTATTTTTGGCAAAATAATTGGAAAAATCTAGGTTTTCTTGAAAGTCTTGTTGTTGCATGTTGAGGGGTTTGTGTTTGTCTTCTAAAGAGAGAAAGCTTTTGGGGTGGGAAATTTAGAGAAAATGAATAGTGGAAATGATTGGATAAGAAATATGATCATGTATTCTAGGGTTTTGATAAGACTTTTCTTCCTCTGAGCCGGAGCTAGAATTTTAAATTTATGAGTTTCGAATTTAACAAAAATAGCTTATAGTTGATTTTCCTGATGTTCGTTACTCGAGGCAAGGGTCTTTTAAAAACAGTCTCTCTACATTCTCGAAGTAGTAATACGATCTGCGTACAATGTACCCTCTTCAAACCCCGCTTTTGGTACTATAATGGGTTGTTGGTGTAGCTTATAATTGATTTTCAAATACAAATACAAGGTTTGTGCAAAAACTATTAGTAGTTAAGTTCTGTCAAATTCGTAGACAGGCTTGTCACTCTCTTGTCCTGTCTTATGAATCTCATGTATTAAAATATTTTTAAATCTCATAATTTCTTAAATATATCATATGAAATATTAAAATTAAAAAAATATTAAATATAAAAATTTACATTTTTAAATACTTCCTTCGTTCCAATATAAATGTCATCTTAAAAATAATAGATTAAAAAAAAAATAAGGCACATAATTTGAGATTGAAAAAAAAATATTTTTGGTCGTTTGTTCTTTTAGGTTGAGTTGTGGTCACATGAAATGATGATAAAAGCCACGCGGTTTTATTTTATTTAAAAAGACAACTTTTTATCTTCTTCAGTTTGACCAAAGAAATGATGGACTCGAGCGACAACACTTGTGGTGGAGTCGCAAGTACTTTTTTATTTTTAATCAGGAGTCTTGAATTCAAGTCCATTTAAGTATGAAGTCATTTTTATTAGGAAGTGCTTTATTTTCTAATGTGAGATTTTACGGTACAAATTTGAATTTAATCAGACTTTAATATAAATATCGAACATTAAGTGGAAAATAATTAAAAAAAAGAGAATGAGATGGACTTCTAGCATGGTTAACCAAAGAGTGGTGTAATTTTATTTAACTTGATATTGTAATTAACTTAAATTTTATGCATAGATATATGGTGTAATTAGAAACTTTTTATATGATCATATCATTTAATAGATATTAATTCATAATTAGATATTAAGAATAACTAACATGCTATCGTATATATGTTTCACGGACAATATAATAAATTTTTTATACGGCTAATATACATAATTTAAAATCTTTTATAAATTGTAATAATACATGATTAATATATTTTCTCTGTTCCTAAATAAGTGATCATTTTAGATTGAGCATACCCCTTAAGAAATTGTTCACTAATAGAAAATAAAAGGTATTTTTACTATCTTACCCGTAATTAAGTTTTATTGTACATTAAATGTGACCTTTTCTAATTAATAGTTTTTGGTTAAGTAAACAAGAATAAATTTGAAAGAATATGATCAATTTATTCTTGAAAGCCCAAATGATCACTTATTTAATTAGGAGCAAAATAAAAAGATAAAATGATCACTTATTTACGTACGGAGAGAGCAGTAACTACTTTTACTTCAAACTTTACTTTTCATTTCAATGAAAAGTTTGTAACAACTAAAATTTGTTGCTTCCTAAGTCAACACGTCAATTCTTTTCAAAATATTTTAAAAAAAAGCATGCTTTGTGGACAAAATTTACAAAGTCTCCTTTTCGTAAATTACATATACCACATGTATTCAAGGCACGTGAGATAGTAACTACTTTTACTTCAAATTGTACTTTTCATTTCAAAGGAAAGTTTGTAACAACTAAAATTTACTGCTCCCTAAATTAACACATCAATTATTTTCATAAAAATAAAAAAAATACTTTGTGGACAAAATCCACAAAGTCTCCTTTTCATAAAAGTACATGTACCACACATATTTAAGGCGCATGAGATACTCCCTCCGTTCCTGAATAAGTGATCATTTAGGTTGAGCACACCCCTTAAGAAATTCCTAGAAAATAAAAGGTGTTTTTACTACCTTATTCTAATTAAATTTTATTGTACATTTAATGTGATCTTTTCTAATTATAATGGTTTTTTGTTATGTAAACAAGGGTTGAAAGAATATAATTAATTTCTTTTTAAAATCTTAAATAATCACTTATTTAAGAACGGGGAGAGTAATTTAACATGTTGTAGAATACTATTCATCTTAGTTTTAGGGGATGTCAATTGCGTTAGATCGATCGCCCTATAAGATAGATAACAATATAGAGGGTCTCTATTACTCTATATATTTTTTGATAATTATCTAATGTCTTGTTTATTTTTATTTTATGTTCTAATTTGTGTTTGGAATATGCCTAGAACTTAGAAGTTTGTTATTTAATTTTTTTAAATAATTTAATTTATAGAAAGTATATATAGGTACACTTCATATAAAAACATTCCTCCTCCTCTTATTCTTTCCTAGTTTATTAAATAGGTTGTATTCAACTATTTAAAAAAACGATACTGAAATTTGGACATAAAATTGATCTAAATTCAACTAGAAACATGTAATTACAGGCAAACTTGTTAAAGTAATCATGGAAATAAATTTATAGATCTTTCAACTATGAAGTATTTGGCTTTTATTCAATTTGATATTGCTCTTCTGACGAATCTGAAAGTACTTGGGTGAGATATAATACAAAAGGCGTTAACTAAGATTTCTATATTAGACTTTGTTAAGTTTGAAGGACGTTTTGGGTATGGAGCTAAGCTTGATAGAAACTCCAGATATATACCAATTTGAAGTTTTGGACTATCGAGCCTAACTTCAAATAAATATGACTGAAGTACGATAAGCTAAACGTACTCAAGATATGAATAATATCATCTGAAATTTGCTTGTACAAGCAATATGCACATTTTGTATGAAGTTGATTTGGGCCTTTGAAGTTGGGCCTGCATCTCCATAGCCCATAACTCTACCCCCCTCCCCCCACCCCCCCACCCCAACCCCTTCCCACATGAAAAAAAAAGGGGAAAAATAGGCAAGTGTCCTTTCTTTTTATTTTCTAGATTACATTTACTATAACTTGAGAAAGCATCCCTAAGCTCAATGACAAATTGTCAACTATGTATATGTGTGTGTAAGCAAATTATTGTGGGTTATGTTGTTCTTTTTGGAATTTCGAGAGAAATCGCAGTCGCTATTCTTTGGATGTGTATTATATAAACTATAGCTTCTATGGAATAACTCTTAAATTATATAAGAGATGTAAAATGCAACAGACAAGCCCGGTATGATGAGCATAATTGAGAAGGTATTGGCAAAATAATTATTCCTGACCTCTCATATAGAATACCACTTGATTCACCGACTCAGCAATCCTTACGGGTAACATATTAACTAGTTAAATTCATCGTTTTCAAAGGAAAGCAAATATTACAAGACTTAGTATTAGTGGCAGACAAGATTTTAAAATCTAAACACAATTTTATAGCAAACAAAAGCTTTACGAGTTAATTAAATCTTAATTACGTGATAAAAGATTAATTAAAAAAAAGCTTCAAAAGGTGCACAATGACTTAGTGCGCATGTGGTATGAATATTATATTTTTAATAAACAAGCTGGAATAATCATTTTGTTCACTAAACATGATCCAAGTCAATAAAATTAATTTCAGTGTAGTACTTTAAATCCATTAAAGCTAAGGCAAAAAGAAAGATTACCATTGGTAATTAGCAACTATTGGCAGCCACTTAGAATTAAGTACCACTAACAAATACTAGTACAAAAAAAAGGCTTTTTTAAAAAAACTTTAAATAAATTACTATTTATTATCAATAGCCTTTGTGGATATATTCTATTTCTTTTGTTTCCCTCAAATGGTGTCCGGTACTTATATTGGGGCCTAACTAACCATTTAAATTCAGGTATTGTAGAATATCCATCCATGAATATCGTTAGATACTGTTAACCTTTCTGTCATTCTTGTAACTGTTATCTGTAATCCGCACAAATGTGTTCGCACCCCCTTGAATGAACGAGAGAGAAAGAATTACACGGAGCAACTACCCAAGTTCTAGACCCATGAGTTAACTTTCTCATATAAGCATTCGGTACATATATCAATCTGTTAAAGAGTGAAAGGGTCACCACTACTGAAAATCCCTCCTAATCGGCTAGAGGGTTTACTGCACAAAAAGGCCGAGGAGGGTCCATTTCTAGAAACCGCTTCTAACAAGATTTTTTTCATTCCTGTATATTCGAATTTGACATCTCTAAATAAGGATGGATAATATATCTCAACCATTTCATCACAATTGATAGTACGCTTTTGTGAATATCATATGTACTATATAGTATAGTTGTTTAATATGATGTCACTTTCAAATAATTAGTGTTGCATGTAGTTTATGCCGGATATGCTGAAAGGCTTTACCTGAAAACGTGGGGTGCCTTTTTATTAATTGAAATGATAGCTCATATCTTTTGTCTATATTTTTTTCCTTCAAACCAATTATCATTAATTATAACGTAAAAGAATGTGGTAAAATTGTATATATTTATTTTTAACCAGAAATCTCAAATTCAAATTTTGAAATAAAATCTTCTTTTAATAGTAAATGTTAAAACCCCATTTTAACGGCATGTATTTAAGGATCATTTGGTAACTTAAAAACCTGTATAACTAATATCGTTATTCGATTTGCAAATATAAACTTGAAGTTTACAAAAGAATGGTAATAAAATGAATGTTTCGTCCTTTTCCACCAACACATGTCATCTATGAAGTTTGTAAGAACTTGGGCACGAATTAAAAGTTTTTCATTAATATGTTGGGGATTATAAGCTTATTCGAAACATATATAAGTACCCTTAGTTGCTAGTAAAATAAACTGTTAGTTTGTTACTCTCTTCGTTTCAAAATAAATGATGTCTTAATTTTTTTAATTTAAATTTAAAGTAAGTACTAGTATTTTAGGGGTTCAAGAAAGAATTTATGATGTTTTTTTAGTTTTACCCGTTTAAATAAAGAGAATTTTATGTAATAAATTTTTTACTAAAAAGTCATATTTTTTAAAGGTATTTATTAAATATATGTTAGTAAAACATTCCTTATTTTTTAATAAAAACACTCCTTATTTTCTAATAAGAACACTAGTACTTATTTTGAAACAGAGAGAGTACCATTAGGACTCGCTTAGTTGGGGGAACAAGTTATTCCGAAATAAAAGTAATACTACAACCGTGGGATAACGAATCTCATAATAAGTTATCCCGTAATTTTATTTCAATCGCATGTAAGATAAACTCATCCTAAAATTAATCTCAAAATTAGTTATTCTTTATCTCTCGTATCAAAGGAGCCCTTAGTTCTAGACCCAGTTGCTAGTTGTTGGGGTACAGTTGTTAAACTTTATTGCAAGCAATTAAGTGCCACAAAAATAATTATTTCTACAGTCAATGTCAAAAAGAAAATAGAAGTAGTTCACTTGTTTGGGAACATAGGACTATATTATTTAATGTATCTACAAACTATGGAAAAAATAAGAAAACCAAAATAGAGAATTAAATGCACTTTCTGTTTCTTCAAGTTATGTATAATTCAGAACTCAGAGCCTCCAAAATTGAATTCTTTCTGAGAAAATCTTGCTAGATTCACTAGTACTGGTACAAAATTCAAAGTAAAGATAAACAATTATGACAATATTATAATAATCATGCAAGTTTTTCTTTTTAACGATTTAGTATTCGAAATTTATTGATCCGACTAACTCGACTATTCTACTAAGGTCTAAGAGGATAAAATATCAAAAGGTTCTATCTTGTTCTTTTGCCTTCATTCATCCAACTAACTCGACTAATCTACTAAAAGGATAAAATTACACACCCTTTAACACTTTACATATCCTTGTTCTTGTTTCCTACCATTTCATTGATCCGACTAACTCGACTAATCTACTAAAAAGATAAAACACTCTTTATCAAATGGTTCTTCATTCCCGACGTTCTATAGAGTTGCTTTTCACTTAAGAGTTAGTTTTCATCTTATTGTTCTTGTTCCCAATCATTTCATTGATCAGACTAACTCGACTAATGTACTAAAAGGATATAACACTCTTTATCAAAAGGTTCTCCATTCACGTCGTTCTACAGAGTGATCCTACACTTAAGACTTCGTTTGTTCTTGATCCCTACCATTTCATTGATCAAACTAACTCGACTAATTTACTAAACTCTTGTTTCCTACCATTCGATTAGTCCAACTAACTCGACTAATCTACTCCAAGGATAAAACACTCTTTTATCAAAAGGTTCTTTCATTCTCGTCTTTCTATAGAGTTGCTTCTCTCTTGGACTTAATTAGTTTACATCTCCTAGTTCTTGTTCCCTACTATTTCATCAATCCGACTAACTCGACTAATCTACAAGGATAAAACACTCCATAGAGTTGCTTTCCATTTTTGACCTAGTTTAGATCTTATTCTTTTCACACTTTACAAACATATAAAGCAACCAAATAAGCACACCAAACACTTACAAAGTGTAGCTTTCAATTTTTTTCTTTTCACCTTTATAAGCACATTAACCATGAGAAAGAAAAAAGAATCAGAAAAAGCACAGCTCATTTTCCCACTTTAATTGTGTTTAATTAGGTTAGTAAGTAGTATCTTTTTGAAACCTTCAAAGAGAAAAGGTACTCCTAAAAGACAATGACACCCTAAAAATAGAAAAATAAACTTCACTTTCTTCATGGAAAAAGAACCAAAAGACAATGTAGGCCTAGGATAGCACAAAAGTTCAAAAAGGGAAAAGAGAGGACAAAGAGACAACAAAAGAATTTCCACTAAAACTCCTCTATTGGTTGTTCCCAACAATTGACCATTCACAATTCCACTTTGCTTTCATTTTTGTCTCTCCCTCTTTTACTTTTTCCCTGAGAATTCATATTCTGTTAGTACCCAAAAAGACCCTATACCAAAAGGGTGTCTTTAGTTTTGCCTTTACAAAAACTTCAATAGCTTAGTTCTTGATCATCAGCTTCAAAGCCCCAGCAAAATGTAGTAGACCAAGGTGATAGGAAGAGCTACCAACATCCCAAATATAACCCTGCAATATTATTAAAAACCAAGATTTAGTAGATATTAAAAACCCAAAATACCATACAACATTTTAAAGTTTCATAGGCAAGAATCCTTGATTTACATTCAACAAGAACCTCAGAAAGAAAAAGTAAACAATTGGAAACTAAGTACGCGTTTGGACATGAAAATAGTATTTGAAGTTGAAGTTGAAAAATGGTATTTGGAAGTTGACGTTGTGTTTGGACATGTATTTCACTTGAAAAAAAGTTGGAAGTTATGTGAGTGAGAACATTTTTCACTTGAGAAATTGATCAAATCTTCAAAAACTAGCGAAAATATGATTTTAATTTGTAAATAAACATTGTTTTGAAAATACTTCTTGGAAAAAAGGACAACCAGAGCTGTGGATTCAAGAATGTTATTTTTTCACATTTCTTGATAAAACAGGATGTGTGTTTTGAGGCCTCACCCTGTGCTCAATATATCAGGATGGACGCCGTATTCCTTGGCAAAGACAAATGGAACAATTCCCTGAGGTAGAGCTGCCTGAAAAATGAATTATTTACAAATTTATCAGTTATATGAGTGGCAATAAAGCCCGTTTATGTTACGTTATGAAGTTCTCGTTTACCTGAACGATAGCAATATGCAAAAGGACACCTCGAAGTCCGACTGCAATAGAGGCAGCAGCCATTACTGCAGGACCAGTAAGGAATCTCACACCCATTGAGAAGATAGCAATTGTTTTCCCACAGGCAATGATTCTAGGCGACAATGCCATGAACAAACCTGTCGTTCCATGATGAAAATCAGTTCAAAACACTTACATTTTACCATAACAATAAAGGGAATTTCGTGTAAAGTTTTTTTCATTGTTATCACGAACATACCAAGACTAAACATTGCCATTCCAAGACCAGCATCAGAAAGAATCGATATCGATTTGGCTATAATCGCAGGCATTTGAACATTCCACCTGTAGCGATTGACATTAGTCACGAGTCTAATTATAGCCAATGACATATAAACTAAGGTAATTTTGGGTGAACATACTTGAAAGAGACCAAGGACCATGTGAGCCCGATAAGACTGGAATAAGTATTTGGGTTCCTGATAAGTTTTCGCCAGACCATAATCAAAATAAGCCTGGTCATGACACTAGCTGGTGGCATAGCAGTAGCCTTGGTCTCTTCTTGAGCAATCTTAGGACGGAGCTCGGTTGTGGAGCTCGAGCGCACAACTGGCCCTTCCCGGTCATTTCCATTCAGGTTCTGTTTGTTTCCAAATGTGAACTCTTCTCGGCCAAATTCATCATAATCTAATGTTATGAAGAAAAAAAAAATCAATCAATAAAATATTACCTAGATAAGTTATTTAGTATTAAAATGAAACACACATTATTACAAACAATTCATACATGCAGTTGGTACAAGTAGTTTGGATTTATGCATAGTTACTAAAAATTACCAGACATGATGAAGGAAATAGGGTGTTACAATACATACTCAACCAATTTCCTATGCAACATGAGAAGACAAAAGTAATACAAACATGTCTGTCTCATGAGAAGACAAAAGTATGGCCACAATTTCAGGAATAAGATATGCAAGGCTCCAAACTTATGCCTAAAACAAGAAACTAATAAAAGAAATCAACTCAATGTGGCAAAATGATTTTTAACAAACTCTAACCCTTCAACCATCCACAGATTCATCAATCACAAATCTATGAATCTATCTAGTTGAGCCGAGGGTCTATCCGAAACAGCCTCTCTACCTCCGAGAGATAGTTGTATCTAGTTGCATCACAACATACAAGTAACAAGAACAAGAAACACAACATTGTGCATTTAACCAAAAAAAGACAAAAAGGGTGGCAACATGGTACATGGTACATTTTTCATAGTCCAAGAATGTAGTTACCTTTTGGGTGGGCTCCAACACCAAGCTCATTACCATAGTCACCTCCTCCCCTAAAGACATGAATGCCTCCTTCAGATACTGGTGAAGCACTTGAACTCCAAACAAACATGTGAAGATCTTTTCCACCTTCTGTACCACCATTAGCCTTCTTCTTGGTCACCGGTCCGGTGGCCGGAGAAAAGATTCCAGCATTAGTAGGAGCAGGGTACCCTGCATTCCCCTGACCATAAACCCCATTTCCTCTCCCAAATCCAGCACCACCACTCTCCTCATCAAGACCATAGTTCCCAAAATTTGAATGCCTTGGACTCATATTTGCATTTTTACCATTCACCATTGAGTAGAAATCAGTATGGTTAAAGCTTGAACCTCTAGGAGTTGGATTTCTTGAAGATTGCAATGAATAAATCTCAGCATTTGTTAAGTTTGATGGTCTAGGGGTTAATGAAAGGCCAGAATTAGGACCATGGGATCTTCTTGAAAAAATTTCAGACCTTGAACTAGTGGATTTTCTAACAGTCACATGAAGTTTCCCATCATCACCAATTTCAGCTTGTGTTTCCAATGGCTCTTTCCCATCTAATGAAATGATATCAGAATCCACTTTGAATGAAATAATGGACCCTCCGGTATCAGGAAACTGTTCTGCAATAAGCATTCTTGCCCCTCTATACTCAAACAAGAAAAGCATCAAAGTGTACCAAATGATACATTGAAGCACAACAATTTGAACCATTAAGCTTCCTGAGGCATCACCATACATACCTTTTAACAAAGGAATCCCCATAACTAGAGTGTTTGGTAAAGTGGAAAGGGAAAACAATGTAATGGACCATTCAAGGGACCCCCTTGAGCTAACTCTTGACCAAATAGCTAGAACAAAAAGAACTATGATTTTCTGAAGAGTGTCAGCAGCTATGAACCTGTAGTTCATTGCATAAGGATTGTTGGAAGCTATGAAGTGAAAAGATAGCAATGGAACAGCAAAAAGAGCAACAAATCTGTTGATTCCAGAACATTGATCAGGGCTAAAGATTTTCCACCATTTTACTGAACCATAAGCTAAGACCATTGCTACATACAACGGAACTACAGCAGTAAGAACATGGTAAAGGTCTGAAAGTGATATCATTTTTTTTTCTTCTTAAAAAGACTCAAACTTTTCACTTCACAAAACAAAGTACAGATCAAGAAAATGGATATTTGATCACAAAACTCACTTGGGGTTTTGCAAGAACACAAAAAAGATCCAAATTTTTGCTTCAAGAACAAAACCCCACTTCAGTTTTTCTCTTTTTTCTTCACCTCAAAACTACAGCAACCCTCTAACTAAGCTAAATCTTTTTTCATGCTTGAAAAGCTTAAGCTAGGAAAGAGCTATTTCTTATTTCTTACTAAGGAGAGAGTGAGAAGTGAAAAAAAGAGGAGGTTTTGTGTGGGAGATGAGAGAAGTGATATGATATATTTATGGAAATTAAATGGCAGACAAAGTAGTAAAAGCTGAGGTCCTTTGGAAAAGCTTTTCTTTTTAGTAAGTCTTTTCATGATGAGAGAGAGGCCTCCCCCCAGGCTCTAACCAGTGGCGGAATCAAAAATTTTCACTAAAAAGAATTTAAAGTATAAAAAATAATCACATGAAAAAGTTGAAAGAGATCGATATCTATTATATATATATAAAAATAATTTTAATTATATATAAATCATGTAATTTTCTACTGAAGAATGATGAAATCCCTTGATCCTTCCTAGCTCCACCCCTTGCTCTAACACGTAAAAACATTTTAATATTTGTTGGATAAATAGGTACATTCTCCCTTTCTCTTAAAACCCAATAAAAAGGGAAAATGAAAATGAAGGCAGAGAGATATTTAATCAACAAAGTGTATGAATTCTTTGTTGCTGTCATAATTTTGTTAACTTTTAATTAATGTTTTATAAAGAAATGAATTTTAGACGTAAATTTAACTTAAAAAAGTTAACTCAAAAGATAAGAATCACTACTCCTTCTTCATGAGGAAATAAGGTCTTGTTATCATCTAGATCAACGTAAAGTGCGTAGCGATGTAAAGTTCAATTAAGACTTTCATAAAAGATTTTAGTTGTCTTGATTGAGAATTTTTTTACTGACCGCTAAATATGTTTAAGAACGCATAAAGAAGATGAATTTGACTAGCACCTTTTGCATGTATAAACCTATCAACAGGAGCATTAACAAAATAATATGGGAGCTAACACTGGTGAAATAAGAATCGGATGATTTTGACTCTTTGTACCATATTAGAAAAGTGAACTTTTAACATAATTAATTTTAAAAGTTCGTTTCAAAGTAAAGATTGTTCAAGACTATAAAAAAAGATAAAGTTGCCTCACACTCTCCCCACATGTACAAGCCTATTATCTAGAGCTTGGACAAGATAGTATGAGGTCCCAAAATCGAGTAAAACAAGAAATGAATGCCTTATTTCTGATACAATCATAAACGAAATGGATTTTGAATTTAACATAACTCAAAATATAAGTGACAAGATGAGGATTACGCAAGACGAAAAATTTTTGCCTCCCTTCCACTGCTGTGGAATAATTAGACATGTTTTACACAATTTTATTAGATTTAATTTACATAGCGCTAATCAACTTGTGATTTAATTTTCTGATCATGTTTAGCCAAAAAAAATGTAATTTTTGAGATCATGATAACAAAAGAAGATAACAAATATAATTTGAAAAGCAACACCAGCTCTCTCAATACAATTTTTTTTCTATGATAAGGAAAGGACCAACATTCAACAAACAAACATATCAGAGAAAAGGAAAGAAGAGAAACAGAAAGTGCCCTTTTGTACAAAAGATTCTCTCTTCACTTTTTTATTTTCTGTAAATTATTTTAGGGCTTTAACTTAAATTAATTTTATACAGCTTTATGACTGATATATACCTTAAAATATTTTCTAACTTTTACTGCTGTCTGATGAAAAAACAAACTTTTCTAGATCTGAATCACATTTTCATTTTTTCACTCTCTTTACCTCATTTTAACTTAAGTAATAAATATAAATAAATATAAAGAAGTCTTTGCGAGCTACGTATAAAACTTGTGATCTTAAGTACATTATAGTAGATAAATGGGCCAAAATCGACTTGAATTGGCCCGATTGTTTAAGCATGATCAATCTTGATCCAATGTTAAGTTGGATCATCGTTTAACGTAACTAGGTATGTTATGTTTCAAAAAATTATACCCAATGATCTTGGAATGGATGATCTTGAACTAGCCCCTTGTTTGTCTCATGGACAAATCTTCAAAGTCTAAAGTCAAAAAATTTCGAACTTGATTTTTTTCTATAGAGCAAGCGTGTCAAAAGTTCAACATTAACACTGCACGTCCAAGGTCATTCTTGTAAATCACCCTTTATGTTCAAGCTAATTAGTTTTTCTAGTTATGAGTTGGTTGGATAGTGCCACCAAACGAAACATCTTACTTAGTCGAATCCTATATTAAAATGGAGAGAAAAGTGAAAATGATACACATGTTTTGAGCTCAATAATAACATAGTTTATGGTACAAATTCATTTGGTCTATTAGACCAAAACGAACAATTCAGACATAATTTTCACCCTTACTCAACAAATTTCTTATGCACCACCAAAAAGATTCTCCACTATTTTAGAAATACTCAAACTTTAACATCTTATAGGATTTCTTTTCATGTATAGTAATCTAGTTTTACATACATATATTAGTTTCCTTCACCAATTATCTAAAAACGAGCACAAACTTATAACTTCATTACCTTCACGAGATCGTGATAAAATCTGCATATACTTTATCATCTTCAAATCCACTCGTACGATTACACTGAATATGTTATCGTTGTATAGATATAGGATGAAAGTGACCTAGTAAACAAAAGTATGATTTAGAATATGTAATAATTGCAGGAGGAGATATTATAGATTCCCATCAATTTCTTTTGTGTGCTGCAGAGGATGCAGTAATCATTCTTTCCACATAAACTATGTTTTTATTTGCTTATATATTCTTTCTTTCTTGTTATGTTATGTCCCTTTCATTTTTATTCTTCTTTTTAGTACTTTAATTCCTTTCCCAAATCTTTTCAGGTTCTCGTGCTTATAAGCAACAGCTAGCTCATGTCCTTTCCTTGAGCACTCCTTTTTATTTTTCACTCGACATTCGATATTTGTACGAAGATCCAACTAATTTAAATTGATGTTTTATAAGACCTATTAAAACATCAAGAAAAAGATTATGTGAGAAATGCTCCGCATAAACTATTTGATCAAAAAAAAATTCTATTACAATAAAGTCATGTTTGAATCGTCGTGTACATGCTCCGTTAGAGCAATACGGTAGAGACTAGAGTGACTATAGTAGTATCAAGCTTACGAGAAAATGACTACTCTACTTGCCCTATAGTGACGAATGAAACAAGCTCATCGTAGATGATAGGACAAGCAATAGCGGTTTCATTCTTGCTGGAAGAAGCCTTTCATAGATACTAGAAGTTTTTTCGAAGTTTTAATTTCGAAATCTCTAATTAAAAGCGTAAAAATCCTATTCATCGTGTCACGATTCTTGATGGTTGTCCTTTTCTTCATGGATTCATATGAGATGTTCCATATTAATATTATTAACAATATTAAATACTCTCTCAATTCTATGTTATAGTAGTATGATGTTTACGATCTAAAAAGACATATCTCCTTACCATATTTACTAACTTTCTCACAACTTTATTTTAATTACTTAATATACCATATGTTAATAAAAAAATCACTCGGATACATCGCCTCAACTCGGGATACATCGCCTCAACTCGGGATACATCGCCTCACCTCGGATACATCTCAACCTATCGGATATATGTTGTAACCCCTCTGATACATGCGAGATGCCGATGTATCAGAGGTAAAACCAAATATATCGATGTATCCGAGTGATTTGGGATGTATCCGATGGGATTGGGATGTATCCGAGTGGTTTGGGATGTATCTCGACGGGAATGTGGTGGGAAAAAATGTAATTAACTCCTAAAGATGTGTGTTTTATGTAAGTTACCCTTTTTTTCTTCTTCTTTGAGCTTAATAAATTAGCCCATGGGCTCTTGGTAAAATTTCCTCAAAGAGAAAACATCAACAATATGGGCCCTCTATTGGACAAAATTTTGGGCTTGTTAGATGAGCCCATCTTTTTCAAAATTGATATGTTTAAAGCCTTACCACTATAGCCCATTTAGTATTATGGATTGGGCCTCGAAATTTATATCAGGAGAAAAAGAGTATGTGGTCTTTGGACAACATAGTTAGTCTATGTTTTTATTCAATGTCTTTTGAATCTGTTGATTATGGGATACGTGGCACTTCTATTTTATAGGTTGTTGGATAAAATTACTCAATATATATCTAGGTCAATGGAAGGTAATATATAACTGGTGAAATAATTAAGGTGCATCCACATAAGCTGACTCGAATATTATCCTCACATAAAAAATACTACTTATGTAATGGCTTTTTGGGCATAATTATACTCAACTTGTGTGCTAGTAGGAGGCAATATAGGCGATAAAATAATTAAGGTACATCACGTAAGTTGATTTGGAGATTGTCAAGAAAAAACTTTCATCTAACAAGCTCTGATTTGGTACCTTTTTATGATTTTTCATTTGATGTCTGATATTCATTTTGAGTCCGACGTTAAAAGGGCAACAATTTCAACATGATGAACTAAAAGGGCAATAGTCAAAACACATATCAAAACGGACATTTCACCCAAAAATAGGCAAACTGTGCCACTCCAGGCCGTTATATATATATAGAGAGATATGATTTTGTATTAACGGCCGAAAGTTAACGGAGCAAAGTATATATGTTTTGGTATGTGTTTTTTGACGGTTGCCCTTTTGGTTCATTATGTTGAAATTGTTGCCGTTTTGGCGCTGGACATATGATTTGTATCGGATAATTTTACTTTGACGGCAGATTATTTATTATCAAAGACGACTCCATATATATATTCATGATTTAAATTCGAGATCTCTGATTAAATACGGAGAAATATTTATCACTATGTCACTGCAACTTTTTGGTGATTATAAAAGTTATGGCATTGTCCATGGGGCCCTTATTTGGAAAAAAACAACAACAAAGAATCAGGTTTGTATATATGTACCTCACAACCTTACTAGAACTTATCAGCCACATATATTATAAGGACCATAGTGAAATTTCTATAAATCTTATCTTTCAAAGTACATATGCATGAAACATGTTTTTTGTAGTAAATATTATGTCCCCTATTCAATAATTCACTTTTTTCCAAAATAATTCACACCGTTGAATCCTATATAAATGTACATATCTTATATTAGAATAAACACCTTTTAAAAAAAAACCTAGCAATAAGTCCCATATAGCACAATATGACAACACAATTAGTACCAGAATATGTTGTGCCAAACACTCAAAAAAAGAGCAATGTGGCTGACCATTTGGAGCCATGGCTACAATTGGAAGGCAAAGTGGTGTTTGTCACCGGTGCATCGGCGGGGCTCGGCCGCGAATTCTGCCTCGACCTAGCTAGGTCTGGTTGCAGAGTCGTCGCGGCCGCTCGTCGAGCAGACCGGTTGAAGTCCCTATGTGATGAAATTAATACAATGTCTAGTTCAAATTCTCATGTTGTTAAGGCTGTGGCTATTGAACTTGATGTTACTGCTGATGGTACAACTATTGAAGCATCTGTGAAAAAAGCTTGGGATGCTTTTGGTCACATTGATGCTCTTATTAATAATGCTGGTGTTAGAGGTACGTTCGTGCGAAATGCATGTGTTCTTGGTTAGTAAACACACGAGAGCTATAGTAAGGTTAATTCCTATAGACAACTTTATTAGTAAGGTTGTGAACTTCAGATAAGTAAGTAGTTTCGTATGAAATTCATAAAATATTCATATCTAATACTTATGTGGTAGTAGAGCTAAAAATTCATATAAGGAGATTCAGAAAAATACTAAAATAGTATCACATTTAAGATTTAAACATGTAACATAAAATACTTTCTGAAACCCTTACCACTAAAATATAACCTTTCTTTACGTCAAAGGAGATTCAACAGTTTAAACAATAAACTTTTTTGTACTATTTATACATGTGTTCTTGTTTTCTCTTAGCTTTTGTTTGGCAAGCGCTGTTGTAAGTTTTCAATGATATCCAAAATAAGATTCTAAAAAATTCATGATTTTATTCTTGATTCTCTTTAGAGATCTCAGATGAGGGAATCCTGATAGAGCCATTGACTCCAACTACTATTCATGTACAATCCATATTAGATTTGATAAACTGTCCATCCTACCTTCTCTACGTTCTTGAAATCTCATACTACCCCTCTATGTTCTTGATAGCCCATGCTACCTCCTCTACGTCCTGATAGCCCATCTTTGTCTCAGTAAAGTCTAGATTCTTGAATATTGATCAATCCAACACACTACTTCTAACACATGTTTTATACGGTATAACTTTTTGACGACACAGGTTGCATGCTTAACTCCATATGAATTTATTGTGTGTGTTTATATATAGGTGGAATACATTCATCAGTGGATCTTTCTGAGGAAGAGTGGAAAAACACTTTGAGGACAAATTTGACAGGATCTTGGTTGGTTTCCAAGTATGTTGGAAGACAAATGCAAGGGGCAAAAAGGGGAGGCTCAATTATTAATATTTCATCAATTGCTGGTTTAAATAGAGTTTCATTGCGTGGGGGTATTGCTTATAGTTCCTCCAAGGCTGCCATGGATTCTATGACTAGGGTAATTATAATCTAACCTAATTTGGAAAATTATCTTACCAGAGGGAAAAAAAAGTTAAATGATAAGTTGATAATTAGGGTTTGTTTGGTACAAAGGAAAATACTTTTTGAATTTTTTTTTTCAAAATAAAATCATTTATGGTGTTTGATTGTTAGAAATTGACATTTCTCACTTTTGGGCGAAAGTCATTTTCCTAGTCAATTGTCTTAAGTGTTGACTTCATATCAATGCTTTAACCAACACGTAGACATTATCATCAATTTTTTAATGCTCAAAATTTTAATCAAACACTATACAATTTACTAATGATTTATTCAGAAAATATTTTCAACTCTCCAACTAAAATACCGAAAAACATTTTCTAACAAAATATTTTCCAAAAAAATAAGCTACTTTTTTGGTTCTGAAAAATGACATATGTGGTACCAATCACACCCCTTATCCTTTAAATTGTATGAAATGGGGAAGTCGATACCAAGTTTATATGAATCCAGTACTTTCGACACGGGATACAAATATATATGTAAAAATTCACTAAAACTACATTAATTAAAGATAGTAGCTATATAAACCCATATCTTTAAAAGTACAATAGGTTTACTGGAAAAAAAAACATAAAATTTAAATTCTGAATCCTCCTTAGTTGAAATTTGCAGGTAATGGCATTAGAATTGGGAGAACACAACATTAGAGTGAATGCAATAGCTCCAGGGATATTCAAATCAGAGATTACTGAGAAATTAGTGGAAAAAGAGTGGCTAAAAAATGTAGCAAGAAGAAGTGTTCCACTCAAAACTTTTGGTACAACTGATCCAGCATTGACATCACTAGTGAGATATTTGGTTCATGATTCTTCCAACTATGTATCTGGCAACATATTTATTGTTGATGCTGGTTACACTCTACCTGGCTTCCCTATCTTTTCTTCTCTCTAATAAGTTATGTCGCCTGATGAACGTCAGTACAGTCAAACTTCTATGTAACAGTCATCCTCTGTAATGACTCAAGTTTTCTATGGAACTGGCTTTTCATGTTATGTTATAGATTAGACTGTATATTATTGTTGATGCTGGTTACGCTCTACCTGGCTTCCCTATCTTTTCTTCTCTCTAATAAGTTATGTCGCTCGATGAACGTCAATACAGTGAGACTTCTCTATAACAGTCATCCTCTGTAATGACGGTCAAGTTTTCTATGGAACTGGCTTTTCATGTTATGTTATAAAACAACGTTTCTGCTATAGCAGTCAAAAGATAGATATCTGTGACACAGTTATAGAAAGGTTAGACTGTATATTATTGTTGATGCTGGTTACACTTTACCTGGTTTCCCTATCTTTTCTTCTCTCTGAGTTATGCCGCTCGATGAACATCAGAACAGTCAGATTTCTCTGAAACAGTCATCCTTTGTAATGACGGTCAAGTTTTCTATGGAACTAGGTTTTCATGTTATGTTATATAGAATACAACGTTTTTGCTATAGCAATCAAAAGATATCCGTACAAATGACACAGTTATAGAAAGGTTAGACTGTATATTATTGTTGATGCTGGTTACATTCTACCTGGTTTCCCTATCTTTTCTTCTCTCTAATAAGTTATTTCGCTCGATGAACATCAATACAGTCAGACTTCTCTGTAACTGTCATCCTCTTTAATGACGGCCAAGTTTTCTATGGAACTGGCTTTTCATGTTATGTTATATAGAATACAACGTTTCTACTATAGCAATCAAAAGATATCCGTACAAATGACACAGTTATAGAAAGGTTAGACTGTATATTATTGTTGATGCTGGTTACATTCTACCTGGTTTCCCTATCTTTTCTTCTCTCTAATAAGTTATTTCGCTCGATGAACATCAATACAGTCAGACTTCTCTGTAACTGTCATCCTCTTTAATGACGGCCAAGTTTTCTATGGAACTGGCTTTTCATGTTATGTTATATAGAATACAACGTTTCTACTATAGCAATCAAAAGATATCCGTACAAATGACACAGTTATAGAAAGGTTAGACTGTATATTATTGTTGATGCTGGTTACATTCTACCTGGTTTCCCTATCTTTTCTTCTCTCTAATAAGTTATTTCGCTCGATGAACATCAATACAGTCAGACTTCTCTGTAACTGTCATCCTCTTTAATGACGGCCAAGTTTTCTATGGAACTGGCTTTTCATGTTATGTTATATAGAATACAACGTTTCTACTATAGCAATCAAAAGATATCCGTACAAATGACACAGTTATAGAAAAGTTAGACTGTATATTTATTGTTGTTGCTGCTATTTATTTCAGGACACTATTATGAAATCAAATGTTTCTTTCTATGTACCTATTCTTGAAATGGAATGACAAGTTATTAACAAATTCAGTTTCTTGTGATGTATGACTTAGTATATTTAATTTTTGTATAGAAAACATGTTATATTTGACTATCTATTGAACAATATTACTATCAAATATAAAGCGACGATACAAATGAAATATATCACATGAGTAATTAAATTGTGGAATAGATAACAATTATGACTCATTGTCTAAACTCTCGAGTTCCGGATTATTCAACTCTCCAAATGAAACCTATAAATTCAATTTAAACATCGTGCTTGATCGGGTTGAATTGTTAGAACTAGAAATATACTATTCTACGTCAAAATTAAAGGTTGTGGTGGAATGGTAAGTACTCGTAACATCCTTAACCGAAAGTTTCAAATTCGAGCCTTGCGTATGGAGTAGCCTTTTGGTATAGGGTGTTGTACCCCTAAAGTGAGACTTCTTGGCACGAATCAATATAAGTATCAGGTAACTCCATCCGTCAAGATTTAGAGAGAATTCACAGTCTTTGCTATGATTGGGACAATTTCTCCCAACCATTTACATTAACACAAAGCATGGCATGAACTAGGAGACACACAAGTGACTTTGATAGAAGAATAGCTGCATAAGTTCAACTTTTGTATTTGAATCATCTGTAAATGCACTTATGCTGTGCAAATTTCAATCCAGGACACTTCTATGAAAAAAAAGAAGTTTAATGTTCAAAAAACTGCCCTCGAAAACGAGGGTAGTCCTTCCAACAGATGGAAGGAATTCAGACCAAAGGTGTCAAACCTTGTTCTGTAGCTTCAGGAAAATGTATTACTTGGACAGCATTTCAAAGCTCGAGCCTCGATCCTAAGTTGAGATCAGTGAGACGAGTCGTCACTGCTGCTTTCCACAAGATTGACTCGATGTCTGTTTACCAGGTTACCAGGTCTTGTATGAGGATTTATACGGACAGGACCTTGCTTGGGGAGATCCTGCTTGTGAATGTCGCGCAACTCCATTACCTGAATATCCTCTGCCTCTTGGCTGAAGAACAATTAATAAGGAAATATCATCAGATCGATTATGGTCATGTTTTATTAAATTCTACGCTCTATATACACGAACAAAACTAACCCTTTTCAGCTTCTTGGTAACGCTCCTGGAGCTTTCGCTTTGTAGCCTCAAGTTTGACATGTTCTGCGTCCTCAGCTGGACGTTTCAGCTTCTAAATATAACGAAATTATGAACTGTTAGTTAGAGATCAAAGCTTTACATGAACTAGAAATTGACTACCTTTGAATACTCACGTTTCGTTGAGTAGTCACAGGCCTCGTTTGAATGTTGCTTTCATCAGATTTCTGCATGAGTTTCATTTCATGATCAATGTTGAGCTTCCGTTGGAATGTTGGTTTGGTCGATCTTCCAGGCCTAGAGTTGCCTCCGGGAGGCTTGTTTGGTTTGACAAGTGATGTTTGTTTCTTTTGTTGCTCGTCCTTCTTGTCCTTTCGGCCATTTTCATGGTTCTTGCTGGATCCCGCAATGCTTAAAACATCTGAAAGAATATCCCCAATAAGAAAAAGAACCGAATAGAAAAGGCTAGATTTAAAATTATATGGACAAAAATTTCTACTCACTTCCATCGTCATCTATGCCATCAAAGAACTACATTGATATATCGAGAAACATGAAGAGAACTAGTCAGTGTCACAATCCTGAAGTCAAGATAAAACAATTTTGTAGAAGAAAACGAAAGATGTTTGGCATACTTGTGATGACAACGCTATAGGAGTGATCTGAGTAGAAAGGAAAGGTAAGTCCTCTAAGGGCGGGGAAGGAAGTCCTTCCTCCTCTTCACCAACAACAGATGCTTTCGAGGACTCGGGGGTCCTTTCTGTACCAAATAATGTCACAACTCACCACATTAGAATACAGAACACTAAATTTTGAAGGACCAGAAAGAGTAGAAGAAATAACAAGAACCTGTCAATGCTGCTTGAGCATTCAGCCACTCGTCTACCATATCCCTCCAGTTACTGTGATGCACGAGAAATAAATAAACATAAGTTCTAAACTTCGTCTAATTTAAGTCATTGTAGGGGAACAATCAATGTTTCTACACAACGCCAGTTCCATACATAACCACAATCAAACAGAGGAAGTAACCGTTGAATTGCACAACTAATATTGAAGCAGAAAACTGTTAAAGCACTGTATAAATAAGGTAAGGACATCATCACACTCGCTGTACTATCCACGATATCATGTAAGTTAATAGAAAACGATATGAAAATCCAACCAAAAGCTGCAAGTGACAAAATTATACCATATCTTATAAAGGAAATACAGTTCAAAACTATATTGAATGAAGCACGCTTTAAGAGCCACCAGATGACAAATTAATGTACAAATCAAAGGGCAAAATGAGATACTTCATAACATAGATTCGATGTCCAAAATCAAGTTACAGCAACCATGTTTGCAGATTCAATTGGAAATTTCTCTTTTTTTTTGTACAACACAACTCATATTGGCAATCATATAAGCGTTTATTTCATATTTCAACAGCAATATTAAAGAAAGAGCTACATACCTGACCAACGTCCTGGCTAGACACCGAATATTCTTTGAGTTGTGGCTTCTGAGAGTGTTAACAGACTTCCCAATAGTTGTGTCCTGATACAAAATAAATACATTGAGTACGAATTCCTGATGAAAAAAATTTCTAATGACTAGTCAGATTAAGGAATTAACGACATTTTCTTCTGATTATCTCTTTTTAGCCAAACTACTAGCTTCTTCTAATGAAACAAATCGCAAATCAAGTCAATCTATCTATACAGTAGGAAAAGATCAAACCTTCAGAGTTTCCACAGACAAATCCATCAGTTGAAGCCTCCTTAAGCTATCGTATATATTCGAATCAGACTGTCAAAAGAACATAACACTATCAAACATCTTACAAGTGAGGAAAAAGAGGTTCACTCGATTGATATGAACCTCGTCTTGATTGTTATCAATAGCAAAAAAATCTTTCTTCACAAGGTCTAAAAACACCAGGAAAACATGTATAAAACCAACAATAGCAAAAATAGTTCAAATTGAAGTGAATTAAAATCACTCGATTGATATGAACCTCCTCTTGATTGTTATCCATGATTTTCTTGATCCTTAGGACATCCCTAACGATGCAAGACTCTTTCTCAATCTCATCATTCAATGCCTCAGCTTCCACATAGCTAATCTTATTAACATTCATTTCATTTTTCTTCTCTTTAACGTCACAATTTTTCAACTCTCTAACAAATACATTTTTACGTTTTCTTGAACCCTCATCAACATCATCAACCTTGTCACAACCGAAACCCCTAGTCATTTTACACGAAAAGAGCAACTCAACAATATTATCTCTTCTCAATTTAAACTCTTTTGGATGATCTACCGCTGCAAGGATTACAACATTCTCAATTATATCGAATATATCTGACTTTGCTAACCTAAAATAGTCCCTCCATTTACTAAATTTCACAGAAATCCTTGTCATGACTAGGAATCAAGAACCTTTCTACACAACTAACCAAGTAAAAAAGATTAACTATCCTATAACACCCAAAGAGTAAAAAATCAATCTTTATCTAATCTTGATAATACCCAAAAGCTAAAGATTGGATTTTTAAAAGAAATTCTATCAGTATAACCTTTTATTTCAATCAAATTTTGCTTAATTTTTTTTTAAAAAAATAAATTATTCAACAGCTGGAACTGATCCAGAAATTAGATTACTAGTATCAATGAAATTTTATTGTTATTTACTAATATTACAATAATCAATGACTTGATTACTCTAATATACTAATATGTTAAAAAATAACTTCATAAATCATAATTACTCTTTTAAAATTTGGAATGTAAATCTCAAGTTCTCAACTGAATTTTAATGTTAGTTACCAAATTACAATATTCAATGATTTAATTATTCTAATAATAATAAAATATGTAAAAAGGTAACTTCATAAATAATAACTACTCTTTTAGAATTTGGAATGTACATTAAGTTCTCAACAGAATTTTAGCCTTGTCACTTAAAATAGGCAAGTCATTTATGTTAGGTGTAATTTGATAAATCTTGTTTTTTTTTTGTCATTATGTATTATTGGGCCCAAAGGTTGTAAGCCCAATCACCTAATGACCCAATTCATAGATTAAGCAAAGTTTGAGAATCCAAAGAAACAAATTAAAAGGCCCAACTTCATTTTATTCTTTTGGGCCCTTTTGTTTGGAGAGGAAGCCCACAAAAAGGATGAGAGAACAAGTTGTACAAAAAAAATGCAAGTGAAAGTGAGAAACAAGAGCCAATTTACAGTTGAAGTTACGTGTTCGATAGAATTTAATAATTTTGACAAAAATTATATATTCATGTTGTTTATAACAAATTTTAATAGTGACTGGAAAATAAATCGCAATCACAAATAAAATATGATGAAACAGAGATCTTATTGATGAATATTTGTGAGTACAATTCTGTTTCTCTCATGATTCTTCTCTGTAATTTTTTTTTTGCGATTCGAGGGTTGTTAGTAGCATATTTTACGAATATAGGATGATATGGATCTCCTTGCGAAGTTTTTGACCGCGAGGAACATTGGACAGACTTTGAGAAAAGGCGACATTTGATGCCTTTGATCTCTTTGTGAATATCCCAAGAGTTTATGAAATTTAAAGATACCTCTTCAAGGAAATATGTTATGCTTTAAATAGGCGTGATTTAAAATCAAGATAAAATAGCCTCCAAAAAAACCTAACAAGATCGGACTTGTCTTGTTACATGAGGAAAGTGACAAAAATCATTATGTTCGAGGAGTCAATTGACTATTCATAGACTTGGACATTTCTCAACTGTTCAAACAATTATTCTCTGTGACTTTTATGTCTTCTTGTGGTGATTTTTCTGCATCCAAATAGAGTACACATAATATCAATATTGTCCCTCTCCTTGTTTTTTCTATATATATAAAAACAATTTATATTAACTCTTACAATAATGTTAAAGTGAAATAAACTTTAGTATTTTGCTAAAAATAATTCATTACAATTCAATTTTACAAAAAGGATGTAAATACTAGCAACTTTAGAAAAGCTGCAGAAACACAATAAAGAGTTGATCTTTTGTGGCTTTAAATTGAAGGACTCTTTTTTCTTCTTCTTAGAAAAAGAAAGAAGCACTCTATCTTCAAAAAAAGGGAAATTTTTAAAATGTAGCTTGGACCACCCTTTTAGATTATCTAGGCTCGTTATTTCAAGATAAGTTGAAACGAAAAAATATCACGGGATATTATGTGATAAAAGGATACCTATTAATATCAAAGATAGTTTTGCAAAATAGCTGTTAAAATCAGTGAATATTATATGGTAGTGAATGTTGAATCACCAATGTCCAACATATATATATCCATATATAAGATGAGTATTGTAAAAGACAGATGTTTAAGTAGATGTGCGATTATACAAGATCACTAAATAAGATGAAAAAAAGTCATATTCGCTGGAAGGTGTAACTAGTTATAGCACACATAGGATAAAACAAGTGAAGCTGATTGAGATGGAATGGTCTTATATTCTCGCGTCCACCTACAAATGCATTAGTTTGTAGGTGGAAAAGTATTATGATGACTGACGATGTTAAAAGGATTGAGGTATAACCTAAAATTATATGAAAGAAAATTATCTCGGAAGACCTCTAACTTCTTGGAAAATTGTCTCGAAAGACCTCTAAACATGCAATGGAGGAAACTAAAAGATTTGTATATGTGATATATCTATTAGTTGAGAATAGATATTAGTCTTATTAGAGGATTATTATTATTATTATTATTATTATTATTATTATTATTATTATTATTATTATTATTATTTAATAATAGTACATGTATTTACATATATATTTAACTTACTTTTATTTTTATTTGGTATGGCGATGCGATGAGTAATTGAGCTTAAATTGAATAGTGAAGATTCATATAATTGATCATAACTTGTTTAGGACTGTGCAACAGTTATTGTTGTTGAACTATTTCAGACTCACAACTCATTTGTCTGGCTAATGATGATACACGACACGTCAATTTATTAAAATCAGAAAGTATTTTCTACTCGAGGTTTCTCTCTATTTTCAAGCCACGATCCCGAAATCTTCTATTAATAAACAAAAGATCTTATCCTTCTACGAGTCGATGGTTATATTATTAATTTATTATTATAAGGAAAACCCTCTATCAAGATCTTTATCATGTGATATATACTACAAAACTGGTAATGTGTTTATTTGGACCCGTGAATAGAACTTATTTCGTTTGGATTATTTTATATACTAAGAAATTAAATTATTTTTCGAGTAATACTACAAAACTATATATTACCCTTTTCCCTAAAAAATTGTAATCCAAATGGCAATATATTCCAAACTTTGAGGCCTTAATAGGCCAATATAAAATTAGCAACCATTAGAGAAGAGTTCATAAAGGCAATGAGGTGAGGGCCATGATATAGCTACTACTCTACAACCACACCTAATTAAACGTTGCGATGGTCGATAATAAGTACTCATGCATCCTTAATCAGAAATTTCACTTTTAAATTTTGAATATGAAATCGTTTTAATCGGGAACAATATTTTATCCACTTCTAGTGTAAAATCAAATTAATCGAGTCTCGATACGATTACTGAGACATCGAATGGGGAGGAAATAGGGGGCCATAACTACTTAGTAATATCTTATATAGCTATATAAGGGTCTACACACAGTATTATTGGTACATGCATGGACATATATATATTGGACCTACCATGTGTTATGTTTTCTGGCAGTTAGAGAAAAAAACTTCCATGAATTTATTGATAGCTTTTTGAACATGAGAATCATGTAATAGTACTTTTTTTGGGATATACGTAAAATTTTAAAAAAGTTTATAGTAATAGTCCAAAACTAATTAATATACTCCTTGCCATAAAACAAAAAAATTACAATATATATGTCGTCCCAGTATGGAATTAAAAGTGAAATCTTATTCTTGTTTTGAGAAGTGAATCTATCAAATCTGATCAACCATTAACGAATTCTTATTTTCGGAAGCAAATCTATTAAATTTGATCAACCATTAACAAGTATCGTTTTGGAATAAAAAGTAAGAACTTATTTTCATTTCTGGAAGCGAATCTGTAGATCAGATCTGATCAAATTAACGAGTAACTCTAATGTAGGCGAATATCGAGAACCATCTCATGTCTAAGGACTTCTGTTCTTCTTGGCGTTTGTTATTTTGGCACAAAACAACAAGTTGATCAATAGTATTCTTGACTCGTTCTCGTTTATGAAAAGTAGAAACATCAATCGAGTAATTCCGATTGAATAGATACTTCGAAACACAACGAGAAAAAATGAATTTGATTAATTCAACTTATAAAAAATTTTAAACCATGATTTCATATTGAAATCCGCTTACAACATGCATTATGACAACTAATATAAGTCGACATCATTTACATAAAATTTTACGTACGCTACTGATAATTATTAATAGTTAATGTACGTCAAAATGAAAGAAAAAATATGTCCCCGTGTCTATGGATAAATTAAATAGGCTGCTGATCAATCACAATCCTTTTAATTAAATTTATGAGGCAAACCTAATCTTTTTAATGCAACTATATATATAAATTATAATATATAGTTGTAGTAGTTATTTAATTTCCTTTATAGGTATGTTATTTAATAGATGATTGTCCCACTACTATTAATCTTGTGAACTCCAATTTTGAAAAAACTACTTCTTATTTTTTTAGAAAATTAAATAAATTTTAAATGATTGGATAACTTCGTACATACCAATCACCAAGTCAGACTTGTACATGACATAAACTAATTAATTAAATATTGGTCTATCTATTTTGCTAGCTGTTCTAACGAATTGATTTAACCATTTGTCTATTCCTCCATAGGGTGTCGATTTATTAGAGGTTTCGAATTTGAATTTTTAAAAACAAAACTTTTTTTTTGTGGTAAATATTTTACTTTCTTAATAAATTTATTTGGTGTCAATATATGTGTATTAATCAAAATATTTAGTTTTGGAAATCGAGGGAGTGTTTTAAAACCCTCTTAACAGGCAAGAATTAAAATAGATGAATTCCTGATCTATTTGTTATAACCTTAAAGGATTGAGTTTTTTTGAAAGCACAACACTGCTATTGAACACAAACATGATTTGTTAGTCGAATTAACCCTTCCAAAGGATCTCAATCAGCTAGCCTCAAAACTCAAAAGCGTGTCGTGCAAAAAGAAAGAAGATATTTAACTTTATTAGAGTATATATTAACATGATATATATTCTTTTACACTATCAATTAAAGTTGACGTATAATATTGATACAAATACTTATCTATTCATCATGTGAAGATAAAACAAATATTTAACCATTCTCGTGTCTTCTTAATTATCTTTTTCAAGAAAATATAAACCACAAAGAGTTTCTCCTTTCTAATTTAAAAAAAGTCTTTCATATTCAATGACGTTTTGCATATTGTTATTATTATTAAGTATACAATAAGCATTAGGTAAAATGAATCATTAATTGACCAACTCACATTAAACAAAGTTGGATAGTATGAAAGCTATATCTAGTTAGGTCCAACAAAACAACTTTCTAAGATTCCAATTTCACTTCCTTTTTTTTAATTTATTCTTCAAATAATTAATCACACTTTTAGAGCTAATTAGTTCTAATTTAATCACTAATTACAATTAAAAAATAGCTTCTTCAATGATACCTACCAATTGCACCCCCACCTACATGTAATAAACAATACAAAATGTTAAAGCAAAGCTTTGTCAATTAGCTCAAAATTTATCTACAAAAACAATCATCATGAGGACACAAGGCGTTATGATAATTAATTAATTAATATAATCTAAGTGGATACATAATTAGATAATTAGTATACGTGGCAATATGTGATTGGTCTATGGGCCCCATAAGGAACATTTAGAATATTTTTGTTACAAGTAATTAAACAACATTCTTTATTAGTACTTGAGTATATTCATCATGAGGAAGATAGAACCCTAAGCCTTAATAAAAAATAAGAAAATAAAAAGGTTAGTTGCATCCAATTGATTTAATGATTAAAGTTTTGTGCGAAAGGAATTGATGTAGTAATTTGTACTAATTGAAACAACACATTTGATTCACCTTTTTATGCTATTTTCACTTTCTATATTAATTTGTTCAATATCTTCTTATCCAATAATTTTATACTAACACGTAATAACTAACAAATGTTTTTTTTAATAAGAGGATGATACATTATAATCTTGAAAATGATATAGCGGAAAAGAAAATGACATCTCAAGGGTCGATGAAAATATAGTGAGAAAAAGAAGGAGAAAAAATTATGAAAAGGATTTGGTGATGTTAACACGATTTATATTGTGAGGTAATTAGACTTAGGTAAAATAATCAGTGTCTTATACAATAATACATTAATAAAGTTTACTATATAACTAAATTTGCCTTATTGGATTTTAATTTTGTAACATAGTAATCAATTTTTATTTTTATTTTTAAGTTGACGATTATTGAGACAATCAATAAATTATTAATATCCCTTTTTAGCAAACAAAACAAAATGAGAATGTCGACTTGAATAACACATATCAAGAGTTTGATCACTTTTTTATAAATATATTTTCGTCTACTATTCTTGTATAAACTAAATATTTGAAGCCTCACGTTTCAAGTTAATGGTGTCCCAAATAGGGGTGAGCGTGGTATGGTATGGTTCAGTATTTGAAAGTTCGATATGGTAACTTCGGTATTCAGTTTTTAAAACTATTATATCATTATCATACCAAATTAATTTGATATGGTTCGGTATTTTTTTGAAGTTCAATTTCGGTATTTTGCGGTATGGTAAAACGGTAACCATAGTTTGTTCAACCTCGACTAATATATAATCATATAATAGAGTATTATGACTTTGACTTTTCAAAAAAAAAAGGTATCAATTGTTCATACTAACACATTATACATGTTGAAATATATACATTCAAAAGAAAATACAAACAACTCTTTTTGTTAATCAATAACATTTGAAAGATATTTCAATCAAAACATTTAATTTATACTAATACTAGATTGTATATTTATTAATATTTTAATAATATATATACGTTATATGTAACTATATACTTCGGTATGGTATTCGATATTTCGATATGTTATTTCTAAATATCAAATACCATATCGAATACCAAACAAATTTAAAATGTATACCATATATCATACCAAATATCATAATACCAAAATCACGATATCAAAATTTTTGATATGGTATGATAATTCGGTATATACCATATCATGCCCACCCCTAGTCCCAAAGACATCCTCACACATTTTCCTTTTAGGAAGTATCATTAGGGGCGAATGTACTATTTAAAATATGAATTTGACAGAATCTAATAACTTTGAATTAAATTTTATATTTATTTTAAGAATCTATTTAACATGTACAAAAATTTAAAATATACCACTCAGTAATTTCAAAGAATTAGAAGTTAGAACATATAGTCCATAAATTTTAAATCCTATATTCGCTTTAAGTATCAAGATGAATTTTAGATTTTAGTAACTTCTTAAATCTTAATTATCGCTAATACATTCAACAACAATATCATATCTAGTCTAATCTCATAGACACGTGACTCGAGAACAAGTATATCAAAGCAGTTCAAAAAAAAAATAACAGAAATGAAGAAGGCACGGCATAACATAATACTAATTAAGATAAAATGACAAAGTTGCATTTCAAATAAAAAAGGAATAATAACTAAAATATAATAATATTATAATTGAAGTACAAGAAACAACAGATAGTAACAGAAATCAAAGAACAAACAACTACAAGAGTATTACTTCGACTACTAGTATGAAAGGATAAGTTAGCCTTCTACTTTAATCAGTGCCCTCCATATAATCTCCTATCTAATTAGGTCATGTCCTCGGTAAGCTGAAATTACATCATGTCCTGTCGAATTAGCTCTTTCTAAAAAAAAATTTAGCCTACCTTTACATCTCCTGAAACCATCCATAGCAAATCTCTCACGCATTCGGCTAATACCATTCTTCTTATTAACAAAAAAAAAAAATTTGACAAAAAAAAAAGATATCTAAGAAATAGTGCATGCACGTGCTACATCACGTGCCACCCGTCCATCCTAGGATTAATCCGGATAACGGTCGTTGCGGCGTTAGGTCACCCAACACATTGACGTAAATGGCGCGAAATGGCAATTTAGCAAATTTCTGCAAATGGAAGGTGAATCTAATAGCAACATCTTACCGTAAAAAAACATGTCTCCAAATATGATAATCCCACTCGCACTTTTGCACGCGCCATCGATAAATAAGTGGGCCCACGTGAGAGTGCCTATTGCCACCTCATAAATTACTTTGGTCAATCTACTTTTTGACTAACATGTTGCAACAAATAAATAAAATAATAATAAAATAGAAATTTATTAGGTAGTCGAACGTTGTCTAGTTCTCTTATTAGTATTGTTATTATTACTCTTTTACCGTCTTAATTTCAATTTTTTTCAAGTAGTCGAACATTGTCTACTATATTTACTCTACATACTTAATTTTTTATATGTACAGTTGAGCCGAGAGTCTATTGACCCCCCACCCTCTCGATCTTCATAAGATAAAAGGTAAAACTATATACGCATCACGCTTCATAGACCCCACTTATAAGGTTACACGAGTATGTTATTGATGTTTTAATTTAATAATAAGTCTCGCGTTCAAGTTATAGAAATGAAAAATCTCCGTTATAAGGAATCGTTTCTCACTTTAACAAGTCTTAATAGTGAGAATCTAATTTAATCGCTCCAATAAACATAGAATGACAATTGATTATACACACAAAAAAAGTTTGATACTATTTTAGTTTCGTATTATCATAATTTTGATATTATTCAAGCGATAAAAATAAAGAATCTTGAAATATTTTCCCCTTTAATAAATTTTAGTAGCGAGAATCTGAATTAATCGGGCGTCTATAGAAATTGAATAGAGGGTGATTATAAGATTCTTTTAGTGATATTGTTGTAGTATTATCATAACTTTGATATTGATCTTAGAAATTATGACAAGAGAAATTTTTAAAATAATTGCCTTAGTTGGATTAGGTATCATTATCCTTACTGAAGACTTTCATTTTCAAAAGATTATTTTAAGTCAATAAATATGGAAGTCTTTTCTCTTCCATCATATTCGAATAATAAAAATGACCAAGAAAGTCAAAAATTTTTTTGGTAAGAAGTAAACTAAGCTGTTTTTCAAAATTGTTTCCAAAAAGTAACCATTTTAATTTTAAAGAAACAAAATTTGAATCATTATCAATTTTCCAAAGTGCTTATTTTTGGATAATAATCTCTTACCATCAAAATTGCTTTCCTTTTCCATTTTTTTTTTAATGATTGGTATCTATATTGAAGTTTGACTAAATTTAGATTTATATCAAAAAAGTTTTATATTAGATTAGAACATTTTATAATAAAAGCGATTTCATATCAAGATTAGAATAGGAATCAATATAATTAAAGATCAAGGAGTACTTGTCACACACAACCACGATTCCAGTGGTTTATCCTAAACAATTAGGAATCATTTGATACACGAAATGAGATAAGTAAAGATTATTTTATCCACATTTCGTATGAGATAGTAATCCAATAATCTTAGTGAGATAAAATAGTTTCAGGATTAGCTAATACTTCACACCAAATATAAAATAAAGTTAATCTCAAATTTTATCTCGAGATTATTATTCTTATCCACTAACCAAAGAACCCCTAATGAGAGTGTCCTTAGGAGGTATTTGATTAGGAATAAGTTATCTCGAGATTAATTATGCCATCATGTATATGAGATAACTTATCCCAACTAAATGCAGGATAATATAATCCTACATTTTATCTAGAGACTATTATACCTTATTCCTCACGCCAAACAATCCTTTAGCCTATTATGAGGTATAATTACTATACATATAGTATCTGTAAATGTCTTTGCTTAGCTGTTGTGAGTAGAGAGTATAGAAAGAGAGAGAGAGAGAGAGAGAGAGAGAGGGGAAAACTGAAATCTGGTAAACCAGAAGGAAGGAAGAAGCTTTTTTTTTTTTTCACTTTGCTTTTAGAAAAGCAGACATTCATCTCTCTCTGTCATTCTTCTTCTTCTCACTTGTTCCCATCACCCTTCTCTTTCTCTCTCAAGAACTTTCAGTTTCAGTGGCTGCCTATTGTTCAAGAACATAAAAACATGCTCTTTTCATCTGCCTAATTTCCCTCAATAATCTGTAAGTATTAGCATTTTTTGATTCATTCTTTAGTGGTTTTTTCATTTGGGGTTCTTCCATTTTTGTTCCACTGCTAATGCATGTTTTTTTGAAAAAACTATTTTGCTTGCTTTGCTGGTGAGGAAAATGTTGTTCTTTCCTTAATTAAATGCCTTGATTTTTGCTTCTTAAGCATGTTCATTAAGGAAAGTTTGTGTCTTTTTAGTTTCAAGAACATAAAAACATGTTCTTTTTATCTGCCTAATTTCCCCAATAATCTGTAAGTATTAGCATTTTTTCCAGTTTTTGATGCATTCTTTAGTGGTTTTTTCATATGGGGTTCTTCCATTTTTGTTCCTCTGCTAATGCATGAAGCTCTCTCTCTCTCTCTCTCTCTCTCTCTCTCTCTCTCTCTCTCTCTCTCTCTCTCTCTCTCTCTCTCTCTCTCTCTCTCTCTCTCTCTCTCTCTCTCTCTTTGTTCCATTTTCCTTGTTGGGTCTTTGGTTGCTTTGCTGGTGAAGAAAAGGATGTTCTTTCCTTAATTAAATGCCTTGATTATGCTTTTTAAGTATGTTTGTTAAGGAAGGTTTGTGTCCTTATACATCTAATTTTGTATTACACACGCAAAATAAGGGGTTAAACTGTTAAATAAATGTCTGTATCAGTAATGAATTATTTTGTTTCTAAATTTGGTAATGCATGTGTCAAGACTTTAAACTTAGATATCTTCATATTCTCTATTTGGAGACAGATAAGCTACTTTACCAAAATAAAAGAATTTTCACTCTCAAGGAAACATTATACTACTATACAAATTAAGGGAAGTGCAAATTTTGATATCTCTCTAGTTTAAAAACTGTATTACTTCTTGATTCTACAATCTCACTTTTCTTCTCTATTTTGGCTGTCAAAGGTAAAATCTGAGGTTTGCCTTTTCCCCCTTTACTTTCTCTGAAAATGTTCTTTTTCTTTTGCCAATTTCTTTTGTGACATTTAAGATCAAGAATTGTTGGTCTTTCTGTTTCTTCATTGCTGATGATGGATCTTCACTAGAAAGCTTTTGCCAATACAAATTATTACTAACTCCAGCAGTAATCATGATGTTTTTAACCCAAACATGCTTTGTTCCTTCTTTGGTTATATATTGTAGCCTTTAGACTTTATGTTGCGCCCCCTTTCACCTACCAAAACTCTAAATTACCTCCTTTTGGTATATTTTTATTTTTATTTTCTTTGTGGAACTTTATTCTTATAACACTCTAGTCTTGAGGTTTCTTTCTTATTTTTCTTTTCCTACCTAATAACACTCTAGTCTTGATCAGCAGTAGTTTTGCTAATTTCTGAATACCCTTTTCTACTATTGTTACTAACTTTTAGGCAATTGCCCATTTATCTTGGGTTTACAGGCCTATGTTTGGTAAAATGTCTATGTATAAAGGAACTAGGCTGCAATCTGTTTTTCTTTTTTTGGAACTTTCTTGTAGATACTTGATCTCATGCTGATGTCTGTTGGGATATTAAATTTATCGCATCTTGATGAACAGATAAAACTGGTCAAATGACAAAGGTCAGTCCAGAATTTGTAGATGAGCCTCAGATGCAGATAGTTCGGTCAGTATCGATAGATGTGAGCTTGGCCAATAACCAGTTTCCAACATATAAGCTAGGACCCAACTTTGAGGTTCTACAGGAGACAAAGGAGGATAACAAAGGCCCGCCTTTAAAGGAGGTAGTCGAGGAAGAAACAAATCGGCTGACAGAACAACACAACCGCCTTTCTGTTCGTGACCTTGCTAGCAAATTTGACAAGAATTTGTCAGCTGCAGCTAAATTGTCTAATGAGGTACATTCATTTTTCTGTTTGCACATCAAGTGACATCTGATTTCAAATACTTGTAATTCTTCGTCACGATTTTCATTTTACATCACGTAGGCCAAAAGAGATGAAAAGAGTAAACAAAGACATGAAATTTTTCATGTGAAGCTAGATAGCATTTACTGCATTTTTGGTCTTTGAGATATATATATTTTTCAAGTATGAATATAGGACTTGAATTCTATACAAATTGAGTTTTTCCTTTTTTCAGGCTAAAATTAGAGAGGCACCTTCCCTAGAGGGACATGTCCTTTTGAAGAAGCTCAGAGATTCTCTAGAATTTCTCAAAGGAAGATTGACAGGACTAAACAAGGAGGATATTGAAAAAGCTATTTCATTGGTTAGTCTTCTGTGCTAATTGTCCCACATTATAGTTCTTCTGCTTCAATTCTTTTTCCATGCCAGGTAGTAATATGCTATGTGGAATCCAATAATTTGCTTCCGAGTGGTTTTCAGTAGTCTAATATCGCTTCTCTATATAAATGTCACTGACATATATTTGTCAACTGCTGTTCAAGTATTGGATGCTATGTTTCACAATTTTTTGGCGTACTAGTAACACATGAAGGTTACAACATTAAGAGAGAGAGAGGCCTAGTTGCATCCATTGGTTATTTAACATAACCTTCATTTTGATACTATCATAAAATTCCCCCTTTTGAATCCATTCTTTGTTTGTGTATTGCCAAATGTAATGAGAAAAAGAAAAAATTTCAGATATGTACTTGGGAAGATTCTCTGGTTTACTTTGCTAAGTACACACATACTTTTTCCAGGTGGAGGCTTTGGCAGTAAAGTTGACACAAAATGAGGGAGAGCTGATTCAAGAGAAGTTTGAAGTGAAAAAGCTAGTGAATTTTCTCAAGCAGGTTATTTATATATCAATCGAATTGTGGTCAAGCCCCGGTCCTTATCTGTATGTGAAAGAAACTAAAAGTCTTTTTTCTTACAGGCCTCAGAAGATGCTAAAAGATTGGTTAACCAGGAAAGATCTTTTGCTTGTGCTGAAATTGAGAGTGCCAGAGCAGTCGTGCAAAGAATTGGAGAGGCCCTTGACGAAGAAGAAAGGAATTCTCCGACCTCAGCAAAACAGGTAACTACCATGCATTGGTCCATTCTTATTTTTGATATATATCCATTTCTTTTCCATTTTCAAGCTGTTATGTTGCCACTTTGAAGTCTGACTTGTTTTCTGAAATATTGATATAGTCAACTTCTGCGCTTTTGATCTTCTGATAGTTTGATTTTGGTGTACAAGTTTGTATTCAACAATTTTCCTCATAGAATATTTTTTATTACACAGATTATATTTTTATCGCCACCAGGTTTGTCATAAACTATCTGAAAGTTCTGTATTATGCATGACTAAACCGCTAAGCTCTTCATCCACATTTAACCAGAGTTACCATGTAGTAGCAACTGCTAAATTGGCGTTTTTGTCAGGAAAATCATTTGTATATTCAGTGTATCTGACAAGAGAATGAATAATTATCTTATAGAGATGATATGCACGGTGCGATATCTACAAATCTTAAGCGATTAACCTCAGGTGAAAAATATAATTAAACTGAATTTGGTGCCTCAAGGTACATTTCTTGCAGATCTCTGTGGTTAGTTCTTGTTTTATCTTCTACTTATTTATATGGTGCTGCATCATATTTCTAGTATACTCTTTGAGCTCTTTAGTTCCTGGAAGGGGACTTCTCAGTGATGAAATATGATGTTGAGTCATGTACAAAGGGTTGACATGAGGCCTTTGTCTAAGAGAAACCTTTGAATAAATGGATCTTGAGTGGTGGAACATGCATCTAGATAGTTATGATACTTAGGTGCATTATTTGGTGCATGAATTCTAGTCCCAAGCATGCCCAAGGAACCAAATCTTGTCTCCCCATTTTCTATCTCTCTATTGTGAGTACTTATATGATCTTTGATATCATTTATCCCTATAGTCCTAGTTCCAGCTCATTCTTTGGCTTTCACTTCATTTATTTAATCTTACATGTAATATAGCGAACTCATTGAGGAAAAAAAGTTTGTCTTTTGTGTTTGGTCTGCTCCAAAAATTTGATCATCGGCCTTGAATGAAAATTCGTTGTTATTATTTCTTGTATCTTGTCACAAATATAATACGGCAAAGGCTTACATTTGACCCAGCATTTTCTATATTATATCAAACTTGCAAAAAGAAATCCTTGTATTCTTACTTATCCAAACAGTTATCAGTCTTGAGCCCACTAATAATATTTGAAAATAATATAGTGTCTATGACGTGATAAATATAGGTTCTATCTTTCTAACATAGAGAGAGAGAACTAGTTTTAGTTGAGTGAAGAAAGTGTACTAAATTCACAATCATGGATGTCTCTTTTTGACTTCCATGTGAGTTGAAGGTCAGCAAGGTTACCTGTCTTAACTATTCTAAATCTTGCTGATGGTCCACAGTGGCGTTGTACAAATTTCAATGTGTAGAGAACTACAAAAGCATCTGAGTTTACTTTTCCGCTTTAGATATCCAAATTACTGCTTCCCTTTTCTTGATAATAGTTTATTATGTTAATTCCATTCAAAATCAATCTGATTTTCATGAAAGGAAGAAAGTTTTGTTTCCAAATGGAAATAACAGTATAACACTTGTTCTTGCCAGGAAGTGGAGGGACTGCTGGAAGAGGTTCAAGAAGCTAGAAGAATAAAACTGTTGCATCAGCCTAGTAAGGTATGCTTTAAATATGCTTCACTTTACTTTCACAGCCAATTTGTGAATCATGACACCACATGAACTTTCATTACAAGTTATATTTAGACTAAGATGGGCGGCTCCGACTCTTCCTTAGTTTTTCTTCTCATAGTGGATATTCAGCTTGAAGATAGTTGTTCTCCCTGTTTCAGCGATGACCACTAACTGTATATCTAGATAAATATCTGAGTTCAACAACTAAGTTTAGATTATAGCGAGCGCCGAAAAACTATTTTTTTTCAAGTCATAATCGTGAATTTGGTTGTTAGTAGTTTCCTCTCAACATTTGATCAGAATTTGACAGTAGGAGGAGATGGCTTTTATAATCAAAACTGCACATCTTTAATAGTTAAATGGCATGTGCTCTATGCCGATGAGAGTCTATGGATAGACGATGAACTGATGGTTTGCAATGAAGTTTGGAGCTATTAACTTATGATGATATTACACAGTAAAGAAATATATAAAATTCTGAAACGGAGTTGCAGTAAGAAAGTATTCTTTTGGTTATACATGAATACTTTTTCTAAATTTTCACCTCTCAGCTAATAACTGGTTGCATCAGAGCCTGTTCTGGATTTTCCAACATTTAGCATGCCCTTATAGAACTGTTTAAGGAAGAATCTATCCAATGTGCAGTATCTGAAGATTGATTCGTTGGTCTTGTTCATACAACTTTCAACTTTTTATCTTATTTACTATGCACTTGTGACAAACAGTCTGTATTTTTTAGGTGATGGACATGGAACATGAACTGAGGGCTTTGAGAATCCAGATCAGGGAGAAGTCTACTGTTTCATTTAAGCTTCAGAAAGAGGTATCCTTTTTGTTTAGGATCTAATGATTCAGTGAACTTGGAAGAGTCTCCTACATTTTTCGTGAATGTACAAAATTTAAAATTGTAAAAACTTATCTAGAGTGGTCCTCTCTTTCAAAATTTGGGCACAACACTGGCTAGTTCAGTTGAGATTTGCTTGTCTTACAAAGCCTCAATTGCTGCTATCATGTCACTTCCAGAATAACCGACAACAAGTAGTTCTCAATGTTCTTTTCCCCACTAAACCAAGCTATAAGCCAGAAAGCTCACGTGTAAACTGACTGCTGTGTGTTTCCTTTGTTACGTTCAGTCCTGATCACTATCAACTATATTATAGTATCTATCAACAATCAACTATACCTCAATTCTAACTAGATGAACCGGTAAGAAACTTCTAACCTTCGAAATTTCCTTTTCGTCAAAATCTATCAGCGGTTATTAGGAGTTTGCTGAGTTATCCACAAACTGAAACTAACCACTTATGATTGATCTATCATTGACTATTTAATGCTTCTCAGAAGAGGGCAGGTTCAACACAGATTGAAACAACTGTATGCTAACTACCCTTCTCTGTCTAACTAATTATGGCAGTTCCTACTGTTACTAATGAGAAATAAGTCTCGAAACTCCCACTTACTAGAACATGCTATCCATGATGACTGAAGCTCTCATGAGTCCAGGGGGTCCTTCTTATATTAAACAGTATGTTCAATTAACTACATGTTGCGGCTCACTATTAAATTCTCGTAAATGAACTATTATACAATGTATATACGATATTATCGTTTCACTCTGTATGACCTTTAGAATATAAGACTATTCTGAGATATTAAGCTAAGATGTTCGTTTTCTCAGAAACACACGTAAGGCTTTTAAATTCTAATGTTTTTTTGACTACCACCGTCCACCAGAGAGGATGCAAGTGTTGAATCTTTTTGGCATTTTTATCCACCTATATATTCTGTCCAGTAGAATTTATTAAGCCTGTAGTAATTCTGCTCATTTTCTGTTTGGAAGACTGACGATTCCTCATTGTTTGCAGCTAACAATGAGCAGAAGAGCTGGGCAAAATAAATCCAAATTTTATGAGTTGACTGGTTCTGAAACGTTAGGCTCTATAATAAGAATCCAGTCATGTTCAGATGATGCCATTGATGTTTCAAAATGTTCAATTCAGTGGTATCGTTTATCATCTGAATGCAGCAGACGGGAACCTATTGTTGGTATAACTCTGCTTTCCATTCTGCATATATCTTCACAAGTCTTTCATTTGAAATGGCTAAAGATTCCATGTTCTTGAGTCATGATATGATAATGGTCAAAACACAACTGAACTATCACTTTTTCACGAGTTTCACACCCCCAACTATCAGTTGTTCCCTTTTCCTACCTGAACTATCACTATCTATGTATTAAGACACACCTAGTTGAGTGTTTAGGTAGGAAAAGAGAACAATGGATAGTTGGCCTAGTCAGCTTCGAGGTGTTTTATAATACATAATGGTGATAGTTCCGGTAGGAAAAAGAACAAAAGAACAACTTATAGTTGGTGTGTGGAACTCGCGAAAAAGTGATAGTTCAGGTGTGTTTTTGATCATTAACTCTTAAAATTTTATATCTTTAAATGAAAGCAAATACATTCATCAATATGTGGAAATTCATTCACGGCTCAACAAATACAATGTTAGTCTATATTACAAAGACTATATTATGTCTCGAGTACAATATGGATACTGGTACTTCGTATGAAACCTTCTAAAGTTTGAATAAACTGAGTCATTTGAGGAATCTGATAATCGTACCAGAGCCCTTGTAACATATATATTAACTTAATTTTAGCGACCGCGTTGGCTCCACCAATTTTGAAATCTAACTAGCTGGTGAGAGCTTAACATCCTTCTTTTTGGTCGCACCACAATTATTGTCATTAAATGATTATTGTTCACTATACCAGGTGCGGACAAATTTGTTTATGCTCCTGAGCCCATTGACGTTGGGAGACTTTTAGAAGCAGATATAGTCTCAAATGGACAAAAAGTCTCACTGACAACTACTGCTCCTATAGATCCAGGTTGGTCCTGGACCATATTTATTTCCATTTATGAGTTTCCATCTTAATGTTCACTTCTAAATGTAAGCTTTGTCATAGAATTTTTTCCCGTTATGTCTTTTTTATTTATGTTAATGACAAAAAAGTGAGGAGTTGTTTTAAATCGATTCTTACAGCATCTGGATTGGGGAGTTTTGTGGAGACACTTTTTCGGAAGTCGAACATTGAATTCAGTGTAAGTTTTCTCATGCAATTTCTGCATCTAATACGTTGTCGCTTAAGATACAAAAGAAATTGTACTCTTGGTTCATCTACTTTTGTTTTAGAGTTAATGGTCAAACACACACTTGAAGTATCACGTTTTTGCGAGTTTTCTACCTCAACTAGTGTTCACTTTTCCTACCTGAACTATCACCAACTATTTATCAAAACACACCTCAACTATCCGTTGTTCCCTTTTCCTACCTGAAATATCACCATCGTTCAGGTAGGAAAAGTGAACACCTGATAGTTCAGGTTGGAAACTCGCAAAAACGTGATATTTCAGGTGTGTTTTTTGACCATTATCTCTTTGTTTAAGGATTCATACCCTCCTAGAAGTTCTCCTCTATCTTGCACTAGAGTATATGCACACTCCATAAATATCAAGCATTCACATCAGTTCATATATGTGCAGACAGCTCAGATAAAAATTCCATAAGATATTATATTATGGTGATCAGATTATCATTTTTTTTCCAGGTGGTTATTGCACAGATGAATGGACGGAACTATTCATCACGTTCTGCACACTGCTTTCATGTCGGGAAAACAAAGCTGAAGTTGGGCAAAGGATGGATTACAAAAGCTAGAGATTCATACTCTAAGTCTATGCAGGTACTTGGTGAAAAGATAATTAAGAAAGTAGTTCATTCACGCTCCAATTATAGCCGGCTACCGGTGTCGACTATTCAGTTTCAATTATTCACAAGTTCTCACATTGTTCACACCAAATACTAAGTGACAACCATATCTTATCCCAAAACAACTTTTCATTTCAGCTATGTGGATTTAGAGGAGGCGGAAATTCTGCAGCGAAGTCATTGTTTTGGCTACCAAGGAAAGGACATTCCTTTGTGTTAGTATTTGAATCAGAGAAAGAAAGAAACGGAGCGCTTATGGCAGCTCGGAGATATGCCATGGACTGCAATGTAAGTAGCTTATGTTTGTTTCTTCAACTTCTGCTGCGAATCTTATTTTAGTTACAAATTACTCAACCAACTATGCCTCAATCCCAAAATCAGTTGAAGTCAGTTGTATGAATTCTCGTTATCCATATGTTGTCCGATGTAATTGGTACTCGTAAATAGGGGAGATATAGTTAACATTCTCTTTTAATCTGTGCTCAAACACTCATGATTTTCAAGTAAACATAAGTAATCAAAATTATAATAAAGTTCATAGAGTTCTCTTTGGTCATTATTTCAAGCTAAGTTTCTTTCAAGTTTAGACAATTTTTTACCAAGGTCCTTGCCTCTTTTGTACAATACTTGGTTCATTTTAATTGTCTATTATGTTTTTTTCCATTTTAATCGAGTAAAGGATAAACAATCTCCTCACTCTCCGAGGCGGATGCAAGTAAGTGACAGCGGGTGGACCCTCCTAGATATTACAAATGAGTTTAACTTCGATATACTGGCAGCGTAGAATAATCTACTATCCATCAGAAGTGGCGCTACTTCCACCTTTTGCACTGCCGGTGTGTATAAAAATTAAATCCTTAGACTATTCTACATATTATACCTAGGTTAACAACTAGTGTCACTAAGGTATAGTCAGCAAGTTATGTTGCTCGGAATCTCCAAAAACGTTGTCGTACTAACGTTGGATCCTCAAAAAATGCACTATTTTTGGAGGATCTGACACACATCCGTCAATCTTTTTGAAGAGTCTGAGCAACATAGAATGAGTGCAACGGTGAAAATCTTGAATCCGCAACTTGCTCCTCTTCCCCTCCCCTCAAGTTAGAGATACTAAGGCAATTTTTATTCAAAATTGCAGGTAATTCTTGCTGGACCTGATGATGATGCTTTGCTTTAGACATATACTCATTTCCAAGTTATTTTCACTGACGAAAGAGTCAATTAGGTTTTCTTTTATTTTTGGTGAGTATGATTAGGTTTTCTTTCTTTCTTTCTTCTAAATGTGAGTGATCAATTTCTTATTATATTTGTGTGCGCACTAGTAATGAAACATGTCTTTGTCATTGTTATTTTTTTCTCGCTAATTAGTTACATCCTTCCTAGGCAATGTTCTTTTTTTTAGGTTTGCCTTCTTATGGGTTGTAACAAATTTTACTAATTGATTGGTCCATTTGCATTTTAATGAAATTTCTTTTTACTATATCCAGTGTAGTCTCACAAAGTGGGGTCTGGGGAGGGTAGAGTGTAAGCAGATCTTTTAATGGCGCTTGTTGTAATAGTACGAATTAAAATATCATAATAACAAGTTGATACTACATCACAACATATATAATTAAGCAAATTATATTTAACAGTTGCATAATTAGACAAGACTAGCAAGTTGGCCATGGAAAGAAAGATTGAGATAGTATGGAGTTTCATTAGACCTCTTTCTCCTACACCCAATAATCTTAAATGCTTTGAATACTCTTTTTTGGACGTTTGCCCCTCCGAATCAACGCGCACCATTTAATAGGTTGTCACGGATGACCCCAAAAGATTTTGGTAAAAAAATCACCGGTCACACATATCACACAAAATTCATAGACTAATGTGCGCCTTCGAACTCAAAAAAACTTACGTTTGCCCCTTCGAACTAATGTGCGCCATTAAATTGATTGACACGGACGCCCACGAAAAATTTTGGCCAAAAAATCGTCGGGCGCACATATCATACAAAATCATACAAAATCCATGGAATCCTATTTCCCGTTATGGGCCACGTTTGAAATCGAAAAAACTTACGTTTGCCCCTCCGAACCAACGCGTGCCATTAAATAGGTCGTCATGCATGCCCCTAAAAAATTTGGTCAAAAAATCGCGGGGCACACATATCACACAAAATTTATGGACTATAACACATGAAAAAACAAAAAAAATCCCTATTTTCCGTTCTGGGCCACATTTGAAATCGAAAAAACCTACGTTTGTCCTTCTGAACCAACGCGCGCCATTAAATAGGTCGTCACGGACAACAACAAAAAAATTCAACCAAAAAATCGTCGGGCGCACATATCACAAAAAATTCATGGACTATAACACACGAAAAAAATGAAAAAATCTCTATTTCTCATTCCTGGCCACGTTTGAAATCAAAAAAACTTACGTTTGCCCCTCCGAATAAATGCGCGCCATCAAATTGGTTGTCACAGACGCCCACGAAAAATTTCATCCAAAAAATCATCAGGCGCACATATCACACAAAATCCATGGACTAAAAATTTTGGCCAAATTTTACCGAAAGCACGTATCAAACAAAATTCATGGACTAACACACAAGAAATTAAAAAATCAATAATTTCTGTTTTAGGCCTCGTTTCTACTCAAATAAATTCACGTTTGCCCCTCAGAACCAATCCACACTATTAAATAGATCGTCACAGACGCCCTTGAAAAATTTTGGCCAAAATTCCACCGAAATCACGTATCACACAAAATTAATGGACTAATACACACGAAAAAATTGAGAAATTGATATTTCCTGTTCCGGGTCTCATTTCTACTAAAAAAATCCATGTTTGACCCTCCGAACCAACCCACAACATTAAATAGGTCGTCACGGATGCTCTCAAAAACTTTTCACCAAGATTTCATCGGAAGCACGTATCACACAAAATTCATGGACTAACACACAGGAATTTTTTTTTGATATTTTCTGTTCCAGGCCTCGTTTCTACTAAAAAAATCACGTTTTCCCCTCTGAACCAACACACACCATTAGATAGGTCGTCACGGACGCCTCCAAAACCGGAAGCACGTATCACACAAAATTTATGGACTAACACACACGAAAAACTGAAAAAATCGACATTTCATGTTTCGAGCTTCGTTTCTACTCAAAAAAATTCACTTTTACCCCTCTGAACAAACGCATACCATTAAATAGGTCGTCACGGGCGCCCCCAAAATATTTCAGCCAAAATTTCATCGGAAGCTCGTACCACACAAAATTCATGGACTAATCCACATGAAAAAAATCAAAAAAATGATATTTCAGTTTTGGGCCTCGTTTCTACTCATAAAAATATTTGTCCCTCTGAACCAACTCACACCATTAAATAGATCATCACGGACACTTTCAAAAAATTTTGGTCAAAATTTCACAGGCAGCATGTATCACACAAAATTCATGGGCTAACTAACACACACGAAAAACTAAAAAATCGATATTTCCTGTTCTGGGTCTTGTTTCTACTCAAAAAAGTCAATGCTTGCCCTTCTGAACCAACCCAAACCAATAAATAGGTTGGCACGGACGCCCCCAAAAAATTTCAGCCAAAATACCACCAAAAGCACGTACCACACAAAATTTATGAACTAACACATACAAAAAAAATTAAAAAATTGATATTTCCTGTTTCGGGCCTCGCTTCTACTCAAAGAAAAAATAATTGCCCCTCCGAACTAACCCACTCCATTAAATAGGTCATCACGGATGCTCTCAAAAAAATTTGACTAAAATTACACAGAAAGCACGAATCACACAAAATTCATGGACACATACACGAAAAAAATCAAAAAATTAATATTTCATATTTTAGGCCTCATTTCTACTCAAAATAATTCATGTTTGCCTCTCGAAAATCAGTTCGTGTGGCATTAAATAGGTCCACACGGAAGCCCACAAAAATTTTTAGCCAAAAAATCATCGGACGCACATATCACACAAAATTCATGGACTATAACACACGAAAAATAAAAAAATCTCTATTTTTTATTTCGGGCCATGTTTGAAAACGAAAGAGCCCATGTTTGCCCCTCCGACCAATGAGCGCCATTATACAGGTCGTCATGGACGCCCACGAAAAATTTCGGCTAAAAAGCCATCGAACACACATATCACACAAAATTAATGAAACACACAAAAAAATTAAAAAATTCCTATTTTTCGTTACGGGCCACGTTTAAAATTGAAAAACACACATTTTTCCCTCCGAACTAACCAGCGCCATTAAAAAGATAGTCACGGACTCCCACGGAGAATTTCAACCAAAAAATCGCCGAACGCACATATCACACAATATCCATGGACTAAACACACGAAAAAACTGAAAAATCCCTATTCCCATTTCGAGCCACGTTTAAAATAAAAAAAGTTCACGTTTGCCCCTCCAAACTAATGCGCGCCATTAAAACACACAAAAAACTGAAAAATTCCTATTTCGCGTTCCGGGCCACGTTTGAAATTGAAAAAACCCATGTTTGCCCCCATTAAATAGGTCGTCACGGAAGCCCACAAAAAAATTCAGCCAAAAAAACGTCGGACGCACATATCACACAAAATTCATGGACAATAACACACGAAAAAACTAAAAAATTCCTATTTTTCATTTTGGGTCACGTTTAAAATAAAAAAAATCCACATTTTCTACTCCAAATCAACCACGCCATTAAATAGGTCATCACGGACGCCCACAAAAAATTTTGGTCAAAAAATCATCGGACGCACATATCACACAAAATTCATGGTATAACACACGTAAAAATTAAAAAAACTTGTTTCGAGCCATGTTTGAGATTGAAAAAGCCCATATTTTTTCCTCCGAATCAATGCGCGCCACTAAATAAGTCGCCAAGGACGCTCACGAAAAATTTTGACCAAAAAACCACCGAATGAACATATCACACAAAATTCATGGACTATAACACACAAAAAACCAAAAAATTCCTATTTTTCATTCCGGGCCACATTTGAAATTGAAAAAGCCCATGTTTGTCTCTCTGAACCAACGCGCGCCATTAAATAGGTCGTCACGGATGCCCAAGAAAAATTTCACCCAAAAAATCGCCGGACGCACATATCACACAAAATTCATGGACTATAACACATGAAAAAACTGAAAAATCTATACTTTCCGTTTCGGGCCACGTTTAAAATTGAAAAAGCCATTTGCCCCTCAGAACCAACGTGCGCCATTAAATAGATCGTCACGGATACTCACGAAAAATTTTGGCCAAAAAATCATCGAACGCACATATCACACAAAATTCATGGACTATAACACACACAAAAATCCTATTTCTCATTTCAGCCAAAATTCCACCAGAAGCACGTATCACACAAAATTCATGGACTAACACACACGAAATAACTGAAAAATCAATATTTCTTGTTCCGGGCCTCGTTTCGACTCAAAAAAATCTACGTTTGCCCCTCCGGACCAATTGAAGAAATTTACTATGAAGTTATCCCGCTATATAACTCCCACACAGCTCTGTACGAGGGTATGGAGTGGGATCAAGGAAACTTGTGATAACTACTCTTCTTTAAAACGTTACTTTCTCTAGTTCCCTATAACAGAGAATAATTCTTCTAAATCTCCGAAAAGAATACACAAATAGAAAGATAACTAGTTTGTGAACAGAACTACGCTTCCAAAAGAGGCTAAATTGATGGTGAACTCAACGATTTCTGTCTAAAGGTACACAGTGTGTGGACATTGTAAATCGGTGATACGTGCATAATAATCTATTTTATTTCAGCAATGGTTAATGTCATGTTTAAGATAACTATTATGTCGTGTTGTTTTCATTTTATAACAATTTCCCCTTAATTTTATAGAGTCATTCCAGCACTAATTAATACCACATGATCTCTCATTGACTACAAGTTAATTAATAGTAGTGGGATTAATTTATGAATAAGAGAACCATTAATTATACAACTCATTCTAGCATTAATTAATTGATACCACATGATACCTGAAATTTGACTTTATTGAGTTCACCATTATATACACTCTATAAAAAAAGCAGCCCGGTGCACTAAAGTTCCCGCTATGTGCATGGTCCGGGGAAGGGCCCGCTATATGCATGGTCCGGGGAAGGGCCCGACCACAAGGGTCTATTGTACGCAGTCTTACCTTGCATTTCTGCCAGAGGCTGTCTCCAAGGCAGCAACTTTACCAGTTACACCATAATATACACTCTATATATAAGCAAATTATACTTAGTAGTTGCATAATTAGCAATTTAGCCATGGAAAGAAAGATTGAGATAGTTTCTATGGAGCTAATTAGGCCTCTTTCTCCTACTCCCAATAATCTTAAGTGCTTTGAATACTCTTTTTTGGATCAAATGGCAATACCCCTATTTGCTCCCTTAGCTCTATTTTATCCTCCTCCTTCCCCAAATGTTGGTGATGCATCCTATTCCTATGAGCAAGCAAGGTCAATCAATTCATCAAGATTACTCATTTTGAAGAAATCTCTGTCTGAAACTCTTGCTCGATTTTACCCTTTTGCTGGTCGAATCAAGGACAACTCAATCGAATGCAATGATGAGGGGGCGCCTTTTTATGAGGCGTTTGCTTATAATTATGAGTTCGAAAACGTTCTTAGAAATCTTGACTTAACCAAAGATTTCCTCCCTAATACTGTTGCTGAAGTTGGCTCATCAGTGTTCCATAATTCAACTTTATATCCCTTGCTTGTTCAAGTCACTCTTTTCAAATGTGGAGGTATGGCTATTTGTATGTGTGCTTTTCACAAAGTTGCTGACGGGGCCACGTTGTATGGCTTCGCCAATGCCTGGGCAATAACTGCCCGGGGTAGCTGCAACGATTTACCTGAATTCGTTGCAGCTGCAAAATTCTTACCACCACCTATTCCTCATGTTTCAAACGAGCCAATGTTGCAGGTTCAATTCACCAAATTCTATCATAATGAGCAACGTGTTGCAAAATTATTTAAGTTCAATGCTTCTACTATAGCATCGCTCAGGGCTAAAGCCGTGAGCGATGATGTACCCGTGCCTACACGGGTTGAAGCTGTAACAGCTCTGATTTGGAAATGTGTCATATTGGCTGGTGCTGATACTGGTACTTCAAAATTAGCAAACCTAGTAAATATACGAAGGCGATTTGTCCCACCATTGCCAGACCATTGTGTAGGAAATGTTGTTGCAGTTGCCACGGCGTGTAAAGGTGAGAATGATGGATCTGATCTGACCACATTGGTCTGTTGTATAAGAAAATCGTTGTCAGAATTGAGTTCCAAATATGTGGATAAACAGAGTCGAGATGAGGCAATTTTCGCTATTCCCCATGACTTCATGGAGCTAACTCAAGGGCAAACCCGAGGGGAGATTTCGTTACAAGTTAGTAGCTTGTGTGGCTTCGGATCATACGTTGATTTTGGTTGGGGAAAACCGTCATGGGTAACTTCAAATCCAAGGATAATGGCAAATACTCTTCGATTGACTGATTCAAAGGATGGTGGTGGAATAGATGCGCGGATATGTTTGAAAGATAAAGATACTATGTCAATTTTTCAGCAAGAGCTAGAGTTGCAGCTGCTACCATTTGGATCTGTCAATTAATTGAAAAGCTTGTTGCATCAACTTTAAATCTAATAGCTTTGCATTTGTATTTATTCTTTTGGAATGAGTTATTTTGAATATGGTTTTTAAAAATTATGTTGTGCATATATGTGCACAAGTGTAAGAAAGTAATTCAAAGCTAATTGAAGTTTTATTAGTTGAAAAATCCGTTTTGTTGGATACTGAGTTTGAGTCATGGATCGCTCATGTGAACTGTCTGACCAATCTGTTTGGAAGAGATAAATCTGCATGATGTTACTAAGAAGTTATCCCACGCACAACTTTGTACGAGGGTATGGAGTGGGATCAAGAAAACGTTACTTTCTCTAGTTCGCCCTATAACAAAGAACAGATCTTCTAAATCTCCAAAAGAACAATAGAACACACAGACAGACAGAAAGATAACTAGTTTGTGAACAAGACTACATTTTCAAGAGAGACGAAATCGACTTTGGATAGTTATTTTGGTGGTGAGCTCAACAATTTCCGAAAGGTACACAATGTGGAAATTGTAGATTTAATGGAGATGGAATTCAAAGAAGAGGAAAGAATTCTAGTGACCTTGTATCATTCATAATTTCCATTGTATAGAGTTCACAAATTAAGTTTAGACATATACTGATTTCCAAGTTATTTTCACTGATGAAAGAGTCACTTAATTAGGTTTTCTTTTATTTTGGGTGAGTATAATTAGTTTTTTTCGTCTAAATGTGAGTGATCAATTTCTTATTATATTTGTGTGTGCACTAGTAATGAAACATGTCTTTATCATTGTAATTTTTTTTTTCTCACTAATTAGTTACATCCTTCCTAGGCAATGTTTTTTTTTTTAGGTTTGCCTTATTATGGGTTGTAACAAATTTTACTAATTGATTGGTCCATTTGTATTTTAATGAAATTTCCTTTTACCATCTCTTTTTTTCCTATTTCCTGCAAATAATTAATGGTAACTCACGGATTTGGCTTCCCTTTGTTATACTTACAACAAATCCAGTGTAGTCCCACCAAGTGGAGGCCGGAGAAAGTGAAGTGTATGTAGATCTTGCCCCTACTTTACAGGTAGAGAGGTTGTTTTCGATAGATCTTTGGCTCATGGAAAAACAAGTCAAAGCAATCCAAAAAAATAAGTAACGGATGTGAAAGCATAATAAAATATATTAAATAGTAACTACAACAAGATAATCGAAACATAAGAGACAACACATAGTAACACAAGATAATCCAATACTTTTTCGGTCTACCTCTACTTCTCTTGAAATCATCCATTGCCAACCTCTCACTCCTTCCCACTGGAGCGTCTAGGCATCTCCTCTTTACATGTCTGAACCATATTGCTTCCAGAATCTTGTCCTTATTATACTTTCTCTCTATTTTGTCAAGGGTTGTTTAGATAGGTTACACTTGTTTTATTTAAATTTTAAGAGGTTTAGATTAAATTAACTTAACAAGCACCTTAGTTTCGGATTTGGCGAGTTCTCAACATTAATGAAGCAAATGTGGAATTATTTTATTCTTATGTCTGGTACAAGTTTTTAATTTTGAAATTAGCAACTTTGGAATTGTTTATACCACAAATTAAATCGTGGTATTAAATATTAATGAGACAACTTTGGCAACCCACCTAATTAGAGATGCAGTTGGCCATCTAATTCGTGTTGTTTTCTCAATTAATATTCGTTAACCAATTGTTTAATTTAATAAAAGATCATATAGCAATAACTCATACCACATGATACTAGTTGACTTGTTATTATAAGAAATAGTACGAATGTTGATACTACATCACAATATATATATATAATTAAGCATGGACAAAACTAGCAAGTTAGCTATGGAAAGAAAGATTGAGATAGTTTCTATGGAGCTAATTAGGCCTCTTTCTCCCACTCCCATTAACCTTAGATGCTATGAATACTCTTATTTGGATCAAATGGGAATACCTGCATTTGCTCCTTTAGCTCTATTTTATCCTCCTCATTCAAATGATGGTGATGGAACCTATTCCTATGAGCAAGCAAGGTCAATCAATTCATCGAGATTACTCCTTCTGAAGAAATCTCTGTCTGGAACTCTTGCTCGATATTACCCTTTTGCTGGTCGATTTAAGGTTGATAATTCAATCGAATGCAATGACGAGGGGGCGCCTTTTTATGAGGCGTTTGCTTATAATTATGAGTTCGAAAACGTTCTTAGAAATCTTGACTTAACCAAAGATTTCCTCCCCAATACTGTTGCTGAAGTTGGCTCATCAGTGTTCCATAATTCAACTTTATATCCCCTGCTTGTCCAAGTCACTCTTTTCAAGTGTGGAGGTATGGCTATTTGTATGTGTGCTTTTCATAAAGTTGCTGACGGGGCCACGCTGTATGGCCTCGCCAATGCCTGGGCAACAACTGCCCGAGGCAGCTGCAACGAATTACCTGAATTCGTTGCAGCTGCTAAATTCTTACCACCACCTATTCCTCATGTTTCGAACGAGCCAATGTTGCAGGTTCAATTTACTAAATTCTTTTGTAACGAGCAACGTGTTTATAAATTGTTCACCTTTGATTCTTCTACTATAGCATCGCTCAGGGCTAAGGCCGTGAGCGATGATGTACCCGTGCCTACACGGGTTGAAGCTGTAACAGCTCTGATTTGGAAATGTGTCATAATGTCTGGTGCTGGTACTTCAAAATTGGGGAACCTAGTAAATATACGAAGACGATTTGTTCCACCATTGCCAGACCATTGTGTAGGAAATGCAGTTGGAGTTTCCACGGCATGTAAAGGTGAGAATGACGGATCTGATTTGGCTACACTGGTCTATTGTATAAGAAAATCGTTATCAGAACTGAGTTCCAAGTACGTGGAGAAACATAGTAGAGATGAGGCAATTTACGCCATTCCCTATGACTTCATGGAGCTAATTGAAAGGCAAATCCGAGGGGAGATCGCGTTACAGGTTAGTAGCTTGTGTGGCTACGGATCATACGTTGATTTTGGTTGGGGAAAACCATCATGGGTAAGTCCAAATCCAAGGATAATTGCAAATAATGTTCGATTGATGGATTCAAAGGATAGTGGTGGAATAGATGCGTGGATATGTCTGAAAGATAAAGATACTATGTCAATTTTTCAGCAAGAGCTAGAGTTGCAGCTGCTACAATTTGGATTTGTCAACTAAATTGAAAAACATGTTGCATCAACACTTTATATCTAATCGCTTTGCATTTGTATTTATTCTTTTGGAAAGAGTTATTTTGACTATGGCTTTTTAAATTGATTCTCTTTATAAGGAACCAAACGTTACTTTCTCTAGTTTCCTATAACAAAGAACATTTCTTCTAAATCTACCGAAAGAATACACAAATAGAAAGATAACTAGTTCATCAACAGGAGAGAACTGTAGTGACCCAGTATCGTTTGTATTTTTCATTGTGTAAAGTTCACAAACATCAAATCCAGGCAAGCTACGTAGCACGACCTTAGCTTATCCTTTTATGTAGGGGTGTACATGGATCGGGTTGGTTCGGTTTTTTTAAAAATCAAACCAAACTATTAATATCTGGTTATTAAATTTATAAACCAAACCAAACTAATAAAAGTCAGGTTTTCCAACCTCGGTTTTTTTTGGGTTATTTCAGTTTTCTCGGGTTTTTTTCTGTAAAGTCTTCATATAAACATATAATTAACATGTGCTTTAATTATTTCTTTAGTCCTAGCAAGATACAACTATCTAAGGTATTTCTTAAAAAAAATAACACAATATATAAATGAGTGATGACATTAATAAAATATTCAACCAAAAAATAATGAAATCGCATAGAGTAAATATTGCATATTAATAAGCCATTGTAAAAATAATCATAATTTAAAAATATCAAGTCATACTAAAATAAGTCTAATAAGTATTAACTACCTGACTAAATATTAAACAAAAAAATAAAATTAGTTTATGTATTTATGCAAAATTAAAGAATATATATCTAACATGATTGGCTTATCTAGTGTTGAATTGAATAATTTTTTGTTAGCATTAGTATTGATTTGAGCTACTAATATCTATGGGTTATAAAAACTTATGGACCATTTAAAATTCCAACTTTAAACTTGAAATAATATGTTGAAAGACAAAAACTATGAAAAATTTAAGAAATATTTATAAATTACATCACAATAAATATTTTTATGTATAAAATATTTTTTAAAATAGTATATATATGTAATATCGGGTTGGTTCGGTTCGGTTTGATTTTTTTAGTTAAAATCAAACCAAACCAATTATAATCGGGTTTTTTTTTCCAACACCAAACCAAGTCACACCAAACCACTAGTCAATTTTTTTTTTGCGATTTGATTTGGTTTGTTTGCGGTTCGGTTTTGTTCACCCCTATTTTTATGTATCGATATTGAAATGAAAACGATTCATATAGTAATTAACTCTAACTAATTGAATTAAGTATTAATTAACAATTAAACTCAACGGTAAGATTTGAACAGTGGGCTTTATTACAGTCTTACAGCACAATAAGCCCAACTGTCTAAACCCCAATTACGACCGTTCGATCAAAAACTTCATCTAACGGCTTAGATTAAACCAAAAAAAATAAGACCGTTGGTAGTGAAGCGCCGATTTGTACAGCTTCAAATAGGGTGTCTGTCTTCTTCATTCTCCCAAAAATATCTCCTTTTTTTCTGAGAGAAAAAGTTTCAAAGTTTCTCTGAGAAATGGCTTCAAGAATTGCTCTTCAACAGCAGAATAAAGGTGAAATTTTTTTTTGGGTCTTTTGATTCTTTTTTTATTTTTTGTCATTTTGGTTTTGATTAGTATTCTTGATTTTGTTCAAAATATCGCAAATGGGTTATCCCATGAATCTTATTTGGTTCAAAGATTTCTCATTTCTGTAATGGGTCTTCCAATTTATACTTGCCCAAGTCTTTTCTTTTTGTGTTTTTTGGTTGGGTCTCTTAGATTAAATGTAAACAAGATGTTGTTAGAGTGTAACCTGATGAGAAATGGGGCCTATTTGATATTCTATAAATGGGTTTCTCATAGTATTCAGAATACAGATTTGTATCTTTTTGTGTTGTTTAGGGTTTGTGTTAAGATTAGCAATGATGAAAAATGAGGTGGCCTATTTGGGAAACAGTCTCTCGACCTCTGAGGTAGGGGTAAGGTCTGCGTACACTTTACCCTGCCCAGACCCCACTTTGTGGGACTACACTGGATTTTTTGTTGTTGTTGTTTTGGGTCTCTTTAGTGACTGAGGGTTTATAGGAAACAGTCTCTCTACCTCTGAGTTAGGTAGACTCCCCAGACCCTACTTTGTGGGATTACACTGGGATTATTGTTGTTGTTGTTTGGGTCTCTTTCCTAAACTTCGGGAACATAAATATCTATTGTTATTGGGTGAATCTCTTGAAATGTTCATGATAGATGGTTAAGTAAATGATGTTACACAATGAACTCTCTAAGTAGTATATTGAATGTTAATGGTGTTCTGTTCGCGTAACTTTAGCTTAGACCTTGTATTCGCATTACAAAATTCACTTAATATGTATAAAATAATTACTTAATACATTGTTATTGGGTGAACCTCTTGAAATGTCCATGGTAGATGGTTAAGCAAATGATGTCACACAATCAACTCTCTAAGTAGTATTGAATGCTTATGGTGTTTTGTATTGCAGGGACGGATCGTAACTTTAGCTTAGATCCTGTATTTGTGTTACAAATTCATTTAATATGTGTATAAAAAATTACTTAATGCATTGTTATTGGGTGAACCTCTTGAAATGTTCATGATAGATGGTTCAGATGATGTAACATAATCAACTCTCTAAGTAGTATATTGAATGTGAATGGTGTTTTGTATTTCAAGGACGGATCGTAACTTTAGCTTAGATCCTTTATTAATTCACCTATGTAAAATTTCTACCCCGAATGGACCTAGTAAGCAAAAATGGTATGGGTTCCACAACCCATAAACTTAAAATCCTGGATGTGTCTATGTTTGTTTGGTGTATTAAATAGAAATACTTGTTATTTGTTTAGGTGAGGTAGCAGTACTCCCTGTTGCAGTAAAGCAGAAAAAGAATATGGCAGCAGAAGGGAGAAATAGAAAGGCGCTTGGCGATATTGGGAATCTGGCTACAGGCCGTGTAGTCGAAGGAAAGCCACTTCCTCAGGTATCTCGTCCCGTAACAAGGAGCTTTTGTGCACAATTGATGGCAGCAGCTGAAAATCAGAAGGTTATGACAAAAAAGTCATAATCTTTTTTGAATTTCAATCTCAACATGATGTTATAGTACTAATTTTTGGTGCTGGACTTGTGGTTTTTCTTTACTGTTTGCAGAAATCTGTGGTTGTTAATGTTAAAGGAGCAAATGGGGTTCAGAAAGTACCTGCAGGAAGGAAACCAGTTCAGAAGAAAGCCACAGTTAAGACAAAACCCGAGGAGATTATTGAAATTAGTCCTGACACTCATGAGAAACTAATGGAGAAGAAGATGCTAAGGAAGAAGCAGGCTGCTGAAGACATATCAAAGAAGAAATCAACTCTTACTTCAACTCTTACTGCTCGAAGCAAGGTTCGATATGTCCCTTTTGTTAATTTTAGAACATTATAGATATATAGAGGATTGTTTTTGTGTTTTACATAATTGTCAATTGTACAACTAGAGGAATGTCTGATGTTTTTGTCAACTTTATAAAGGCTGCATGTGGTCTGAGTAAGAAACCAAAGGAACAGATTGTGGACATTGATGCTGCAGATGTGAACAATGAATTGGCAGTTTTGGAATATGTTGAAGACATTTACAGCTTCTACAAACTAGCTGAGGTATCCATTGTCGTGAACTTGAGCTGTCTATTTTTGTTTCTTGTTTACTAGTAATATCTGTGATCAACTGGAATATTTGTGCTTCTTTGCAGGGTGAGACAAGAGTTCATGACTACATAGATTCACAGCCTGAGATAAGCGAAAAGATGAGAGCAATTCTGATTGATTGGTTGATTGAAGTTCACCACAAGTTTGAACTTAATCCAGAAACTCTTTACCTCACAATCAACATTGTTGATCGCTACCTTGCCGTGGAGACTGCATCAAGAAGGAATTTGCAGTTGGTGGGCATTAGTGCCATGCTAATAGCCTCCAAATATGAAGAAATTTGGGCTCCTGAGGTATATTTCCCGAGCTTACATTAAATGAAATATGAAAGTCTCTTTCACCATATGAGCTGCTAATGGCTAAGGCTAACTAACAACTTTCCGAATGTTCTAATTTGAAGCTAAGGCTAACTAACAACTTTCCGAATGTTCTAATTTGATTTTTTCAGGTCAATGACTTTGTGAGCATCTCAGACAAAACTTACAGTCATGATCAGGTGTTAACTATGGAGAAACAAATTCTTGGGCAACTGGAATGGTACCTAACAGTCCCAACACCTTACGTGTTCCTCGTACGTTTCATTAAGGCTTCTATACCTGATCCAGAAGTAAGTTCTTTTACATTCTTCTTGGCTATTTATTTGTGTGTCACAATGAGTTTATGGTACTGACTCTAACTCAATCCCTTAAAAAACAGATGGAAAGCATGGTATATTTTCTGGCTGAGCTGGGGTTGATGAATTATGCAACCATTATGTACTGCCCATCGATGATTGCTGCCTCAGCGGTCTATGCTGCTCGACACACCCTCAATCGGATACCATTTTGGAATGGGACACTTAAACTGCACACTGGTTTCTCAGAGTCTCAGCTAATAGAGTGTGCGAGGCTGTTAGTTAGCTATCACTCTGAGGCTGCAAATCACAAGCTAAAGGTGATTTACAAGAAGTACTCAAATTCTGAGAGAGGTGCTGTTGCATTACTACCTCCAGCCAAATCTCTGTTGGCTGCATCATCATCATCATGCTAGCTGAAGCTGCCACAAATGCAAGTGCAACTACTGACTGGGAAGATTGACTTAATTTCTGTTTTATCAATCAAGAATCCCCTTTGTTGCACCCCCTTTTATTTGGTTTCTATAAGTAATGCTACTTGAGCTCCAAGTAGTGTGTAGCCATGACAAAATTTAGAAATGGAAGTTTGGAACTTAAAAATTTCTTGCTTTTGAATCTTATTCTTTTTCCAATATTGTGATTGTTGTGAGACATAAAATAAAATGTCAATGCAACAAACTTATCATAGTTAACTATTTGGTTTGTGGACTCCGATCGATAAAGCCCTATCCTCGAACTTCCATCTTATCAGTTTTGTCAAGTTTTAGGGGTGAAGGAGATTGAAAAAAAGAGTTCAACCATTCACTAAATATGGAGTCAAATGATTTTGAAGGATCATTATAGTATCAAGCAAAAATATCACAGCTAATGTAATCATAGATGAACCTTACGAGTTAGTCTAAGGAGTGTTTGATTTGCGAACTACTTATTCCGCGTACCCAACGACCCCTAAAAGTTAAAAGATAATGGTTGAGTTATAAGCCGAGAAGGTCATTGGGCCATAGAACTCTAATATGAGATCCACCTTAATGCCACCAAATACAGTGAACGCTACACGACTGCTCTGTTAAGTCAGCCGATAGACACAAATACCCAAGCGGGTAGAGGGATCAAACTCTACCTGCGAGGTATTCGTACTGGACCTCATATGAGAGTGTGCTAGGCCCAAACCCTCCCCAAACATAATGGGCCTTGATATTATAATCTCCCATTACCTTATTACTCCCACTTGGGTTACAAGCCCACGTAACTGAGCCCAGTGCTAACACCCTTCTTATGCTACATATTTTAGATATAAAAAATCATTTTCTTCAAACGATGTGGGAGTCTGGGAGAATACAACACCATTGCACTCTTTATCCTCTATGTTCAAAAATAATTCTTTTCATCTCTAATTTGTGTCATAAATGTCCATTTCATATTTGTTTTTTTTATCATATGCTAATGTTCAGTTGTCAAGGGAGTACTTCTTAAGTAAAGAACGAGGGGTACTTCACAAACCGCTACTAATAATCGAAAAGGTCCACGGCTAGTTCAGTCTATAGTGACAAAGGGAACGTTATTGTGCCGGTTCTTTAGAGTAATATATCTGGAAAAACCTCTTCATACCCTTATCAACACTGTTTCGGACACAACTAGTACATTCCATAATCACCGTTACTCAGGTTAATACTCTCCACCTTGTACTAAATATTCATGAACTGCATTCAAAGATCATTTAAATGACAGAAGTCAAAACTCTGTCAAAGAATAAGCGGATCTTCCCTTGCACGCGGATCTTAAAGTCGCACCAACTTAGTGCTGATTTCAATGAAAATTACCTCTTCTATGGCTCAAAAGAAAAAGAAGGGAAATTGCACTACATCATGGTAGTTCATGAAGTTAAACTCTTAGATTATTTCTCATTCATAATATCAAGCTTAATCCCTAACAACATGATCACACCTAATCATCCATAAAAAAGGTAATTGTCGAATTATAAGCCAAGAAGGCCATAACACGATCACAACTAATTATCGTTGTAAAAAGGTAATGGTCAAATTATATAAAGCCGAGAACACGATCACAACTAATTATCGTTGTAAAAAGGTAATGGTCAAATTATATAAAGCCGAGAAGATCATTGGGCCGTAGAACTCTAATATGAGATCCACCTTAATGCCACAAACACAGTGAACCCTCCACGACGACTGCTCTGTTAAGTCAGCCGATCGACAATACCCAAACGGGTAGAGGAATCAAACTCTACCAGCCAGGTATTCGAGTACTGGACCTCATATCAGAGTGTGCTAGGCCCAAGCCCTTCATCGACTTTGATAATATAACCTCCCACTAGCTTATTCCTCCCACTTGGGTTACAGGCCCACGTAACTAAGCCCAGTGATACTACCCTTCTTCTGCTACATTTTTAAAGTATACAAAATCATTATCTCCAAACGATGTGGGAGAATGCAACACCATTACCCTCTTTATTGTTGTTAAAAGATATGGGAGAAAATAATTTATTTGTTTTCCTCTCTAATTTGTGTAATAAAGAAAATCAAACTAATTCTCAAGGGTGGCTGAATTGGTGTTGCATGGATATCCCATAAGGGAGTTCAAAGATCAAAACTCACCTGATTCTTTTTCAGTCGGTTGAGTTGATGCAATGGGTGTGGTATCAATCTCCTCTACCAGGTCCCTTCTCAGTTGATTAATAATATATAATCAATCATATTATTACTTTCGTTTCTTGAGCCGAGAGACAACATCTCTGTAAGACTTCATACGCCCTCCCCATTTCATTCTATGCAATGTGTTTGATCGTACACAAAATTTAAAAAAGAAGGATTATTTTATCTATGTTTGGTTTGAGGTATTAGTTAGTCCAAGAATTATTTATTCCGCCATTTATACCATAGTGATAAGATAAGTTATCCCATATATAACTAATCCCGTATTAATTTATCCCGAAATAACTTGTTCCCAACCAAACGACCTCTAAATGAAATAATCTTTTGAGGATAAAAACGCAATTTCTGAAAAGTAGGGGACTGAAATAGTATTTTACACTTTTCTTTTCTCCCAAATGCTTAAACCTCTGTAAAGGGTTTAAACAGCCATAGCAGCAGAAGCAGCAAGAAAAATTCCATTCAATTCACAAACTGTTTGATTGAAAAAAAACCCACTTTTTTTTGGGGTTTCTTTGTTATCTATTCAATTTGCATCAGTTCCGAGAAAAAATGCCATCAAAGAAGAAGAATCAGAAATCATCAGCATCAAGGCTTTCACAATCAGAACTTAGTGATACTCCATCATCAGTTTCATCAGATGGAGAATTTACTGATGTAGAGCTTAGGTTCTGTCTTGAAGAAGCTTCCAGAAAGTTTCCTTCTTTGATTTCTAGAACAGATTTTATTGGTCGAATATCTGAAGATGCTGTGGAGACTGTGGATACCAAAGGGTGTAAGATTTGGCTTTCGGAATCTTCCATGCTTGCTTCTTCTATTTCTCCTGGCTCCATTGTATCGGTAAAATTCGTTTTTTTCTTTCATCTCTATTGTTGTAATTCCAAAAGATTGCTTTTTTATCTTTCTAGCAGTGATGGAGCCCGGATTTTCAGTAAGAATTTGAGTAAATTTTCCCTCGGTTTCAATTTATTTGTCTATTTTTGACTTGACACGGAGTTTAAGAAAGTAATATTAGACTTTTGAATTTTGTTAATGGTCATAAATTAAAAAATACTAGAATGTACCAAAATGCTCTTTAATGGTGGTTTTAGACATGCCCCGTGGAAAGTTTACCAACTTGACCCTTAGCCCGAGTATCATATTTGGTTATTTACTAAAATCCCCTTTTGGAGGGGAGCCTGAAGAGAAGGAAAAGATCTTCGGAAAGTGGGTTTTTATGATCCGATAAAGAGGAATTAAAAAGTTGCCATAAAAGGGAAGAGACATTCTCTTTGAAATGGACTAAAAAGGAGAATAACATAAACAAATTTTCTAGTAGTGGGGGAGACCCGTGAAGAAGTCGAGGGGAGTCGAGTCCATATATAATACATTCTGGTCCAAGAGGGATAATATCAACTTGTTTGTCTGTTTTTGATTTGACACGGAGTTTAAAAAAGTAAAAAATGACTTTTGAATTTTATGGTACTAAACTAAATATGTAGAATGTAGCAAAATGCCCTTTTATCGTGGAAAGATAAAATTAAAATATTGTTAGAAAAGTAAAGATGCATTCTTTTTGAAACGGACAAAAAAGGAAAGTAAGACAAGACAAATTGAAACGGAGAGAGTAATATATATAGAGTGTAATTTCCTGACGAAGGGGTGGGTCTGGCTTCGCCACTGTTTTTTAGCTGTTTATTAGGGGTTGATGTGGTTGTTATGCCTTACATACATTGAATTATATTTGTGTTTGTGTGTGTGTATTTGCTTCTTATTGTAGTTATTTCAGGGGTTTCATGTGGTTCTAATGGAAAAAATTATAGCTAGGTTTGTGTGTGTGGTGGTGGTTGTGCATATTATATGTAATACACACGCATACATATATATTGAATTTTCTTTAATCTCTTTTGAACATTGAGAATATTGTTTGCTTTTTTCTCCTTTATTTTTGATTTACATTAAGTTGTTTTCTTTTCTCTTTGATCAGTTGAATGTTTGAATTTTATGTACAAAATGACATGTACCTCTCGTTAACGGCTTCCTTAATGTGAGATAAATTCTGCTTGTGCCTGAACTTGGTGAATAGACTTATTTTGTTCGTAATTGATTTATCTTTATGTTTTTCCTTCATTTATGACTTGGACCTCGAATTAGAACTTAACATGAGCCTCTTTCAACTAAAGAATATATTCATGAGAACCATTAAAAAAAAGCTGCATTTATTTTCTCTGTCACGTCTGCTAAAGAAATTGTCCTATTGTGAAGATAATATGGATCTTTCTTCCAGATGATGTTGAATAAGGGAAAAAGAGCACGTAAAAAACTCATAAAATGCGTATCAACATAAATATTACTTAAGAAAATGTGAAAATATTTTGAGCTGGTTTTTGATTGGGGAAGGGGGTGTTTTCTGAAGCAATGTGCTTTCTCGGGCTTTACACATGTGCAACATAAGCTATAGTATGTAATTGCCCATATTCCATTGCTCCCTTATCAATTTTCAACCTTCCTTTGGAGTTAAAACATTTATTGGTGTCAGAGTTTGATCTTATTTTACTTTTTAATGTTAACAGGTATCCCTTGCTTCTTTGAAGAAATATGAAAGTAACTTCCCGCTTAGCTCATTAGTAGATGAGTGTACAAGGCATTTTGGGCTTGATTATACAGAAAATGTGGCTCATGAAGCAGGAAACTTCTTTGCTCTTGCCACTGTTTTCCCATCTTGTAAGGTTTGGATGCAAATATTTATTTTGTTTTTCCTTTTCCTCTGCTGTCTAATTCCTGTGACTTAATTTGACAAATAAGCGTATGAAAGCTGGAGATTGCTTTAAATATTGATTAATTTTTTTGAACCTGAGATGAAAATAGAGCGATATTCCATAGAGATTGTTAGGCTTCACGAAATAGTTAGGTTTTATCTAGCACATTATTGATTGATCTGCTGGTCAAATTGGAGCATGATGCCTTCCATATATTCTTGCAATCGTGGTGAAATTTCTACTTCTGCTTTCCTATTTCTTTTATGTCACTACGTTCGGTCGTATCGTTTTTGTTGCGCAGTTGTGATATTGCTTTCTTCGTGGACCATTTTATGTGTCATCTTTCTTCCTTTTTTTCCCTTCTTTCGTTTGAGGTAGAGGGACGGCCATCAGGACAGGCATGACTGTCATTATATCGTTCTTCTTCATTGAAAGTCATTATGGGTCTCTGTTTTGGCATTACATGGCAGAAATTATGATCAATAGTTCTATTCTGTTGATTTATTGGATATTGTGGCTGCCTTATCAAAGGAAACATACTTAGAAGAAGTTTGAACCACGGGTTTAATTTGGATAGAGTCAAATAAGGGAAGCTCCACTCAAATTGAGAGTTTGCCAATGGCACTTTATTCCTTGCAACCGTTGAGTAAAAAATGATTGATTGTCTTTTGTCTCTTAGACACTCTAATGATACAACTAGAGATAACTTTCCATGAGAGCTAAAGGAATTACAGAATTTTTGAATGCCTTTTAGACATCAAAACAGGATGTGCAGCTTCCCTTTTGAATATATGGTAAAAACTGGTATGCTAATGTAGGACAAGTAGCAAGAACATAGGCAATCAGTAATATCCTTGTAGATTACTTTATGAAACTCACAAGGGGCTCGGTTTTCTTCCAACTGTGAGAAACAAGTAGTAGAGATGTAGATAACCAAGTCCTTCCCACATTTGGAGTTCTCAATAACTTTGTGTCTCCTAAATTTAGTTTTTGTACTACTTGGTTTTACAAGTTGGCTGATGGATGTTCGTAACTTGTCGAAGTGTCAGATTAATTTTTTCTAGTGCATTACTCTAATAGGAGTCCCTGATGTCTTTTGTGAAAAACCAGTTGCTTGAGGTGTACTATTAGGAACTTTGTATCGTTAATTGTTCGTCTCTGATTTTTTCCTTAGAAGCTATGATATTTGTTATTTACTGGCGCTGCTGTTGGCTTATTATATTCGTGGAATCTTAATATTTTAAATACTTCTTTTGACGAAAGCGTTTTTGAAGAGAGGTTTTATTGCATTCTTACCAAATGGTAGAATTTTGCATTGACTTGACATTGATCTCTTTGCAGGTTTTAAAAAATGGAGCACGATTATCTTCAAGCCTCTCATGGAGTATGGGTTATCCTGCCTCGGGTAGGATCATTTTTGTGCACCCTATTGGTGATCATACCATAAGGAGTATTGCAAGTGGAAGCAATCAATCGTCCAATGGTAGAGTTAGTTCCCTTCTGGTTAGTAACTGCGAGGAACTATCTTTGTTGCTGGCATCTCGTAATGGAATACCACCGATGAACAGCTTCATATCCTCTCAATATTCAACCACTGAAACAAGAAATGGTCGAGCTGAGACTAGGACGGTTTCATCTCCTCGGACTCCATTACACTCTCGTTCTAGACTTAATTCTCCTAGCACCAGGGAGTTCAATACGCCCAAGGATCAAGAATCAGTGTCGATTTCTTCTGATGTAGGTGGCACATCTAGTAACATATTCAACATAAGAGAAGTTTTGGTGAATGACCATTCAAAGAAACTTATACAAACCTGTACAGCTTCGTGGTTGTGTTCTCGCATTTTACTCTCTGGAAATCTTGTGATTGTCCCACTGCTTTCGAGGCTGTGTATTTTTCAGGTTACAGGTGCTTCTCCTCAACAAAGTTTGGGAGAATATGGTAATGTTGCTTTCTATGTAGATCACAAAACAAAAGTAATTCTACATTTACCTGAGGATACTGAAATGGGAACTCCAATAAGAAGCTTATCACCATCAGACCTTGAACATAGAAATATGAACAGTAAGGATGGAGTTCACTACCCAAAATTGGGTGGTCTTTCTGAAGAATTTGCAGTTCTAATGGACATTATAATATCGTCAGCTGTGAAGGGTACAATGGCTAGGTACGCTCTCTTTCTAATGTAAAGGTCAGTTTTTTTCCTAAAAGCATATAACTTCTGTTACTATGGCAAAACTATCTTTAGAAATATAAGGATCTGCTTGCTTTCTGGGTATGAAAAGTTGGCTATGTAGGCTGACAATCTTTACTTGGTTGTTTCAATCGGGCCAAATAATGGATTAGCCTATTTTAGACGTTTGGTCGATCTTAGTTGCCCTTCAACCACCTTGCTCCACTGCTCCTTTCTCCTGCTATTATGCCATTTGGACTCGGAACCTATATATATATATATATATGCAATTTTTCCTTTAAAAAATGGTTAAAATTTCTTAATGCTTGATATCAGTTACTGTGAGATTTACCTTTGTTGCAGCACATTGTTAACAGCATTAATATGTTTTCTCAACTCCTGCCAGAATTTAAATAAGAAGCTTTCCCCTTTTCCTTTATTTGGTCGGGAGTAGTTTGTTCCCCGTAGGAAAATCGTTGGAATTTTTGAAGGCAAATGTATATCTCTTATGCCAGAAATCAGCTTTTACTTTCGGGAGATGTTGTTTGTTTTGCACTGCTAATGAGCTGCCTATTACACCAATATAACAAAATCAGTCAATGTAGAAAATGTCCACTTTTTTAATCATATGTTAATGTTCAGTTGTCAATATTTCAGCATGGGCTTACGACCTACAAAGGGAGTACTTCTTCATGGCCCACCTGGAACTGGAAAGACTGCTTTGGCACGATTATGTGCTCATGCAGCTGGTGTAAACCTATTCTCTGTCAATGGGCCTGAAGTAATTAGTCAATATTATGGTGAAAGCGAACGTGCATTGAATGAGGTCTTTGATTCAGCGAGTCAAGCAGCTCCTGCCGTGGTTTGTTTTCTCACTTTTTAATCCAGTTTAGATATGTTCAAATGTCACAAAACAGCTGAAATAGAAGTTTCACTGCTTAAATCATAGTGTGTAATGCCAACAAAATGGAACATAGAACTTCTGTCGAAGTAAGTCACATCGAGATATCGTTTTAATGATATAATGTTTTTGACATGTATGAATTATGGGAAACTAGTAAATATTACAGCACCATCTAGAGCTGATTCCAATGAAAATTACCTCTTTTAAGACTTAAAGAAAAAAAGGACTAAGGGAAACTATGAGAAGTCCATTTAAAAGTTTTGGTGGTTTCTTTTTTTGTTACTTTGTGTTGGATTCCTTTTGCTACATTTTAGTCCTAATCCATGAATCTTATATCTTCTTTAGATGTTCTTGTTATAAATTGGATTGCACAATGGTATTTCATGAAGTTGTAACTCTAGATTATTTCTCATTGATAAATTATGGCAGTCTAACATTTGACTTATGTATGTTAAATAATATTAAAGTTTGCTCCCTTCATTTGAATGAACTTTTTTTCCTCATAGAAAGAACTTCTTAGTTTTCCTAAAACAACATTATTTTTGTTAAGGTAAGAGCAAATTGGATGTGTATTGAGTTATAAGCTAAGATTTTTAATTCTCATTTTGTTTTGATATACCCGTGTCATTATATGGTTGTAGTTCTAGATCCTTCAAGATACACAGAATATTACAGATAATTGACTGTTGTTGTGTCAGTTTCATACTAGGTGTCCACATCGGACACCATTGTGTTATTCTTGGATACTTGCCATATGATGTCTGATCAGTGTGGTATGGATTCATGTATAGACGGTAGGAGTTGGTAGTAGTAATCATTTGTGCCTTAGATACTAAACTGTGCAGATGGAAAAATGGATAACCATGTCTGAAATTGGCATAGCCTAGCATGTTTCTATGCGATCTACACGAAGTTTAATTAACTAACCTTATTTTTTTTTGGCAGTATAAAAGTGAATCTGATTTCTGTATCTTTGCTGTAATACAAATCAGGTCACGGTTTCTGCGATATATAGGCTTTCTAATTTCAAATGTCAACTAATCAAGTTTCCAATAACCCAGAGCCTTTTTCATTTGCAGGTCTTCATTGATGAGTTGGACGCCATTGCGCCTGCTCGTAAAGATGCGGGTGAAGAGCTTTCTCAAAGAATGGTAGCTACATTGTTAAACTTGATGGATGGAATAAGAAGAGCTGATGGTGTACTTGTTATTGCTGCAACCAATCGACCTGACAGTGTTGAACCAGCTCTTAGACGACCTGGAAGACTTGACAGGGAAATTGAAATAGGTCACTACAAAATCTATTGTTATCAGACTTTATCATAACAACAAATGACTTTGATATCTACTGCAAATTACTGGATGCTCATATAATAATTCAATCTTTCTCCGAGTTAATCATTACTGCTGTTACTCTTCATATTCTTGTTGTGAGTTGACTGAGCATTAGTCAGTAGTTGCATAGAGTCATCCTGGGATCTTTGATTTATGCCATGTGCTCCAAAGTTGAACTCATCTTACTTTTTTTTTTTAGCTATCATGCATTTTATGTTATATGTCACCCTTTCTCATTTCATGGAAAAATATGTTTAGGCGTACCATCTGCCAGACAACGGTATGAAATACTACATACACTGCTTGGTGAAATGGAACACGCTCTTTTGGACAAGGATGTTCAAGAGGTTGCAACAGCTACACATGGTTTCGTGGGCGCTGATCTAGCTGCTTTGTGCAACGAAGCAGCTTTGAATTGTCTTCGTGACCATGTTGAGTCAAAAACATGCTTCAGAAATACTCATTGTAAACCTTCAATGCCAACATATGATGTATCCCTTGGCAGGACTGGTAACCATTGTTTACATGACAATGAAGACCTTTCTTGTAACAGTGATTTCGAGGGGGCTTTTTCATCTATTTCAGAAGCATGTATTTCATCAGATATTCCGAGAAACTTTACTCGCATGGCACAAACAGACACTCTTAGGATCACTTATAAAGATTTTGAAAGGGCTAGAATGAAAATAAGGCCAAGTGCCATGAGAGAGGTATGTTTTACCATGTTTATAGTTTTTTATTTTTGTTGAACATTGTTGGAAATTTACGTTTGGTGGTGTTATCTATATTGATGTGCTGGTCACATTCAGATATTTGTATGATTACAAGTTTCGGAAACGGGCTATTTCTTTTATGGTGTTTGACTCGTCCTTGCAGTTTTGGTATTGACTCCAATCAAATTGCATTGTTGAGTCATTTTCTGTAAAGGGTCAAGTTTTTAACATGCCTTTGATTGATTTAGTGCAGCTGGGTTATGATCTAAGGTTGATCATGGATGCCTACATCCTGTAAATGGAGTTTATTCTGTAAATACTTGGCAAATTAAATCATCTTTACTTTCTTTTTCATTTGAAGTTCCTGGTGCCTGTTGTATCAACAGATTTGCATAAGGACCATTTGTTTAGACAGCTAGAATTGCAGTCTGCACTGAACTGAATTATTTCCTCTTAATATCAGGTTATTCTTGAGGTTCCAAAGGTAAACTGGGATGATGTTGGAGGGCAGAGGGAGGTTAAGATGCAACTCATAGAAGCTGTTGAATGGCCTCAGAAACACCAGGAGGCTTTCAAGCGCATTGGCACTCGTCCCCCTACTGGAGTTCTGATGTTTGGTCCTCCAGGATGCAGCAAAACATTGTTAGCTCGTGCAGTTGCTTCTGAAGCAGGGTTGAACTTTCTTGCGGTGAAGGGCCCTGAGCTTTACAGCAAATGGGTTGGTGAATCAGAAAAAGCTGTCAGGACACTATTTGCAAAGGCGAGGACAAATTCTCCTTCAATTATATTTTTTGATGAAATAGATGGCCTTGCTGTTGTACGTGGCAAAGAAAGTGATGGGGTTTCTGTGGCCGATCGGGTCATGAGTCAACTTCTTATTGAATTAGATGGTGAGTGTTCCACACTTAAAGGACTTCTCAGCTGTTTCTATATTTGAAATCTATTGAAGAACATTAGTGGTCATTATACCCCAATCTTGTTTGTTTCCGATTGGCTTAAGCCGGAATTTTACAATTTTTTTGTTAAAGGCTTACACCAGAGAGTTAATGTCACTGTTATTGCTGCAACAAATCGACCAGACAAGATTGACCCAGCTCTTCTAAGACCAGGTGAAATTAGTTGTTCCTCCTTTTATGTTGAATTTTGCTACTACTACCAATGGCTTGCTTGAGTTCTGCTAGTGCTCCTTAAAGATAATGCTATTTTTGTTAGGACGTTTTGATCGATTGCTGTACGTCGGACCTCCAGATGAAAAAGACAGGAAGGCAATATTCCACATACATTTGAAGAAGATGCCATGCAGTTCTGACATATGCATTGAAGAGCTAGCTCGGCTAACCAGCGGCTGTACTGGTGCTGACATATCGCTGATATGTCGTGAAGCAGCTATTGCAGCTATTGAAGTAAATTCACTCCTTAGTGTGGCTGTGTATCTACTTTTTTTTTTTAAATAAGGAATGTGGCTATGTATCTATACATATCCTCTCCCTCTATGTATGCATATTTTTCTCTGTCCTAACCTTTTTGGTCTCAGGAAAGCCTTGATGCCTCTGAAATAACAATGGAACATCTGAAGGCCGCCATTAGGCAAGTGCCTCCATCTGAAGTTCATTCATACCAGGAGTTATCAAATAGGTTTCAGAGGCTTGTGCACTCAGATCCTGTGAAAGACGATTAGTGTCATCAATGATTGCTAGTACAGATCAAGTCAAATTCCATGCTGGTCGATTCTCATCCATTGTGCTCCTTTCCCTTGGTTTAGTAATTTGGATGCACTGCTATTTTCTTCATTAAATGACTCTGGTTGTATAATAGTTCGTGCTGTGTGGCCTTATATTGAATTTGCCTTTGTATTACCTACTTAACTTACACTTATTATTCATGTAAAAGAACTGTAGGGGAAACCAAATCGTTCTTCGAATCAAGGGTTGTTTTAAGCTTACTAATTTTCCCCCACTGCTTTCTTAGTGATGTCTCATAGTAAGAGTTCTGTGTTTAGGAGATTATGTGTCTTTTTACGAAAGTAATCATGAACATAAACTTTTCACCCTTGAAGCACGATTTTAATCTATTGCAGTATATCTTTGATTACTGTCATATGGTTATATGGTGCATGACTGAAATCTTCTTTGCACAGATGGATGCTGTTGCCTTAATTTACAGATATCTCCCATGTCAATTCCAGAAATGTACTGCATCTCCCATGTCAATTCCAGAAATGTACTGCAAGAACATATATGCAGTTGATCTTCACGAACTAATGATTTAGATGCATCAAGGAAAAGTCTATTCCATATGGTGAGGGCGAGAACTTTTGCTCGTGGAAGCTTTCATCAGCAGGGCCAGAATGGACGTCTGTATTGGTCAATGTCAACTATTTGATGCCATCAATGAGCTGAGTAACAGTTATTCTGTGGAGTAATGTTGAAGGACGAATTGTTTGCTATCAAGGCTTCGATATGCATGATATGTTTAACATGATGGTGATAAATAAGACAGCAAAGAAGCTCCAGTATGGATACTTCTGGTGTTTCCTCCAGATCTAACAGAAGATTGCACTATGGATGATGTGTTTTAGTTCATGGTATTTTGTGTTTTGTTCATAAACACTAGTTGTAAGCTATTTAGAACCACAGTGGCTATACATCAACTTTCTGATTGAATAGACCTTTCACATCCTTTATATGTATTGCCAAATCACATATTAGCATTTGTTGATTGGTGATGTTTTCACTAGTGGATAGTCCAATATAACTTTTCTAGTCTTTTTTTTCATAACCATGGCATTCGGGCCAACTTGTGTGTATCTCGACTAACTAGTAACATATATCAGGTACTTTTGTTCATCAAGACTAGGATAAAGTCGAGTTCAGCTATATGAATTCTCACTACTAGATTATCTTTCTATAGAAATCATAACACACTCAATATGCAATATAGAGCATATTATTAGTACATAAATACTTCAAATGGGGTCACCTTTCCACTTTCCTTTTCTTTCATTGGACTTAAATCTTGTTCTCTCTTTTTCCTTCCCTTTTTTTAAAATATTAAAATTTAATTTTTTTTTTGGGGTTTGGAGGGGTGGGGGGGTTTCTCTCTTTCCACTTCATAATTTTTTATTTCTTCTATCCAATCATAATATCTGTACAACCTCATCTATTGTTTCTGTGACAATGTACCAAAGAGCATTTTTCTAAAAGAGAATCTTTGTGACCTTTGACTTAGAGCTGTAAATGTACCTTTCCAAAGCCACCTCATCAATTCAGTTTGGTGTTATAAAAGCATTATAAAGTTGATATCAGATTAAATGATAACTTAAAAAATTACTTCCTCCGTCTCAAAAAAAATGACCTACTTTGCTTTTTCGTCCGTTTATAAAAAATGACCTTTTCCTTTTTTGACAGCACTTTAACTTCAACTTTCCACATGACATGTTTAAGATCACAAGATTTAAAAGTCTTCTTTATTTTCTTAAACCCGTGCTAAGTCAGAACAAGTCACTCTTTTTTAAACGAAGGAAATAGTACTTAAGTAAATAGTATTAGTGTTAATTAACTTATCATAAGAAAGTGATTAACACAAATCATGTTATCATAAGTTTGGGTTAAAACTCTATTTTGAGTGTATAATTTATATTTTTTTCCATCACAGACTACCCCTACTAGCTACCCTATGACCCTACCTAGCTTCACATCCACATGGTCCCAAATAAAACTCCATACAAAATCATAAGAAAAGCATCTTCAACAGTAACATAATATAAAGACAAAAGAAGTAAAAACACATCTCAATTTTAGCAAAATTATCAGTTACACATATTTTCTTTGCTATTATTACCCCGCTCAACTATCTAAAAGTAAAATTATTAAATCCAATTATTAAGCTATGATTTTTATTTTCTTTTTTCGATATTTTTCTCATAAATTTTCTTTTCTTCCTTATTTCTCACCACAATATTGACATCATCATCATTATTTCATCGCCACCATATCGACACCCAAACTCAGATCTTATTCTAAATTATTCATGAAAAATAAATATTATCGATGACTTTTTTGACATTTTCTTTTTCATTTCTTTGTTAATAATCTTTTAACTCTCTCAAATTCATATCTAAACTCATAACTAGAAAAAATAAATTCTCTCGGCAATAACTTAAACTTTCACAATTACGAAAAAAGAAAGAGAATGAAAAACTAAAAGTATAAAAATTATAACAGAAAGAAAAGGAAAAAAAATGCAAAAATATACATGTGGACAATAATCTATGCTAGATTTTTGGTTGTCCAATTTTAAGACAAAATTTATTCCACTTAAAAATAGTTCGATAGCTTATAAGACATTTCGCGAAGAAAAGATATGTAACTAATAATTTCGCCATAATTGGGATGTGTTTTTGTGCCTTTTTTTCCCCTAATAAAAAGCTGAAAAGAAACAAGATCCACCTCGAACACCCCTCCACAAAACTCTACCTCACCCCCGTCACCCCAACCCCCACCCCACTATCTATCCTTACACCTAAAATTCCCACAATTGCAAAAAAAATTCCAAAGTAGACCTCATTTTCTCCCTCTTTCCTTCAACACCCATAAATCAAGATTCTTCAGTGTAAGAGGAGGAGGGTGATAAAAGACAAACAACCCATCTGGAGAAAAAAATCTCATCTTTTTTCAATTTGTACACTTGTCTTTTTCCAACCCCATATCTTCATACAGACTCTTTATATCTGTTTCTCACCTGGTTTTTAGATTCTTTTTTTTTGTCAATCTTTAAGTTCCCATAAAAGGAGAGATCTTTTTTTTTTATCTTTTTGTTTTTGTTTTTACCCCTTTTGATAAGCTTAGTTTAAGTAGTAATCAATCAAGTAACTTGTTATGATTCTTGTAAACTTGTTAACCAAGTTGGAGTAGTAGTCATAAAGGTGAGATCTTGGTGGAAAAAAATCCAAGATTTTGTGTTTTCAAGATGAGAATCGGGGAATCTTAGTAGCTCAGTTGGTTGGCTGGTTTGATTCCTCACCTTGTAATCCCCGTCCCCATTTCCCCCTCGAATTTAAGGAAGATGAGGGAAGAAGATTCAAATTGGTTTGCTAAATGGGAAGAAGAATTGCCTAAACCAGAAGACTTAGTGCCTTTATCCCAAACCCTTATAACTCCGGATCTTGCTATAGCTTTTGATATACCAAACCCCACAAGCCCAAATCCACAAAGTAAACAGCAGCAGACTCCACATGTTCAATCCTCTCAGCCAAATTCATCAGCTGAATTTGAGCCTGCTGAACTGAATGGGGGAGGAGGTGGAGATGAACCAGCTAGGACATTGAAAAGGCCACGTCTTGTGTGGACACCACAGCTACACAAGAGGTTTGTGGATGCAGTTGCTCATTTGGGGATCAAGAATGCTGTCCCAAAGACTATAATGCAACTGATGAGTGTTGATGGACTAACGCGCGAAAATGTTGCTAGTCATTTGCAAAAGTATAGGCTTTATTTGAAACGTATGCAAGGTCTTTCTAACAGTGGAAGTGGTGGGAGTAATGCTCAGTCTTTATCAGGGGCAGGTGTTGATCCAGCAATGGATAATTTGTTTGCTAGTTCACCTGTTCCAGCACATTTTCTGCATCCGGGGAGGGGTAATTCTGACCATTTCATGCCGTTTGTGCCAGTGACACCTATGCAGCATCACCATCATATGGGAGTGGTTGTTGGACACCATCCACAAGTTCAGCAGCAGTATAGGCAATTTGGGTCACCGGCGAATGGGCATTTTGAGCATCCTTTTATGTCTAGGCAATCACAGCAGCAGGTTCAAAGAATGGGGACATCAGTGCATAATGGTAGTCCTGTGGTTTCATCTTATGTGGAGGATGTGGATTCAGCCACAGCTGCCAATGGGAGGAAGGTCCTTACTCTGTTTCCAACAGGGGAAGATTGATGTCAGGGTAACTGTTGATTTTTAGCCTTCTATAAATCCTGTCAATTTGACTTCTATGTATTCTAGAATTTAAGTTGAATAACATTTTCGCGCTTTGTTTTAGTACCTTTTTATTGGATTAGTGGTGTTTTAGTGTTAATATCTGTATAGAGTTGTCGGTATGGTCTTCAACTCTAAATGGAACTGTGAATCCCCCTTTTATAAGAATTTGGATTTGATGCTTAGTGTCAGTCCTGAAACTGTTCAGATAGATGAATTCTACGATTGTAATTATGTTGTGACGAGTTTGACTTGTTTAATTGTACCTTACATTTTTATTTGCCACAATGAGCCACTGAGGTATTTTTGTCACTGTTGTTTTGGGGAGAATGAGTTTATTTCCGCCCTCTGAAATGCGAAAATAAGTAGAAACTTGCTAAGAATCTCTGTTCTCAGTTTTCTTGCTTGAAGTAGTAGTAAACTCGTCAAGTGCACGAGCTGCCTTGTGAAGTCCGTTTTTAATGGTTTACTATATGCAGCAGGACTTTTTCTTTTATGGTACTAGCTCCTTTCAGTCAATTTTTCCTTCTGTGTAGAAAACTTCACCGGCTCTTGCTTTTCCCGTTGTTCGTGTTTTTCCAAATCCTCACTCCTTTCTCTTCCGGTTCTTTACTCTGGAAGTGGGATGGAAGTTCATCCTCACCATATGAGGTTTACTCTCGTAAGATCAATTCTATTGAATGACTCCAGCACTAAAATCATATGAGTGTCAATTTACTAAATGAGTACCATCAATTTCTTTCAGTGGCTAGAACCACAAAGAATTATGTACGTACCCATGCGTGACTTGTATTTCTTTGCCTCTTAAAACATACTTGCCCTTGTGGACTTCCTCATCTGGGACAGAGAAAGAAGGATCGGAACATGAGAACTTTATACTACAGATTAACTAGGATTGGATGCAGAGTTGAGTGTCATTGCTATTACTTTGTTCCTGCTATATGTAATACTGATCTGAGCAAATTCATCATTTGTGTGGGATTTCTTTTCTTTTTAAAAATAAAAAATTGAAGTATTTCCTCACTGGCCATGTGGTGCTGGCTGTATCTTCTGTTTATATGTGATTCTTTATTTACTATCATATGTTTTCAGTCTTTCAAGACAAATAAAATCTAGTTTAAATGTTAATTATATGCAAATTGCAAATAGATCAATAACCTCTCCCAACTTTCTGAAGTTCTTTCTTGGTCTCGGTAACGGTAACTGTCCCTTCCAATTTTATTTGCCATACTGAGGTGTGTTTCTCTGCTGGTTTGGGGAGAATGGGTTAATTTCCCCCCTCTGAAATGCCAAAATAGGTAGAAACCACCTCCTTCTAAAAATTTGTCAGTTTTCTTGCTTGAGGTAGAAATAGTAAACTCGTCAAGTGCACAAGCCTTGTAATAGTCTAGTTTTAATGGTATACAATATGCCAAGAGACTTTTTTCTTATATGGTATTAGCTCCCTCCGTTTTCTTTCCCCTTCGTGTAAGAAAACCTCACTACCTCTTTCTTTTCCCTTTGTTCGTGTTTGTCAAAATCCTCGTTCCTTTTTCTTCCTGTTCTTTACTCTGGAAGTGGGATGGAGGTTCATCCTCACATTAACAGATTCACTCTGCTAAAATCCATTCTATTGAATGACTCCAGCACTAAAATCATATGTGAATCTATCTTCTAAATGAGTACCATTTGATTTTTCTACTACAGTTGCTTGTATCACAAAGAATAATGTAAACCTTTTTGGTTAGGTATTACTCAATCATGTGTAACCTTTTTGGACTTCCTCATTGCTCTTCAAAAATGCCAAGGGGTTGCATGTCGGATCCTCCAAAAGCAGTGCATTTTGGATCCTCCGACACGGATGTGACAACATTCTTTGGAGAGTCTGAGGAAACATAGATTTGTTGTACTGATCTGAGCAAATTCATTGTTAGTGGTCATAGCTGATTCAGTGTTGGTGGGGACTAATAGTATTTCTTGTTCTTTTCTCTTATGTAATTTTAAAGTATTCTCTCAATGGCCATGTGATGCTAGCTGTATATCTTCAGTTTACATATAATTTGGATTAAGCTTAGAGTTTTGCTCAACATTCCTTGGTGTTGCCAACTCAAATTTTGTCATACATTAACATCTTGTCACTATCATTCACAGTATAATGCCAAAAAAATCTTTTGAAAACTTATAGAAGAAGATGCTCTCTCTTTTTAAGTCTACAGAAGGCATCTTTTGAATTAAACATAACAGTTGTATTTGTTGGGCTTGATTGAGTAATATATGATATGAACCATATTTTTTATGCTTGATATATTAGGAAAAAGTGGTTGGTATATAGTTCTTGATCAGTAATAGCTTGACTGTCTCAAGACAAAAAAGGAGGTGTCAGATCCCGTGGAATTAGTCGAGGTGCGTGCAAGCTGGTCCGGACACTATGGTTATTCAAAAAAAAAAGGTGTTAAAAGAACTTGCAATGATTTATGCTGCTTCAGCTAAAAGCCACTGTTGGGAAATCTTGGAGTTTGGTTAGTAAATACTGAACAAGTCTCCCATTTGCAATTAACTAGGGACATATCGAATCGGAGTTTCCTTAGGTAGCCACTGACCTACAGTTATTCATAAACTTTTGTGCTTGGTGGAAAAGATGTGAACAAAAGTACGCTCGTTTGTTGTCTTTGTTTTGTTATTTACGACAAGTAACTCTTCATAACAAGTGTGATATTACAATTCGAAGAATAGAAAAACTTGTACGTCGCGCTAATAATGTAAAAGTTCTTTACAAATCTGAGTATATAACTTAAACTTAATCTAAAGATTATACAAATCGATTTCACATTATTGAACACTTTGTCCTCATCATGCAATCTCTTTGATTTGTGGAATTATTATAATGAAGAAAATCAAAGGATTTGCTTCCCTCGTGGTTTGCAAATCAAGCAGACAGATCTATACTAACAATTGCATATTGATGTGTCAATAAACAACCATTTATTAGTCCGATAAAATAATCGAGGTACACACAAATTATCGAGGTACACACAAATTGTTCCGACATCACCTTCGTTAAAAAATAAAATAAACATTTATTAGCTCAAGTGATCCATGTGGCCCATCTTTCTTCGTTCTTTCCTTCTCTTTTTTTTTCTTTGTGGGGGTGGTAAGGAATATGAGAATTATTTGAAAGCTATACAAGCTTTATGGTGAAAAGCTATTCTAGTATTTTTCTTGTCCCAACTTGTTTGAGACTTTCTCCTTTTTTTTGTCTGTGTCAAAAAAAGTGGATCTTTTTTTATAATAGAAATAGAAACTAGCCAGCTTTGACATTCTCATTTCTCATTGACACGGCCATCCCAAGTGGTTGGCTGGCCAATCAGGAAGAGATTCACATAGAGATTACTACTATCTGAAAACCTCTTTCTATATTAACTAATGGATGAGTATGAACATGTTAATCTTACACTACTAATAACATCAACATACCCTTAAAATTACTTTTCCTTGGTGTTTTTATGAGGAAAAAGAAAGAATCCTTTTCCTTGGTTATTTTACTTTCCATATACCAACATTTCTTTCACATTTAAGTTATCTAAAAAACCAAATCCTGCCTTGTGAACCTACAAGATCATTCCCACATTAACAGAAAAAATAACTTATAGAAGAAGACAGCATTCTTACTGATGTAATAATAGGAAATGCATATAGTAGTTAATATGAAGTATTACTTACTGCAATAGAGACTCAAAGTCGGTACTTAATTCTTCCACTCGAACTGAGTTCCAAAAAATGAAAAGCAAAAGGGACTTCTAATAGTGCAGCACCAAGTTTAATAGAGTCTATTACAATTAACCTAAACCAGGATAACACTAAGAGAGAACAAAAATTACATTCACCATTTCTTGAACATCAACTGTGGTTCTGGGCGTAACCAAAGCTTAGCGGTTGCTGACAGAAAGCAGGCTGCAACAAACCAAAAAGAGGGATTGCATTAGTAACTTACACCAAAAACCACTTAACCACGGCAACTTGAATTAGTTAGGTGTAACCACCCAGTGCGAATAAGTACGGACCCTTAAGCTGCATATTGTTAAGATATCACACAAATTGTTAAAAAATAATAAATAAATAAATAAAACAGAGATTAAATATGAACAGATGGGCAGGCGTGCCCCACCAACAGTGGCCTGATTTACGCAAATTCCCCATTTCTTGAATTTGTTAAATATACCTAAGAAATTACCCTTTCGGATAAGTTAGACACGGGTCCAACGTTGCTCATATATTTCTCAACCTTACCGACAAAACATTAGAGACCGTCGTCTAACATTTGCAATAATTCACAAAATTTTAGACCGTGGTCAGTTTTCTCATAAGATTTTCAGTTTGTTCAAAAGGAATCTCGTGTGGTCTAAAGGTCCATCAGTTGCAAGAGAAATAAAAAGAGGGTCACATTTACCAAAATAGTTGTTCCATATTCAGACAACTAGTGACAATTTCTGCCAACAGTGTGGTTGAGGCTCAAAAAGGAGACCTAATAAATAATATGCATACCCCGATAATATTTGCCAAGAAAGATGACATCAGTTATTTCTCCTAATAGGTATGTCCATTGGAATATAGTTAGTCAAAGTGCAAAGCCAGGAAAAGAACACAAAATTGAAAGATCTTAATGTTAGTAAGACACTGGGAGCTAATAGTTTAACTTCCAGTTTTTCCATAATTAACATAATAGCCACTCCAGAACACATTATTATATGTAAAGTCCAGTGCTATAGAACTTGTGGTAAGACATATATGGATAACTGGCAATTGATAGATGATAGATGTCATATTAATGCCACAACATAGAAATCAGTCCCTATAGGAACACTTCTATATGGCACTCAGTTCGTCTGCAACATCTTATTACGAAAAACATAAGATTGATATTTCTATTTACCTTAGCTTCCAAATCAGAGTTCTCATATACGTCAAAACACTTAACTATATAATTTGATATAAGTGGATCCTTCGGTGCTCTGTTGAAATATTATTTGCCATTACTTGTTTTATTACCAAAAAAGGTTCCTAATAGGATCATACAACAAAACAGTTGGTGCTTTATAGTACAAGGCCACAGATATATTTGAGTCATAATGATTGCTGATTCAACTCAATTAGGAAAACAGTATCTAAGGGACATGAAGCTGATTAGTACCTGAAAGAAAGCATGTCTAACTTGATCATATGAATGTGCATAAATCATGCTCTGGGTTGGCCACTGCATGAATACTCCATCATTGGAGGTCTGATTAAATCCCATGGCATGGTATGGGCCAATAACAGGGTTCCTGTAGTTTGGTGAAGCTTGAGCATTGGGCAGCTGACTCAACTGAGGAAAAACAGCATCGTAATGCACATATGGAGGCTGAAACTTCTGCACATCAAAAGGTGCCACGCTAAAGCACTGACCAGATGGGACATTCTTAACATATCTGCATCAGTTTGAAAGACAATTCTACCATCTTTAGACACTATTTCATGCTTTAAATTATTGCAAAACAAAGAGGAGAATGGAAAGGTAAGGAATTTTTTGCCAGAAGACATATATCACTAGTTTGAAAGATAGCAAGGCAATTGAGATGAAGCATTGTAGAATATACAGATATATAATACAAACGGTTGCCTTTGGCAAAGAACATACCTAACATAATTCCGGTCATAATCAGGGTCACTCAGCTCTTTCTCCCTGTCCCTAAAGATGGCAACTCGGGAAGAAGTACCACCTTCTCTGATGCTGAGGCTTTTCTCCATATCCAAGAGTAACCTACTTGAACATTCATTCTCATCTATGCTGTTCTTGAGGTCAGAAGCAACACGAACCAATGTGTCTCTTGGCTCAGAGCTAGTAGGACTATTAAAAATACGTGCACGTGCCCTGTCATACTCCTCTTTTCTCTCTTCCACAGTTCTTACTGGATTGCGTTTTGCACCCGATTCATTATCTTTCGAAGAGTTGTTACTCGGCCTTGGTTGTATAACTATTTTCATCTTCTCATACTTGTCATTGTCAGATTGTTTAGGTGGGACGTCCGATAAACGCACAGCAGGGTATTTGCTTTCAGGCTTTCTTGTCACCAGAATTTTGGCTCCCTGACCATCCACAAGATTATCCTGAACCATAGTCTGCAAACCATAGTGTTGAGCAACACGGTGAGCTGCAAGTCGGAGGTAGGAAGTCGGAAAATGTGGGAACTCAAACTGTTGCAAGTCAGAATTTTGCAAGAACTTCTGAATGTCGAGTTCCATTCGTAGAACTGGAAAAACAGCAAGGAAAAACCAGACTTAAATACTTTTGAATATAGAGTAATTATTCTATTGAAAAAAGCACACAAATATTAAAGAATGAGCATGTTGATGCATTATAATCTAGTATAGCACCTGCCAAAAGAAGAGCTCTCCACACTGACAAATAAAATAGGAACCGATGTGAAATAACTAGTATGTCAACAAAGACAAACTAAATAACATATCTTCAAATCAACAGAACAAATTGCCAGTAAATCATTCAGCAGAGCATTAAATCTTCTACTTCTATGCTAATTACCATGACAGTGCTCTCACAGGCAAATAATAAGCATACATCACACAGTTCTTGCAAGTGCTATAACACTAAAGTAAGATAAAACATCCATGCTATCAGTCAAGCAGGGGAGCAAACCAAAGGCAAATAAAACCCAAACGTTAATGCTTATGCAACATACATCTCTACACATAATATTAAGTCAACATAAAAGAGGTAAATCACCCATTCTCCCAACAGAACAAATTTCAGTAAAGCCTTAAGCACAGAACTAAATCTTCCTACTTGTATGCTAACTACCATGCCAGTGCTTGCACAGATAAATAATTAATCAAGTGCTATACCACTAAAGCAAGATAAAACATATATCCTATCTGTCAAGCAGGGTAGCAAACCAAAGGCAAACAATACGCAAACAGTAATGCTTATGCAACATACATCTCTACACATAATATTAAGTCAACATCAAGAAGGTAATGATCCATTCTCCCAACAGAACAAATTGCCAGTAAAGCCTTAAGCAGAGAATTAAATCTTCAACTTCAATGGTAATCACCATGTCAGTGCTTGCACAGATAAATAATTAATCAAGTGCATGGGAGCAAACCAAAGCCATAAAAAACCCAAACGTTTATGCTCTTATGCAACACGCAATATTAAGTTAACATCAAGAAGGTAATGACCCATTCTCCCAAATCCCAACAGAACAAATTGTCAGTAAAGCCTTCAGCACAGAATTAAATCTTCTACTTCTAGCTAATTACCTTTGTAGTGCTCCCACAGATAAATAATCAACATACATCACACAGCTCTTTCAAGTACTACAACGCTAAAGCAAGTTAAGAAGGCAATCAAATAAAACCCAAACAGTATTGCTTCTGAAGGTAATGACCCATTCTCCCAAGTCCCAACAGAAGAAATTGTCAGTACAGCCTTCAGCACAGAATTAAATCTTCAACTTCTACGCTAATTACTTTTGTAGTTCTCTACAACAACAACAACAACAACAAACCCAGTATATTCCCACAAAGTGGGGTCTGAGGAGTGTAGAGTTTACGCAGTCCGTACCACTACCACAGAGGGACTTTTGTAGTTCTCTCTCAGATAAATAATCAACATACATCACACAGCTCAATTAAGAAGGTAAATCAAATAAAACCCAAACAGTATTGCTTCTGAAGGTAATCCAGCCTCCCAACATCATAAATTAACAAGATATTCAGCTTATCTGCAACTAAATTCAACTTGTACAACCCAATCAAATTACACAGCATACACACCCAAGAAGCTCAATTAGTCATCATTAGATTCAGATCTATCAACAGCTAACCAAAATTCCCAACATTCACAACAACCCCAAATCATCAAAAACAAAAACAAACCCAATTCTACACCAATTAAACCGAACAACCCCCAAAACCTAACCCTAATCAATTACATCAAAATTTGCACTTACTGGTAAGACGATGACGTGGGTTTTGTAGGGCTTCAACCAAGAAAGGATCCACCATTGACAAATAAGCAGAAGAAGCCGAATCCATTGTTAAGAAACTCCCTAAAAGAATACAAAAAATTGGAATACAAAAGGGTTTATAATTTTTTTCTCTCTATTTTTTTTTTTTGTGTTTTCTTCTTTTTGCTTCAACCCCAAAAGGGAGAAGAAGAAGAAGAAGAAAAGATTTTCTTATAGAGAATTGAGAATAGAGAAAACCCTATTGCCTTCTTATCCCCCTTATTAAAGAAGAAGAAGAAGAAGAAGAAGAAGAAGAAAAGGGTCTCATTGTATTCAATAGGATTGGGTTTTGTCTTTTTTTTGCCTTCCCTTTTGAAAAATTATTGGGAAAAAAAATGATGGAAAAAATTTAGCTAAAATATCTCTTTTGGCTTTTGGTGGCTCGGATTATTACTTGAATTTAAAAGATTAAAAGGAAATAGGGTAAAAAGGAAATAGACAATTAAAAGAAAAGATTCCTTTTAATAAAAAGTTTCGAATTTAATTTTTGAATATGAAAAGTCTCATTGAATTGACAGAAAGCGATAAAAGTTTTGTAGTAGATTTTTTATGGAGTGAATTTAGATTACTCGAGGAGAATCAAGTTATTTTTATAAGGAACGTTGAAACCTCATAGTGGGCTGGCTTTTTATGATGTGAATATAGATCAGTCGAGCTAATAGGTTGTAGAGCCTCTTTTAATGCGGAGCGTTGAAATGAGTAAAATTTACGAGCTTTCTATAGAACGAATTTGAATTAGTCAAGCAAGATTTCGTGTACTGGACATAAAAAAGGCAAGCTCGAGATTTTTTGTTTTTGGAAAAAGAAAATCGGCTATATCATTTTACAAACGGCAAAGTTAATTTTTTAGCCTTGGAAATAGCATCTCGCAGAAATGTAAGGTAAGGCTGCGTACAAATAGACCCTTGTGCCCCAAGTTGGTCAAATCATATATGAGTATTAATTGTTAAGTAAATAAATGTTTTTCCATCTTGTTACTGTTGTAGGCATCAATTAGAAGTTGTGCCACAATATAAAATACGTATGTTACAATTATGCAACTTTCACTAGAGAAAATAGGCTAAACTTGTTGATTTAGCATATGATTGACATATTATTAACGTAGACTAATCTTTAAGGAAGATGCTACTAAATTAGACACGAAACACTATTTCTTTTTTGTTGGAACCGTCAAGAAAATTGTATCCGCTCTTGTGTAATAGCTAGTGAGATATGGTGTAATTTTAACCTAGTAGAATCAAACAACTTTTGCTCAAAGGCTCTCCTAACTTAACAAAGTTACGAATAAGTTTTACCTCTCAAACAATCAAAGGCACTCCTAAATCATAATCTATTCTTTTGCATTGCTACCTCGCCGCGAAAATGCACCTCAGCTAGCTCCAAAAAGTCATTGTGGATGATGTCAAAAAAAGAAAAAAGCCTTCTCCCATCGGTAGTTGGAAGCAGAACTCAAACTGGAAGCCTCTGACCATCGAATCAAATGTGAATGACCCGATCTACTCTCTTTGAAAGAAGGGGCGCTTCCACTTCTGTCGGTGCTTGAGAGTAGAATAAGATCGTTAGGTGAGTCACATGTTGTGCGCATTTTACCGCTTTCGAATTTTTGAAATTGTTAGAAGGAATGTAGCCAATTCAGCTAAAATATCTCTTTTGGCTCGGATTACTTGTGTGTGTATGGGGAAAAATTGAGAGCTTGAAATGTAGGGTAAGTTAGACTTCTTTATTAATAAGAGATTTCGAATTCAATATTTGAATATGAAAAGTTTCATTGAATTGACGGAGAGTGTTAAAACTCTCGTAGTGAATCTTTTATGGAGTGAATTTAGATTAGTCGAGTCAAATATTGATTCCGGAACCATTAGAACCATTAAAACACAATAGCGTGGGTTTCTAATAGGTTCCGGAGCCTACACAAATGTGGATTAGTTAAGCTAATACCCACTCCGTTCACTTTTAGTTGTTTATTATTCCAAAAATATATGTTCACTTTTACTTGTCATTTTTAATATATTAAAAAAAGACAATTATTTCTTTCCATGTTTTACCCTTGCCATTAATTACTTATTCTCCAAATCATTTTTCAATACCTAATACAGTACTAACTATCAATCCGGTCTGGCTGCCGTGATGATGAAACACAACAACAATATACACAGTGTAATCCCACGAGTGGGGGAATCACAGAGAAGCAAATTCAGTAGAGAAGCCAGATTTCTTCTTGCTGTTTGATTTACACTTAACCATGAAGGTTTCCCCCAGCCAAAATCAACATTTTAAATGACCATAGGAATAGGATCCATCAATTTATCATGAATACAATGATCTAATTCCATTTCTGCAAATGATGTATTTTTTACAAGATGTTATCCACGAGGAAAACTAAAATTAGTTGGTCAACATTGAACGTGCTTTGAAAACACCAATGTTCAAACAATTGATCAAAATGATACCCACTTTTGACAACTTGTAATATATCTACAGTATATATTATATGGTAGATCAGATCTCATTAATGATGTGACACTTTAATTGTTTTAGAAGATTTCTAAAAATATATAGAATGGTACAAGTTGATAGTAGTAATATATTGAAACTTCCTATATAAGCAGAATGGTTGCACATATACTATATACAGTAGAGTTAATTTCCTTTGAGAAATTAACCAAAGACAAAATTAGTTTAGTCATGGAAAGAAAGATTGAGATAGTTTCTATGGAGTTAATTAAACCTCTTTCTCCCACTCCAAATAACCTTAGATGCTTTGAATTCTCTTATTTGGATCAAATGGCACAACCTACATCTGTTCCCTTAGCTCTATTTTATCCTCCTCCTCCTCCTTCTCGAGACGGCTACGAGCAAGACAATACGTCTCGATTATTTCATTTGAAGAAATCTTTATCTGAAACTCTGATTCGGTTTTACCCTTTTGCAGGACGAATCAAGGACCACTACTCTGTTGAATGTAACGATGAAGGGGTACCTTTTTACGAGGCTTTTGCCCATAATTATCAGTTGGAAGACCTTCTTAGACAACCCGATATTGTGGACGTACACTTCCTTCCCCCCACCACTACAACTTTATTGGAAGACGTCTCGTCTTCCAATAATGCAATTGTTCCACTACTTGTCCAAGTCACTGTTCTTGAATGTGGAAGCATGGTTATTGGTATGCGCACTTCGCACAAAATCAATGACCGTGCCTCATCGTGCACCCTCATCAATGCCTGGGCTCAATTAGGTAGGGGGCAGCAGCCAGGCCCCGAATTTGTTGCTGCTGCAAAATTCTTGCCACCACCTAATCCTGATCAAGTTTTGCCTAAATTGCTCGGATCACATGACGATGATAACCATCGTATTAGTAAAAAATTTGCCTTCGATGCTTCTACTTTAGTGTCGCTCAAGGCTAAGGTTGTCAGAGGTGGAGTGCCAGTGCCCACGCGCGTTGAAGTTGTATCTGCTGTAGTTTGGAAATGTGTCATGGCTACTACTACTACTACTACTTCTTGTGGGATTGGAAAAAGGCGGTCGTCCTACTTGATTCAAAATGTAAACATAAGAAAGCGGTTTGCCTCACCATTGCCAAAGGATTGTATAGGAAACGTCGTTGCAGTCAGCACGGCATACAAAGGTGAGGATGACAACTCTGATTTGCCCACTTTGGTTGCTTGTATAAGAAAAGGTTTACTAGAACTGAGTTCCAAATTTGAGGATAATAACAAAGAAAAACGAGATGAGGCGATTTTCGCCATTCCTTATGATAGCATGGAGCTAGTAAAAGCATTTAGGCAACGAGAGATAGACGTATATCTTAATAGCTGGTGTGGTTACCAATTTTATGATATTGATTTTGGCTGGGGAAAACCTTCATTGGTTAGTCCAATTGAACATCCAAAAAGTGTTATTTTCTTGATGGAATCAAGAGATAATAATGGTGGAGTAGATGCATGGATATGCTTGAAGGACAAAGAAATGCAAGTTTTTGAGCATCAACTTAAGTTGCAGCTACCTACCAGCTAATTGATGAAGAACTTGCTGCATCAACTTTTTAAGGTTGCATTTGTGTTGCTTTCTTCTTTCTTTTTGTTGGTTTGTTTCTTCAAAATGTTGAGTTTTGGATGTGAATATATATCGGAGAACTATTCGTTTTTCAAAGTTTTTGGGAGGGAGGGGGGAGAATGAGATTTTAAGCAAAAGTTTAAGGGGAAGGATAAATTTTACCAAGTCCAAGGTGGAGGTACTAACTAAAACCTCTCAAACTTTAGGGCAGCTACCTCGAGCAGTTATTGCCCAGGCATTCGCGAGTGTGCACAACGTGGCTCCATCAGCAACTTTGCGAAAAGCACACATACCAATAGCCATACCTGATACCTCCACACTTGAAAATGCTGACTTGAACAAGCAGGGGAAAGACTGGATACAGGAATACTGAGCTTCCTTCAACACTGAGGAGGAAATGTTTAGTTACGTCAAGCTTTCTATACATATATATAATTGTATTTGACAAAAATAGGAAAAAGAAAATCACTACTTGTAATTGACCTGAGAATTAACATTTTCAAGACACAAATAGATAAGCAGCTTTATTCTAAATAACAAGAACGACACACGTACAGATCTGTTTCATGACATTTCCAAATCGACTACATGATTCATGTTGCTTTATTCGTCGTAGATAACAGCTGAACAAGTTGATGCAAATTCTTTGTCAAATCCAAATGCTAGCTGCAACTTAAGCTCATGATCAAAAACTCCCATTTTTTCTCCTTCAAGCATACCCATGCGTCTATTCCACCTCCATCTCTTGAATCCTTCAAGAAAATGACATTTTTGTGACGTTCAACTAGTACATCATAGTTGATGGCCTTACTGCTTCAACATTCTGCTGACTGTTTGAAATTACTGGTGTTTCAATAAAATGTGGCCAAAACATACTGAAGCAAAATCAGTTAGCTCTCTCAAATGCATGCATGACATCTTTTAAAAAGGAAAAAACTGAAAAGGTGTGAAAAAAACAAATACAAATGCCACCTTAAAAGGATACAACAGAGGACTGAAACAATAAGAATTGAAGTTGAGGCAAAAAGCTTTTCATGAATTATTTGGCAGATCCAAATGGTAGCAGCTCAAGCTCTAGCTCATGCTCAAAAACTGACATAGTTTCCCTGTCCTTTAAGCATATCAATGCATCTACTCCACCGCCGCCATCTCTTGAATCCATCATTAAAACAGAATTTCTGCCTGCTGTCCGAACTACACTTAACCATGAAGGTTTTCCCCAGCCAAAATCAACATAAAATTGGTAACCACACAAGCTAGTAATATTTAACGTTGTCTCTGCTCGAAAATGCACTTCAGCTAGATCTATGACGTCGCTGTAAATGGCCAAAATTGCTTCATCTCGGCTCTGCTTATCCACATATTTGGAACTCAGTTCTAATAATGATTTTCTTATACAACTGACCAAGGTGCGCAAGTCTGTGCCATCATTCTCTCCTTTACATGTCGTGGCAAATGCAACAGCATTTCCTACACAATGGTCTGGCAAAGGAGGGACAAACCGCCTACGTATATTTACGCTGTGAACCAACCGTGTTGACCTTCTCTCGATTCCTGAAGCAACCATGACACATTTCCATATCACAGCAGATAAAACATCAGCACGTGTGGGCACTGGCACATCATCGCTGACAGCCTTAGCCTTGAGCGATGCTATAGTAGAAGCACCAAAGGCGAAGAGTTTAGAAACGAGTTGCTCATTATAAAAGAATTTCATAATATCAGCCATCCACTTATTATTAGGCTCCTGTGGAACATAGGGAATAGGTGGTGGTAAGAATTTTGCAGCAGCGACAAATTCAGGGACAACACAACCCGGGCTGCTACCTCGAGCAGTTACAGCCCAGGTATTGGCGAGAGTGCACAACGTGGCACCATCAACAACTTTGTGAGAAGCACTCATACCAATAGTCATACCTCCACACTCGAAAATGGTGACTTGGACAAGTAGGGGATAGAAGGCTGAATCACTAATGAACAAGGTTGATGGATCATTTGCATGAGAAGCAATGGGGAGGAAATGTTTAATTACGTCGAGCTTTCTATGAATATCTTCAAACTGATAATTATGAGAGAAAGCCTCATAGAAAGGTACCCCATCGTCGTTGCATTCAACTGAGTTGCCCTTAATTCGACCAGCAAAAGGGTAAAAACGAGCAAGAACTTGAGACAGAGATTTCTTCAAAACAAGTAATCTTGATGAATTCACTTCCCTTGCTTGCTCATAGGAATATGATCCCCCACCATTTGAAGGAGGATAAAATAGAGCTAACGGAGCAACTCCGGGCAATGCCATCTGATCCAAATAAGAGAATTCAAAGCATCTAAGATTATTGGGAGTGGGGGAAAGAGGTCTAATGAGCTCCATAGAAACTATCTCAATCTTTTTTTCCATGGCTAACCTTGGTCGTTGCACTCGATGATGAAACTGTTTAAGTATAATTTGCTTATATGGTGATCGATGTATCAATTTTGTACGTTACCCTCCCATGTATAAATCATCTTGGAGTAGAAGGGAGATGAAGTATTCTACTAGTTTTTATTTTTTATAATAAGTCAACTTCTTGTATCATGTGCTACTAATTGCTGGAATGGTATTCACATAAAATAAAAAATTTGTTCAATTCTGCTTATTACTCTATTTGGAACGTGATCACTCCTCGAGATCTTCAAGTTTAACCCATTAATTTTTCCTAATCATGAGCCTGATTAACAGGAGATGGTCCTTTTATTCATATATATATCTGTGTATTTGCCCTCCCACTACTATTAACCCGTAGTCAACGAGAGATCATGTGATCGTAGAATTAATGGGTTGTAAAATTAAGTACTGCATTAGTAGGTTGACGTTTAACGTGCAAAGTAATGAGATCCACTGGCCTGAACTTGAGGATATACTATGTGCTAATATGCATATAATTGGACAAATACATAGACATCCTCTTAAACTCGACACTATTTTCCGCTTAGATCGATACCTCAAATTAAGAGGGTGACCTATAGGATATTCGATTTTTCTTCAAAACGTGCATATTGAACACTTCACGTTGACATGACACAAAGTGTGAACCTCACCTCGGTTTGAGCGCCTGAATGCACTAAATAATAGTTAAATTTTCTTCTCACACCCATCTTCTTCCTCCTTTCATCCTCAATTAGTTCCACCATTCTTTTACCCCCTTTGTTTTCTTCTTACTTCTCATTAACACCATATATTGCAAACAACATACAGAGGCGGAGCTAGAGTTTTTGCTCAGGAAAAAAAATAAAGAGAAAAACTCTAGTTTTGCCCCTTTAATGCAGATAGCGAGTAGTTTTAGTTCAAATCTTGTATTTGACTTAAGATATTCATTTAGTATGTAACAAATTATTAACTTAGAATCCAGTCAAAAGGACTGAAACCCCGAACCCATAAGTTTCTGGTTCCGCCTCTACGACTTCCATCTAGATATTTTTTTTCTTTTTAAATGTAAGCAGGTGCCTTTTGAATATATAACTCCAGCGGCTAGTATGTCATCGTGACTGCACAGTCTAAACTCATGACACGTATTTTTTATTTGTCTCATTAGACCTTGCAGCTTTGTTATATATGTACACCTTGTCATCAAGCTCACAAATGTGTGTATCATGTGAACTAAAGTTATATTACTTAGTAAAAAAAATTACTTTTTCTTTTCGTCTCGATGTAAAATTTACCTAAGATGTTATATATGCACACCAGCATAAAAGCTTATCAGTCTTTTTTTTTTTGACGTGCCCTGATCAATACATCCTCCGTCATGAACATCACATATACCTAGAGACTTAGCATACCCGCTGAAGTTTGCTCCACCATCGCACTTAGAAACCTTAAGGCATTTGGCTTATATAATTGGTCAATACCTTTTATCTAAACTCTATATATGTATTAAAAATTTTATTAATATTTATAAGTATTTAACTGTAAACTCAAGTATTATTATATATCAATTCAAAGTGATGCAGAAATTCATAAATTTTAAATTCTGAATCCTCGGCCTAAGATCCTCATGAGTAATGGAAAAATCCATTCTAGTAGTAGTTGTATAAAATAGTTATACATTTAAAAGATGTTACAAAATTTAGAGTAAACGTGGAAAAACGAGTTAGCAAGTACTACCATATAATAGTAGTCTATTCAAATTAATTCGAACCACATAAAAATACATATCATACATGAGATAAACGATTGTACCACATATAAGTGGTCCTTTGGTTGGTGTAGTTGGAGATTTACGCCCCGTTTGTATATGATTTGAAATCAATTTAAGTTGAAGTTGAAGTTTTATTTGAATATTTAAGGGAAAATGATTCAAAACATATTTAAACTTTGACTAAATTTGTTGTAGCTCGTTCAAACTTTGCGGAGGTCCTATAACCCCCTTGGACTATTTAATAGTGTATTTTTGCGACCTTTATTTGTTTAGCTAGAGCACTAATTCAGTCAATCCAAAGAGAGTGTTTCACACGCTCTATTTAAATAAATAAATAAATAAATTTAATATCTTAATTAATTTATTTTAATTCTTACTTTCTGCAAATTCTGCAAAATAGCAAATTAGAGACTATTTCTGCAAAATATGATTATTGCTGCAAATCTGAAAATTTTGTGACCTCTATCTTGTTCGTACAACTATGGCTGTAAAATTCATTAGCATCATTGTAGATCTTAAGAACTATAATGCTTAATTGTAATTTAAGGACATATTTAAATTCGCCATTGTTGACCGATGGACCTTCAATTTGAGTTTTAATTTTAGACCTCCATTGTTGATTCCTCCGATTTCAAATTTGAGCAAATATGATATTAGTTATTGTTTGATGTGTGCTTGAAGGCTGATTTTGATCGATAAAACCCAAAGGGAAATCAAAAACTCCATTAAAGCTTCTTCGAAGTTCAAGTTTCAGATTTTGGGTTATCGCAAACGAGTTCTGTTTTAAGTGGATAATATATCAAAAGAATCAAAACATCGAGACGAGATCATATCTAAAATTTGAGATGATTTGGATAATTTTTTGAGTGATTTTTCATCATTTTACAGCAGCTCCTGTATGAAGATGGTGAAGGTAGAATATACATACGCGCTCAGTGCGCGTGTGTTCACTTAATGATCCAACTAAGCAAATAAAGGTCACAAAAATACACTACTAAATAGTCCAGGAGGGTCATAGGACCCCCACAAAGTTCGAGTGTGTTATAGCAATTACCACAGTTTAGGTGTGTTTTGGACCATTTTCCTTTGATTTGAATTTTTAAAACTATATTTTTTTTCATAAACATGAAAAATTCTAATACAATCTTACCAAATGAGCAAACAATAGTTCATAAACAAGATTGAAATATCATAAGGCGCGTCATTGATAAATCAAATATTTCTAAGTTCCTTCTATAAATAAATATTTACGATTACAAACTTTTAAATACATGTAATTTTATAAAGATTCACTAATTAACAATGATAGTAACTAACTATTCTTTGATAAAATTTTATAAATTGCACGGGTCTTTTTTTTTTTGCAAAATTTAAAATGATGAAATTTTTTTTCATAAAAAATAAATTTATGGATTAAGTTTTTCATTGATTTGAAATTCCAAATCTTCCTTTACGGAGAATTTAGGATTTAAAATCACGATCCCAAATCGTATGTTCGATTTGAAAGTTTGATAGCAAATCACATGTTCAAACGCCAATTTATTAGGGCCATAATAAGATCTTATACTCAATCCGTCCCACTTTATTTTTTCGAATTTTGATGGTCAAACAAGTCTATCTTTGACCGTAATTTTTCACATATCTTTTACTTAAATATTTTGAATTATTAATTATTTGACTTACAGTGCTTTTTACGTAATTTTCAAAAACTTAAAGATTTACATGCTCAGATTCACGGTCAAAGTTAATTTATTTTTGGATTTGTATTTATTAAATTAATAATTTAAAAGAAGTTTATCCATAAAACTATGGACTTGGTTTTCTGTTTTGAATGTTAGAAAAAAAAAAGTTTTCTGTTTTGGGAAAACATCATGTAATAGAGTAATAATTATTTTTTTCCCTTAAAAGAAAAGCAATCTAAATTCTAAAGGCATGTTATTCATTTTTCAATTTCTCTCTCTATAACAAACAAAAATCTCAGTTTCATCTTTGTCCAATATACCCCTTCTCTCTCTAAAATCTCCGATCAAATTGCCGGAAAATTCTGGATATGGGTGATTCAGTACCGGACGATCCACCGTCGGCGGCGGCGGAGGAAGCGAACGCCGTCGGAGACTTTGACGGCCTTCCAGTTCCACCTCTTGACCACAACTTTTTGGGTCAACACATGACTGCAGCAGATGATTTTCCGATGGAATTCCGGCATGATGATTTCATGCTTGATGATCTCGATTTTGATTTGTCCTTCGATGATTTTTTCCCAAATCCTACTGATGGTGATGCGTTTCAAAACCCTAATTACTTGGCTGATTGTCTCGGGTCGGATCCGGGTCAACTGGACCCGAATAGCTTCGGTCAACCGATCGGGAGTTTTGAGTCGAACTCGGTCCAGATGGATCCGAATTGCTTTGGTCAACCTGCCAGTCAATTGATTGGAAAGGCGGAGTTGAACAATTTTGCTGGTAATCAGGAAGCGGGAGGTGTTACGGTTGTGGACACGTCATCGCCGGAGCTTCATCAGAGTTCGAGCAGCTCGGGAGTTTTGAATGAAGTCTCCGGGTACTTGAACGTGGCATCTCCGGAGTCCAACGGATCGAACCATGAGTCCAGGAGTGATAACAAAGGTTTGAGCGATGCAAAGGTTTTGAATTGTCATTCGCCGGAGTCGCAGGGTTCTGGCAATTGTGGTTCCAATCTCTCAGAAGGGCTGAATTATCTGTCAGATTCGAACAAATCGGTACATTCTTCTCCGAATTTAGGGAATAGTTCAATAAAAGGTGGAGTTGTAGAACAGAAATTTAAATTAGAGGGTGTCAATGCTAGTATAAGTAACTGTAGCTCTTTGTTGAAAAGGAAAAAGGGTAGTGAAGATTCTAATAACGTAAGCAAATACCAAAAATCAGCTATTTTTTCCTTGAGTGAGAATGTTAATAATGATGAGGACGAAAAGAAGATGGCTAGATTAATTAGGAATAGGGAAAGTGCTCAATTGTCAAGGCAAAGAAAGAAGCATTATGTTGAAGAATTAGAGGATAAAGTTAGAATAATGCATTCAACAATTCAAGATTTGAATGCTAAGGTATCCTATATAATGGCGGAAAATGTAACTCTAAGGACACAGCTTGGAGGTACTGGTGTACCTCCTCAAGTGCCGCCACGCCCCGGGATGTATCCCCATCCTCCTGTGATGTATCCATGGATGCCATATGCACCACCTTATATGATGAAGGCACAAGGATCGCAAGTGCCGTTGGTTCCCATTCCAAAGTTGAAACCACAGGCAGCAGTGCCCGCGCCAAAAAGTAGCAAGAAAGTGGAGAAAAAGAAGAGTGAGGTGAAAACTAAGAAGGTTGCTAGTGTTAGCTTCCTTGGCGTGTTGTTCTTCATGCTGCTCTTTGGTGGGTTGGTTCCATTATTGAATGTGAGATATGGAGGTATCAGGGAACCATTTATGAGTGGAGATTCTTTTGGGAGTGGATTTCACGAAAAACATCATGGAAGAGTCTTGACTGTTGATGGGCCTGTGAATGGGACTGGTTATTCTGGGAAACACGGTGGAAAAGAGTATAGCTCACATTGTGGCCGGGGAGGTCAGGGTGAAAGCAATCAGCAGAACACCAATAAGGCTTCAAATGAGTTTGTTCACATGGGCAATGGTAGTGATCCTCTAGCAGCCTCTTTGTATGTCCCGAGGAATGATAAACTTGTTAAGATTGACGGGAACTTGATAATTCAGTCTGTATTGGCAAGTGAGAAAGCCATGGCATCTCATGGAAGTGCTGATAAGAGCAATAGAGAGACAGGCCTCGCAGTTCCTGGAGATTTAGCCCCTGCTATCCCCGGAAGCCATCCTCGCCTTTATCGAAGTCCTGCAGTGGGACAAAGAGCTCTTGGGAGTGGGGAGAAGGAGAATGGGAAGTCAACTATGCAGCAGTGGTTCCTTGAAGGTGTTGCCGGTAAGTGCTGTTCAATCTAGGCTCACTCTATTAATCTTATCTTTGCTATATGAGTGATTGGTTTAAGGACTTCCCTATCATTTAACTCATGTTTTGCTTTTCTTTCTCTAGTTTAAATCTGTTATTCTTGATAGAAATGTACTCCTCTAGCTATTACACCCTAAACAAATTTCCACGGAGGCAAATCTGGTTATGAGTTGCTTCTCTTTCACATGTTTGCTTTGAGAGTGTAGGCATTTTTAGTTGCTACGAATGACTTTTTTCTTGTACAGTCCCTTTCTTAATTCTGTATCTGACCTCACTGTATCCTCTTCATAGTACTTGTTCTAAGCAAATTTGTGGTTTGGAGAAGCCTTGTGCTTTCCAGTCTTTTAATTCGTTTTTTGCGTTCATTTGGGCAGGACCTTTGTTGAGTTCAGGCATGTGTACAGAAGTGTTCCAGTTTGATGTATCATCTCCAGGAGCCATAGTTCCTGCTACCAATGCTAGAAATATATCTATGGAAGAAAGTCAGAATGCCACACGCGTCCACAAAAATAGAAGGATCCTCAATGGTCCTTCTGCTTCGCTTTCTAGACCCTCTCACAACATTTCTGAAGAACAAACTGGAAGTACTGGAAAGCAAGAGAACTTCACGGGGAACAAGTCACTTTCTTCCATGGTAGTATCTGTTCTTGTTGACCCAAGAGAGGCAGGTGATGTGGATGGTGATGGCATCATGGGTCCCAAGTCCCTCTCTCGGATATTCGTAGTTGTGCTGATCGACAGTGTCAAGTATGTCACCTATTCTTGCATGCTTCCATTTAAAGGATCTGCTCCTCTAGTGACTACCTGAAGATAGAGTGTTCATGTAGCAGAAGCATCATTGATAACCAATTTTGTAGATAGCATAAGATCTACTAATATAGTCCTCACTGTTTACATAGCTTCAATATGTAATAGTATTACTTTAAACAGCTATCATTAACTTATGGAGTTCGATGGTCTTCTTCTATATGTGTGATATGTTTCTGCAATAATACATTATCGCTCCTTAATTATCGAAAGAAGAAAGCGAACGCTCCTTTAAGTTCTATGTATTATTATGTTTGTGCTCTCTATAGTTTCTCAAAAATGAAAACTGTAGTTAGCAATTCTTTACATTCAAATAACCAGAAAACATTTGTTGAAATGGTCAACTTTCTATCACCAAAGACTTTCTTGTGAGTGGTTAGCACTTACCAATTCTTTTTATTCCTTGTCAATACTTCTTTGGTATTGCATCTGGTCCACACATTATATATAATTGATTCTTGAAACTTCTTGCAAGTTCTGAAACTTATTGATTGTGTATCTTCATTATCAATGAAATATGCTAGTTCATTCTAACAACTTCTATATGGAGAGGAAGTACCTTAGAAGTAACCAAAACTTTTCCTTTCTTTCATAGAAAGCAAGAGATATATACACCATGAAACAAACAACAAAATCTCAGTAAACTAGACATTACATCATCTTAGTTATAGCATATAAACACATGACCATTATTCAGGACGTTCTGTCATTGTTGTGAGTCCTTCACTTTCATTACATCGATATGGATTGCCTCGTGAAATAGCAATTAACTTTTGGTGGGACAGAGTGATGAATCTGCAGAAGTGGTAGTGGGCTTAGACATTGATTCCAATGTCCTACTTCACCGCAACTACCATGATCATAACTGTGTCCACTGGAATCAATCTTTAGTTGAATCGCTACCATGTGGGCGGATTCGATACAACACAAAACACCTAAACACAGAATTAACTATTGGTCATACATCTTTCTTTCATCTTCACAGGCAAACCTCCTTTCATTCTTAGAGTTAAAGATAACACATACTCAGGACACTTTCCATTCTCCAACTGAACATCAAAATCAAACTTTTCTAACACAGAAGCTGCAATTGACTTCATCTGAATATAAGCCATGTCTTTTCCAAGACACATTCTTGGTCCAGCATGAAACACTGGAAATTTAAATGGATTTTCTTGCTTATAAACCCCATTTTCATCAAGCCATCTTTCTGGTTTATACTCACAACAATCTTTACCCCAAATATTCTCCATTCTTCCCATGCTATAAGTTTGATAACTTAAAAACCAATCTTTACCAATAAAAGTCCCATCTGGTAAAATGTCATCTTTCAAACAAGACCTTGTATCAATTGGTACTGGTGGATATAGCCTCATTGCTTCTGAAATAGCTGCATGTAGATACTGCATTTCTCTTAACTCGTCGAAATTATAAGCTTCACCAATCTTTTTCCCATTTCTTCGACGAATTTGAACTAATTCTTCTAATATCTTTTGCTTTATATCTTTCCTTGAAGACAGTATCCAAAAAAACCAAGTTAGAGCCGCTGATGTTGTGTCTCGACCAGCTAGGATGAAACTAATGACTATATCCCTCAAAAACTTAGCTGAGAATTGATTAGTATCCCCCATGAATCTTGATAACAAGTCTTCGTCTTTCTTCTCAGCTCGCTCTTCCATTCTTGAATTTATTATCTTGTCCGCGAATTCGTGTACAATCTTGATTGATTTTTGTAGCTTTTTCTCTGACCCAATGTTCAAGATTTTCTTGATTCTGTAAAGGAAGGGAATAGCATACATGAACCTACCTGAACTTAGAGTTGTTGCAATTTCAAAGGCTTGCATGAATCCACTTTCAGCTCCTCCTAAGCAATTTGGATCCACATTGAATGCAAGCTTGATGATGTTATCAAATGCAAATCTTTCTAAAATGTCTTGAATGTCAATAATTCTATCCCTTTTGGCTGCTTCTTCAAGAATTGGAATCAATCTTGTATGAATCTCCACCTGTTATAACATAATTAAGTAAATAAAAGTATTTTCTAACGGTACAACAACAACAACATACCCAGTGTAATCCCATGAAGTGGGGTCTGGGGAGGGTGGGGCGTACATAGACCTTACCTCCACCTTAGAGGTAGAGCGGATGTTTCCGATAGACCCTCGGTTTCATAATTCAGTAAATAGAAGTATTTGCTGACGGTGCTCAACATAAATGAAGTGACAATTCAACATCAATACCATCACCTATAATCAAATAGGAATAGTGGACTAAGTTTGGTTTTTTGGGTTACCCCCTTAAGGATCCAACTAGTCCGGATTTGCACCGAAAAAAATTCACTTTGGGGGTAAAGCGTTCCCCACCAAAGATGACTTTACTCCCAGGACTCAAACTCGGAACTTATGATTTAAAGATGGAAGGATACAGATACTTGACACTCCATCACAATCTTTGGTGGTAAACTATATCAAACGTCCCAATTTTACCCTTTAGTATACTTTTAAGGTCATTCATACCTTACGTTATACTATGGATCATTCATATGCTTCCTATTAGCAAATCATATCGTATTTGTTCATATTTTAAAGCTTTAACTTGTTTCCAGTTACAGAAACGCGACATTCTTTCTAGAAAGAACTAACAAAAAATAGGCCACGTAAATTACAACAGAGAGAATAATTGTACTATATATCAATCTAAGCTGTCAGTGTATATAACGTAAAATATTACCTGTGCAGTTTCCATAACGAAATTCCTTAGAGATCTTGTGCTAAATTCATAGCTAGCTGATTTCCGTTGAATTCTCCAGATTTCACCATCAACATTAAAAATACCATCGCCCAGAAAATCTTGAAGACGACTATAGAATCGAATTCCTTTTGGGAAATTTTCAAAATTATTTTTGAGCATGTGTTCAACGTTGATCGGATTAGCCGTCATGACACCGTGAACATTACCGGGACGGTAAAACACGGCGGTGTTGGTAGGGCAATTAGAGAGTACTTCGGTAGCCCATTCGAGAAAACGGTGACGATTAAGGAGAAACTCCGGCAATGCTCCGACGAGTGGGTAGATTTTGAAACCATTTTTTTTGGGATTTTTATTTTTGTTGAGAATTATGAAGAAAATCAGAGAGATAATGGGAGTGAAAATGAGTAGTGTTGGAAAGGAGAAAAGTTGCATGGTTGGGAATTGGGAGAAGAAGATGAAAATGATAGGATATAAAAGTTTCAAGTGGAGGAAGAAATCATGTGTCGGGATGTAATTCAGCTCGAACGAAGTGAAAAGGATAATAGACTGAACATTATCGTCCATAAGTTTTTTCTCAGTGCTAGTTTAACTAGGCATGGAATAGCATTGTGATCGAATAATATATTTCATCACAATCTCCTATGTTTCTCACAAAAATATAGACCCGATTTACGCAAATATTTCTTTCTAGACTACCATGAAATTTGTTTTCGCTATTTTTATTACCAAAGTTATTTTCTTATTTTTTAAGAAACTTATTAGTCGAGGCGTGTGAAAGTTGGCCCGGACAGCATAATCCTAAAAAAACATAAGAAAATTAGAAATCATTTCTTGAAAAATGTTTTCGTCCATACCAAACAAACACTTTACCTTTCCTTTTTTTTTTCCTGGCACAAATTTTGGCAAGACTATACCCTAGAAATAGTGGATATTATAGTGATTAGTACTAGTTTCTTTGGTAGAAACTAGAAAGTGCTCCCCCCAAATGGGTCTAACTCAGACGTAAATTTTAATTTAGTGAGATTCTAACGTGGATATCGAATACCGAACATCGAATGAAAAATCAAAAAATAAAAACAAAATTGTGGGAGTTTGCGTCAAGTACTATAATTGTTAGGATCCATGATTATTATTGAAAGCTGAATAGATGCCCATTCTTATTTTGCTTTTTCTTCCTTTTTTTTTTTTAAGTGCTGGTGTGGTGCTCCACCTTTACTTTTATTTCTTAATGGACATTGCATCTTGGAATATGGAGCATAGAGTTAAAATTTGAAGTTTATAAATTTTAAAATTTTATTATTTTCAAGTTATTACATTCTAAATTAATAATATAAATATATTTAACACCTTTTAGAGAAATTTAGATTAAAATTATTAGATTCGACGAAACTCCTAGTCCTAGTCAACATTATAGCTAGTTCTGCCCCTGCAGTGGTGAGGCTATTTTGGTCTTTTTAGATTTAACATGACGCAATTTTTATTTTTATTTTTATAATTTGAACTCCACAAGAAACTAATCATTTGTTACATTTAATTTGTCACACATGAAGTCATTTTCTTTTAACTTTTTTTTCTTAAATCACAGCCACAAGTTGTAGGTGGGGATTTTATTGTTTTTCAAATAAAGATACGTAACTAAGCAAATGAAATCGATCATTATATCCAAGGAATTTAAGTTATATGCACAAATATCATAGTATAAAATATAGTAGGAGTACATGTTTGTATTGGGTTACAAATCTTATTTATTAAGTTACTAATTTCACTTATTATAGATCGTACATATAGTTACGGTATCGATTTTATATAGTGTATACAAATTAAACTCTTATTGAGTAGTACTGAAGTTTTATTCCTTATGTTGAATTTGTTGGTGTGGATTTCAATTTAATCGGATTTCAATGTGAAAATCAAATACCGGATAAAAATTAAAAAAAAAATATATATTTAAGAACAATGCTAAATTGACTTGGCAATAGAGATGTGTCACCATATAATGAACCAAGTATATAGTAATATTTTATATATAGCTCCCTTTTTATCCAAGAAATTAAATCTGTGACGTGTCCTCATAATAAACCAAGTATCTTATTGCTCCTTGATTCTCTACCCAAATAATAATAATAATATGCGAAACAAAATATTTAATCATGTTATTAACTTTCTCAAATGGGTTTAAGTAATCTTCAGACGCATCGAAAAAAATATGAAGTGTTCGAAAATGGTCGAAGCAATTGAATAAGAGGATTACTATGGCTATAGGTTATAGCCATTGGTAAGTTTATCAAAGAACGAAAATAATTTATTTGATTATGAATAACTGGTTACAGAGGATTTTTTTTCTCAAAATACGATTGATTTTTAAGATCACTTTTGGTCATATGCCTTTTACTACTATATTTATGTAATTGGTTTAATGATTGATGCAAGAAAAAATGTATTAGTTTTTATTGTAAGTGAAATTATTGAACACTTTGGTGGTGTTAATGCTATTTGGTTGAATTGTTATTATAATTCAATTAATACAGTACAATAATAATTAACTCATCAATCATGGATTCTTTCATAGATTCCACTAATTACATCACTTATCCTTGTAAAGATCCTCTATAAGATACAGATTTAATTTATGTGGGCTTAATTAAACACCCAAAGAAATGGGAAGTCAAAAGGACATGAAATTAATTAAACAAATAATTAATTTTGAAGTGATCACCAAAGACAAAAATAAACAAAAGGCCAATGGGTGTCTATTTGCAAAAGAATGTGTCAAAACTTTTTTATATAGTATAATCGTTGATCAAAATAATAATTGTATGCATAGTTGTGTATATATTGGCAAGAGATTGTTAATACTTTTAGCCGAGCAACTAATTGTGTAACTTATTACCTGCTAAAACTATTTTTGTTGATCTAGAAGAATATATGACGTACTTGTGTATTAACACGTCATAAACAAATCCCCTTTTTGTAATATGATCTTTTTTACAAGGAATCAGTACAAAAAAATATACACGAAATTAATTTTGATGATAAAATAAAGTTACATGACTTTAATATGGTGCAAATAATGTTAGGAATGTAAATAGCTAGCAGGACTGGGCGGGACTAAATTTTAACTTGCGCGTTAAAATCCTGTCTTGCCCTATTGTCATCCCTTGATGATGTTAGTACAATCACATGCCAATGGAAAGATATAGTTTACCAAGTATATGGAATCTATATGAAGAGCATTATAATTTGGATAATAAGTGAATAAACAAAGATATAGTTGTAGTAGTAGAATGTAACACAACTATGATTTCATGATTCCCTTGTAAATTAAAATGTCACATTCACAATATACTTTAATTAATACTATCAGCATACACTAATTATCAATATCATCCTTAGATTAAACACTAATTCTAGAAGATTTAAAGAATCAGAACTACATTCCATTAATTAATTATATGAATCATCATCTTCCACTTGCATGTATATAATATAAGGTAGCAAGTGATCATATATATTCTTCCCCATTTTCTCTTTCTATTTTTTCCCTATTATTTTTCGGGGCGCTGAAGAATTGAATCGAGTGAGAACATGTAAGAAAAGTCTCGTAAGATAATACCTCTAGCTAGCCCAAACGACTAGTAAATTTGTTAAAAATTTATTTCATTATCACCCAAAACATATTTTTGCTGATCTAGAAGGATATATGACTCGTTTTTGTATATACACGTCATAACCAAATCCCTCTTTTTTATGATCTTTTTCGTAGAAGATCGATAAAAAATAACTCACGAGATTAATTTTGGTGTTACAAAATGAAGTTATGTGACTTTGTTGCGGAAAACCTATAATTGTACCATTTGCGAAATTTAGTAGTATCTTATTTTTTTCTAGAAGTGCTGTCATTTTCATCCTATGTCATCAAAACAATTATTGGCTAATTAAGCCACACAAATTAATTAACACATTATTATTTGTGAGATTAATTGGCTATATAATTGGATGATTATTCACTACAAAAAAGGTTGAAAATAGCTAGTTATCACTAATTTGTTATTAATAGCTCGTAACTAGTTAGTAGATTTTTTGATAATTTATTGCTAATAGCTACATACACATCACCCTATTCAAACCATACATATGAAATTATACGGGGTATATTATGTTGTTGGTGTTTATTTTCTTTTTCTTTTTTCTATAACTTTTGATATGCTTTACTTGAGTCAACTGTCTATCGAATACGAAAACAGCGGCAGAGTCAATATTTCAATTTTATGGGTTCTGAAATCTAAAATGACGGCTTCAAATATTATTAAATGGGTTCTAAACTTAATATTTGTGTGTATTTTGATGAATTTCTTAACACATACATTATTTGAACAAAAGTTACTGAATTCAACCAAACCAATATCCGAGTGCTTAGCTCCGCCCCTGATCGGAAATAACATATCTACCTTCTCAAGGTAGGATAAGGTTGCGTACACACCAGACACCACCCTCCCCGGATGTTATTGTTGTCTATCACTAATCTATCGCTAAATGAATTAGCGATAACTTTTGATGCTTAGCTACAAAATTTATTCATCGCTAATTTCTAATTTTCTTAAAAGTAATATTAATTGATCCAAACTCAAAACCAAACACCATTATATTAATGTGTGATTAGTGGCACACTAACTAAAGTTAGTTTGCATCAGCAAATTCCATAATCTTAAAAATCACAACTGTTTATTTATTTATAAATATAAAAGTCCGATGAATGTCACCGGAGTTCCGATCGATCACCGGCGTCTTCGATTTGCCGCATAACTTTTAATGACGATTGTACTAGTGGGGTCCACGTTTAAAAAAAGAAAGGGCCCCACCACCAAATCCCATTTGATTAATGTAGCATCAGCATAGCACTAAAATAATTTACCTTTAAATTTAATTTTGGTAGCTCTCAAATCACTTTAACACTTGGAGGATAAATGGAGGAAAAAACAAAAAATTCTTTAGTAAAATTCCCCTAGTGGGATTCTCTCTACATAATTTATCTGTTTCATCAAATGTATGTACCTCAAAAAGAATTTTTCCACATATATTATAAGTTTAATTTAGTTGGCTATAGCAAATTTCTTATCTTTTATGATCCATTCTTATTAGTCTGTTTTAAAAAAAAAATTAACAGTTTTTAATATTTGATAATAGTTAAAAATATTGTTTTTTATTTTCTACTTAATGACATTTTTATAGTCATATCATGCCCATCTAAAATCATACGTACATTTAAAAGGTTTCCTATTCTGTTTAAAAAACTCCATTTCGAGTCAAAATTAACCTGTAAATGTCGTTATTCAAGCACATGACACTTATTATCCGTTTTGGTTCAACAGGACTCACGGATTTGTCACTCAGACTATATCATTATCGAGCTCAAAAGTAACATGTGAACTTTGTGTTACGCATTATAAAGTTATTCACTTCTCTATTTGTCATTCTGATATGGAGTTCGCCTAATAAAGTATCATGTGCAACTCTTCTTCAAAAGCAAGACAACTATATCAATCCTGCTTTGTAACTTGTCATCCGTCATGAGCGTCAGTATATAAATTGGAAAGGGGGAGGGAGTATCTTATATTTAAATTTTTATTATAATCAGTTGATTATAGTTGATTTATTAACCTGGCATTATGTAGACAAATTGTTCAGCTAGTATATATAAAAAACTTAAATCCTATAAATATAAATAGAATTAATAAAAATTTACTTCCACCCGGGGTTTATAAAACATACGAATGATGAATGACTTGCCCATGTATAATATGATTCGGACCTGATCATAAAAAAAAATTCTCTTTAAAAAAACTTACAGAGAGTGCAGATTACAGTCACACGTGGAAGTGAGATTCTTGCACGCATAAAATTCATAATTTATTTATTTATTTATATATCTTAATCCACTATATGGATAACACAAAAATGTCCCTTAGCATTTTGCCAGTGTTTGTTGTCTATAAATACATTGGTCCCTCACTTAATTTCCTTAGGAAAAACACAAGTAATTCCTCCAAGTGTTCTACTAGCTCTTTTCTTCCCTTTGAGTACTTCTTCTTAATTCTCCAAAACAAAAGAGAAATTATGGAAAACAATAAAAGAGGATGTTTAACCAATTTCTTCCAAAGGGGAAAGCCATACATAGCATTGATTTCTTTGCAATTTGGTTATGCTGGAATGAATGTTATAACCAAAGTTTCCCTTAATGGAGGAATGAGTCATTATGTTTTAGTTGTTTATAGACATGCCTTTGCTACTCTTGCTATTGCTCCTTTTGCTCTTGTTCTTGAAAGGTACTTAGTACTAATTAATTGGTTTTTCTAGCTAGGTGTGGTTAGTTATGCCAAAAAATGAAAATATTGCTAATTATTGTATGCCTTTGTTTATTTGTTATACAGAAAACTCAGACCAAAGATGACCTTCATGATGTTCTTGCAAATATTTATATTGGGTCTTCTTGGGTGAGTGTCTTTTTTACTATTGGAAAATCGCTAATTATCGACAGACATAGTCCCTTCTGAATTTGGCTTGTCGGTGAAGAGTTTAAGTTTTATATACAGACGAAATAAACGATATGTTTATATAATCACGTCATTTAATTGTAATCTTGTAAAAGAAATACTAACTAACCTGCTATCACAAGTTAAACTATATTGATAATGTAAAAAATCTTGAACGATGATCAATGTATAGAACTTAAATTCCTTTTACGTATGTAAAAGATTCTAAATCTATATATATAATTTGATGATTCCAACAGGCCAGTGATTGATCAAAACTTTTACTATGCTGGACTTAAATTTACATCTCCAACATTCTCATGTGCCATGAGCAACATGCTTCCTGCAATGACATTTGTCATGGCTGTCCTTTGCAGGTACATAAGTTAAATATTCTAAATTATTTTTTTCAAAATTTGGTACTAATTAATGAATAATTTTTTTTTAAGTGTAGAATGGAGAAGGTGCATATAAAGAAGTTGAGATGCCAAGCAAAGGTGGTAGGTACAATTGTGACAGTGGCTGGAGCAATGTTAATGACATTGTACAAAGGACATGTTATTAATTTGGTATGGTCAAATAATGTTCACACAAATACTACTTCTAATGTTCCTCAATCCAATGATGATAAAGATTGGCTTAAAGGTTCAATGCTTCTTATTGGTGCCACTTTTGCATGGGCTTCTTTCTTTATACTTCAGGTTTGTAAAACACTAAAACTGATTTCTCTCTTTTTTCGAAGAGTTTAAGTTCTGTGCACTGACCGTATAAAAAATGTTTGTTTGTTTGTTGATAGGCTATTACAATGAGGAAGTACACTGCTCCTCTGTCTCTAACTACACTTGTTTGCTTCATGGGAACTTTGCAATCAATTGCTGTCACCTTAGTGATGGAACACAAACCCTCTGCTTGGGCTATTGGTTTTGACATGAATCTTCTTGCTGCTGCCTATGCTGTATGTTTCTTTCTTTATCTCCCGTCCCCCGTCCTGTGACAGAGTCATAAATTCTAACAAGGGGATTAAAAGAACGCAAAAAAGTAACACCTGGAATTTGAACCGCTAATCAAAAGCAGCTTTTCTTACGTCAAGGGGATTCAATAGCTCGACCTAGCTCTTCTCCTTCTAAAATCTAATCACTATTGATCAATGATGAAATATAATTATGGAGAGAGGCGAGCCTATAGTTCTGGCTACAGGTTCAACATAACTCAGTAGTTTTGGTCTAGACATCATATTTGTGTTTAAAAATACACTTCAAGAACCTAATAAACTGCCTTTTCTAGAATTTAAAACGTACAAACTCAAGATTTTAGCTCCGCCTCTAATTATGAATATTGTTTTTATAAAATTTCAGGGTATAGTATCATCAAGCCTTGCTTACTATGTTCAAGGTCTTGTAATGGAGAAAAGAGGACCTGTTTTTGTGACTGCTTTTAGTCCCTTGATGATGATCATTGTTGCCATCATGGGCTCTTTCATTCTTGCTGAGAAAATCTATCTTGGAGGGTAATTTTCACTTTCTTTTATCTCATACTAGTAGTCGTAGTCGTAGTATTGCTCCTATAGTTTCTTATTACTGTTCAAAATGTCTTGTTATGCTTTTACTTCTTTTTTTGGATTGTTTTTCCTTGAGCCAAAGGTCTATCGAAAACAGTTTCTCTACCTTTGAGTCAGGGATTAGGTCTGCGTAAACTCTACCCTCCCCTAGACCCCACTGTGTGTGACTACATTGAGTATGTTGTTGTTGTTGTTGTATTTACCTTCTTTCTTTTTTTGGATTTCAGTGTGCTTGGAGCAGTGCTAATAGTAGCAGGGCTATACTCAGTTTTATGGGGGAAATACAAGGAGTACCAAGAGAAGGAAATTGAGGGTGGTGAAATTCTTGAACCAGTGAAGGGAGTAGTTATAAATGACATAGAAATGCAAACAAGTGAATTAGCCATTGGTGTTCCCATGCAAATGTTGGCTAAGGAAGTTCCAAAAGCCTGAGTAAAAAAAAAATTAAGGAGAGAACAATAAAAACAGACTCGAAGGATAGCGGCTGCGGATTTCCCTGAATGTTGACAATTTTAATTTACCCTTTTATGGGTATTTTGCTTCTTTTTTCTCCATTTTATGTAATGGGGAAATAATGGAGTTGTTATGTAATTTTTTGGCGTTATATATATAATATATACTACCAATTCTGGAGTATTTGATGAAAAAAGTTTGTAGTTTTACTGTACATTAAAATTTAAGCAATTGGATAGAAAATTTTAATATAAGGCAGGGTCACACGAGTAGCGAAAGACTGAGCTTGCTCATGTTCTCATGCTTATAAAGACAAATCTATTAGGGGTTATTTGGTACATGAATAAATTATCCCCCGATTATAATCTCCGGACAGGATAAATTTATACCGTCTATCAATAATACAATATAAATCTTAATCCAAGTTTAATTCTGGGATATTCCATCTTATTCGCATACCAAATGTCGCTTTAGTATATCATATAGTATTTCTCATATAAAAACAATTACTAGCAATAGATAGATGAGAAGAGTAACTTTTTTTCTTTTTATCTTATGGTGGCATAAAGTTCTCTACCTTTAAACTAGTTGCAGGTTAATAATGGACAAATATTTGATATAAACAGTACAATTATATATGGACTTTAATAGCAAACAAAAATAGACTTGCACTCTAATTAAATTCCATTTATTTGTCTCTTTGTTATATTTGGTACCTCAAAACAAGTGTATGCCAAAGTAGAAATTAGTGGGGGTAGGAATGGAACTTTAAGCTTTAAGCTTTTTACATGTTATAAGAGCATGCCCTTAAAGAGGCACATTCAGAATTTTGAGTTAATCATGAGTTGTAGATTTTATAGATTTCAATTTATTGAGTTCTTGATAAATTATTTATACATATATTAAGTAGATTTCTTAACATAAATATAGAATTTTAGCCAAAGTTAATGGTTTTTGTCAAACTCGTAACTAGCATTGGTATCAAGTCTCTTTTCATTAACTTAATTTTTTTTTACTTGATCTCATTAATTCATGAACAATATGACCTGGAAATGATTGATCATAGCCCTATATAATGTTACTCCCATATCTGTTATGCGTAAAATAAATCTCTTATAAGAAAAACGACAGAAAACTATAAATAAATTTGCAAAGGACTATAAAACCAAGGTATAAACAGAAGATTCATTGCACTTGGACAGAAAAAATAGTAGTAATATATGTTGCCAATAATTCCATGCACATTTTGATAAAGAAAAGTGATAGTACTATCATATTTCATTGATACAATATATTAATGAAGGCACTTGCACAAAGTTCAAACTGGAACAGATCCAGTGGACAAAAGCAACAAAATTATATCTGTGTTTTGGAACAAAAAAATTGTTTTTGTTACAAGTAGTTAGGGAAAATACCACCCCTTTATCAAAGAAAAGTAGAATCCACTTTGTTTATTTGGATACAACAAAATTGCTGATGTTGGATATGTGCTTTTGGAAAGTTATTGTTAAAAAACTTTTTATGTTAAGAGAAAAACAAGTTGTGTTGCATTAACCAAAGTTACAAGTTACTTTAACAGAAACTTAGTACATCGAACTACTAATTTCTTAAAAGTGAAAAACTAAAAGGTTTCAGCAACGTGCTAATATTAGCGTAAACCTTTAACAAAAAAGACACTAAATTTTAAGGACAGATAAAACCACTCATAAAATTGGTCCGAACAGTAAATAATTATTTCTTTCTATCTATCTAAATACTCTTGTAAGGAGAGTTATCCCGTATTTATACTGGGGGAGAGATCGTAGGTACTATGTGGAATAATCAAGATGCGCACAAGATCAATAATAAACAGTTGATACCTTTAATTTGTCACATCATATTATTCAAAGTGATGTATAACAATAATATGCGGATTAAATAGTTGATGTCTTCGATTTGTCCCCAAATTTCTTTTAATATTGATGGAAATGAAATTTGATTCTAATTCTGATTTAAAAAAAATTGGATTAGTTTGAGCTCAAAGAATAATATCAAATTCCCTCACTTTGCATTAGATTCTAATTAATCCTCTAATTATTACTACAGAAAGAAGAGAAGAGAAAAAGAATTAGTTTATTTGATTCACTAAACAAGGAATGTGGAAATAATTATTTATATACCTATGTATCACATAATACCAAACACAATATTCTGTTTACTATTTTTTAAAAATAATAAAATACTAATTAAAGGGAGGATAAACATGTGAATATATGCAAATATTTGAGTATGTGTACTGAACATTTGTAATTTAATCTGATACATTTAGATCCCCCATCTAGAAGTTTGCATATTTTTATATTACGAGTTTTAAGTACTTTTCTGTACTAATGTTTTTTTATGCTATCAGATAAAATTGATTTAATATCATAGGTATATTCTTCATATATACTGTATCAAATTCGATTCGGTAACTTGAAAAATAAAATGGAACGAATTCAGTTCGTCAAAATTAAATGACTAATATATTTCGGATCGAAAAATGTTATATTGGGCAATAAGTACAATTTATTTCTTTTTTTGGGTGGGAAAAGTTTACAATAACTATTGAAATCATATCTCTTCTCTTTTTATTGCAATCCAAAACTTTTCCATCTCAAACTAAATTCTTACAAAAATGGATAGTTAAAAGACTTGCTACTATATATCTCTTGTAAATTTGTTAGACATAAGGGCATTAGTATATATATTCTCTTTTCTTCTATTTAGTAACAAAAAAATTGGATAACATTCACTTCATATGAGCTTTTAGCTGAATCCTTGTCAATGTCGATAATGCTACCTCTTTTCTTTTCTTTTTTCGTATAATGTATGTTTACTTTGTTTGTCGTAATTTGATTCGGAAGTAAAAAAAGAGAGGTTATATATGATCTTAAATATATCATAACATTTGTATAACTATAAATTTTTTGAAACTTATGATCTTAAACAAGTCATAAACTAATATATAAACAACACAACACACGTATCATATTTTGCTATGGTAAATTAAAATAATTTAGTGTAAATATCGAACAGGATAAGTATTTCGCTTTCATAATGTCAATAATGGCTATATTGGTTAATCTAGTGGAAGTCACTCACTAGGGTTGGGTTTGGTGGACACATATACTCTCTATGATTATATGCAACATCGATTCTCCACATAAATTTGCATTGTCATGATCATGTACTTTTAATTTGTACCCATTTTTGTGTATTATTACTCAAAATAATGATTAGGTTACCTACCACTTGTGTTCACTTAGTGTTTAAGCACATTAATAACTATTCCCTTCGGCACATATTTATGTGACACTGTTTGACTTGACACAAAGTGTAAAGTGAGGTTCAAGACCATTAAACCACACGGTGCAGTGAGTTGTGTTAATTTTTCTCATTTAATTTATATTTATCCAATACATAATTAGGTTTTTATGAGTGTTCTGATGAAGCAGTATCGGTGTTCGACTAGCATGCATTCACCTTTGGGCGGTGTCCCAAGCGTCTTCAATTTCTGGGCGCGTCTTTGTTAAAATACTAAAGAGGACAAGTAAAAGTGAAATTTATTTTTAATATAGTTGATAATTAAAAGTGAACGAAGATAGTATTAATTAATGATACGATAAACTACTTTCTCTATGATGATGTCAACTGAAATAGTAGTAGCTAGAAAGAAAATCACATCTGACAAATATCTGAATTTGATTTACCCATATATTTTAGATATCGCGTGTTCGAAGTTGATTTAAAGCGGGTAAACTATACGCTACTTATATATCACATCTGACAAATGCAACTTATAAATCACATCGGACAAACATGATTTATAAATTAAATGCACATCTAACAAGCACAATTTATACGATTTTTATAAATCGTATCTAGCAAACGCAACTTATAAATCGACAAATGCTACTTATAAATTGCACCACCGAATGCTCTTATCTCTAGGCAAAGATCATGTGAGAGTGCAGTTATGCTTCGGATGCTTCACCATAGAATAGATCGATCCCGTTTTCTTTCTTTTCTGGTGCACTCTTTTATATCTCCGACACACAAGGAAGAATCTTACAAACGCGACTTAAAATCGCACTTGTCTCGACCAATTATGGGCCTTTTTTGCTGGACCAGCTTGGCTAGGTTCTTGGGATATTTCTCATAATGTGAATCTGCCTATGTTAATTGGTATGGCGTTGTTGGGCCAAAGCCCAATTAACATATAATGGGTCGTCTTAGTACCAATGGGGTGATTTGCAGAATATGACCATTTAATGCTCGTTGTTTAACTTGTGTTCCCCTTTAAGGAATTTGTGCGAAAATGACCACGGTGCTACACACTCGGAAGAGTTAAAAATTGCGCTTCTAACAAAGTTATGATGTTCGGGTCATAACTGTAATACAATCTTTATTCTCGTATCGAATTGACATACCTCGTCTGTGTTCAATCATTCACAAGCTATGATAGATGCGTATAATAACACCTTATAGGCCGGTCCTATTCCAAATCCGCCTATAGTGACAAATGCATCCTAACTGTAGTGCAAATCTTCATTCTCATGTCTCGTTAAATTATTCACTAGTCTTGGCGGATTAGAAAAACATGTCTTTATTCTAACGCCGAGGATATTTTTGCACAAAGTTATTTAGACAGGGGCAATTGTGGAAAAGAAAAAAAGAAAAGAAATCCTAACTGAAAGAACTTTTAAAAGTGTGGGAAACTAACGGCTTATCTTCAACTTATCTTCTTTTTTACTCTAAGAGAAAACAGAGAAAAAGGAAAAATGGGAGATTTTAATTCTGAGTTTAATAACAAAGTGAATTTTGAAAGTGAAATTCAAGAATTACCAGAGATAGCAATTGGGAAAGAAGGCTTGAGAAAAAAGATTCTGAAAAAGGGTAATTCTTGGAAGACACCATTCCCTGGTGATGAAATCCAAGGTACGCAGTCGTAGTATTGCTCCTGTAGTTTCTTGTCATTCGATTTCTGTTACTATTTGTTGTTTCTTGTACTTCGATTATCCTATTATGTTACTGTAGTTAATGTTCAAAATATTTTGTTATACTTTCACTTCTGTTACTTCTTTTTCTGGACTGTTTTTCTTGAGCCATTGGTTTATCAGAAGCAACATCTCTACCTCTACATAAACTATATCCTCCCCAGACCTTATTTTATGAGACTACACTAGATATGTTGTTGTAGTTATCGTAGAAATCCAAGGTATGATTTTTTTTGTTTATCATTTTTGGTTTATTTAGTTCATTACAGAGTGAAACTTCAAGATGAGGAATTTTTTGATTCAAGCTATGATAGAGGAAAACCTCTTACATTCAAGCTAGGACAAGGTATTATTATACTTTCTTTTACATTATTCAAATACTTGTTTACTATATTTTTTGAATTTAAGTTATATAGATATGGATAGTTTAATGAACTTTTAAAATTATCAGTGTAATTTAAGAATTCATTACTTGAAAGGTCACTAACAATTGGAAATAAGTGAATAAATTAACTTTTGTTATTTCACTCAAAATGTCACATTTCTTTCTTTTGTATCAGAAAAAATCACTTATCTTATGTTATTTCACTCAAAAGGTCACTCAAGCCAGAAAGTGATATATCCAGACACTTTTCAATGACATGACAACTGATATTTTGGGGAAAATGAGAGAGAACGTTAAGTCTAACCTGTTTTAACCAAAAAATTTGTACTTGGTCAAGTACCCGACCTGTAAAATCTCTTTGTAAGTGACTTTTCTGATACAAAAGACATTGTTCATTTCAGGTGAAGTTATTAAAGGATGGGATGAAGGAATTGCAACAATGAAAAAGAGTGAAAGAGCAATTTTTACAATTCCACCAAATTTGGCTTATGGAGAAATTGGTTCTCCCCCTCTAATTCCTCCAAATTCAACACTCATTTTTGAAATAGAATTGGTTTCTTGGAATTCAATTAGAGATATCAATGGAGATGGAGGAATATTGAAGAAAATAATTAAAGAAGGTGAAGGATGGGCTTCACCTAGAGATGTAGATGAAGTACTAGGTAACATCTTGTCTTATTTCACATATTATTAATATTCACGTCAGCTTGACTTTCATTCCTGTATATCTTAAATGTTCATCTAAGCATCCAATCCAAAACCTTAAGGTAGTTCAAGACTTCTATAACACGAAAATTTGACAAAAATTATACAACTCGATATTCTCTTGCATGTGTAACATGATTTTGAATTTCACCTATTAGACGTGAACTATTTATTACAACCTTATTACAAGTGTCGTTATGGGTGGACAAATAAATGGTTCGATATCATCTTAAAAATTTTGAGCATTCAATCAAAAACCTTGAGATAACGCATGGAGTAGCACGACTTTATAAACTATTTTGAAAACTCTTAGACAAATTAAATTCCAGTTTTTCTTCATGTTTTTTCAAATTTGTATTACCTCTTTTCTTTTTATTGGATAGTGAAGTATGTTACAAGCTCTGAAGATGGAAAAATTCTGTCAAAATCTGATGATGGTGTTGAGTTTTCTTTATTGGAAGGTAAATACATGTTTAGAATTACTTTTTTGCATTGTAAGACTTATGTTGCTGATCGGACTCTTCGAAAATATTATCTGTCTGTGTCGGATCCTCCAAAAGCTATGCACTTTTTGGATATCCGACACGGGAACGACAACATACATATACTACTAATAGATTTTGCACCTTTATTAGGTCATCTATATCCAGCCATGAAGAAATCTATAAAGACAATGAGAAAAGGAGAAATAGTTGAGTTAACTGTGAAGCCAGCTTGTAAGTTTGATAAACACAACAAGAAGTTATAAGTATTATTCATAAGCAAAAAAATAAAAAAAAATTAATTAAATTTTGTCTAATCATTTTGAAGATTATTTTGGAAATTCAAATTTTGATGGTGATGGAATTGGAATATTGCAATCATCAAATTCCAATTTGATAATTCATCTTGAGTTGATTTCATGGAAAAGTATTGTTGATGTTAATGGAGATAACAAGGTTCTTAAGAAGTTAATTAAGGTTGGTGAAGGTTATGATCATCCTAATGAAGGATCCCTTGCAAAAGGTAATTAATTAATTTTTACTAATTAATTTGTTTTGCTTAATACATTTATATAATCAAGAAGACTAAAAGTTTGGAAATTTTATGTTCTTGAAGTGGTCTATATTGGAAAACTTGAAGATGGGACTGTATTTGAAAGAAAAGGATCAGATGAAGAACCCTTTGAATATGTATGTTTAGAAGGTAAATTTTTCTTCTTTGTCTTGTTTCTTTTTTTGAAAAAATTATAACCATGTTGTCCGGACCAGCTTGCACGCGAACAATGCTGGAACTAGGGGACACAAGGGGTTCATCTGAATCCCTTTAATGAAAATCTTGGCTCTGCCATTGCATGTGGTCACCTGGATAACATGAAAAAGAAAACAAAGAATGTTTTTTTTTTTGGGTTTCATTATCTGGTGTGCGGAACCCACTGGCCTGAGTAATCAAGATTCACGTTGCATATGACACTCTGTGTTCCTTATCAAGAGTGCTTTATCCATTCTCAAAGCTCAAACTCGAGATCTCTGATTAAGAATCGATCAATGCAGGACAGTTGAATGAAAGTTTAGATAGAGCAATCATGACTATGAAAAAAGGAGAAGAAGCAATAGTGACAATCAGCTCAGAGTCTCTGCTTTATGAGATCAAATTGGTTGATTTCAACAAGGTTTTTATTTTTATTTTTTATATATAAAAAGGAATTAATCAATAGAATCATTCTATTTTCAGAGTGATTAAATCAGTGTTTTTTTTAAGAACTATTTTCTTGATTCATACAGGAGAAACCATTTTGGAAAATGGACACAAAAGAAAAAATTGAAGCATGTGATAAAATCAAGAATGAAGGAAATGTACTATTCAAAGATGAGATGTTTCAATGTGCCTCAAGGAAGTATGAGAAGGAATGTAATAGTTTTTCAATTCTTGTATGGTTGTTTTGAATTGCATATAACAATAACTACGCCTCAGTCCCGAACAATTGTTAGGGCAGGCTAATGTAATTTCTGTAAGCTGAAGTGTGTGTATTGTGAATTCCAGGCCTCGAAATTCATCCAATTCGATCACTCGTTCAACAACGATGAGAAGAATCGAGCAAATACTTTGCGATTATCGTGTTATTTGAACAATGCTGCTTGCAAGTTGAAGATTGGAGAGCATCAAGAAGCCTCAAAACTATGTAGCAAGGTTCACTATTTGCCCTGTTTCTTATGATTAAAGCTATTGAATTTCTTTCTTAAAAAACCTCATAGGCTAGCGAGTTTATTTGGGTCGGGCTAAAAAGACTCACTTTTATATGGGCTCCAAAGTTTTAGCACAACACAATCAAATCACGAGCCGAGTTGGGCCTGTCTAGCGGGCCAAGCCCCTACTGACAGCTCTAACTGTTGAAAGGATTTTTGGTCTGATAAATCTCTTGTTATATAATGTGGAAACAGGTCATAGAGTATGATCCTTGTAATGTCAAAGCACTATTCAGAAGGGCTCAAGCATATTTAAAAATCAATGAACTAGAAAAGGCTGAAATTGATATTAAGAAAGCTCTTCAAGTTGATCCAAACAACAGGTATGCCTACGTCTATGTTGCTCGGACTCTTTAAAAATTTACATTTTTAAGGAATTCGACAGGGATGCAACAACATTTTTGGAGTTTGATTACGTACGTGTGACATTTTCTTCATTTTGTTCTCAATATTTTAACAATTTGATTTATAGCAGAGATGTAAAGGTGATGTACAAGGAGCTGAAGAATAAGCAGAAGCAATATGCACAACATGAAGTTCAAATGTTTAGCACCATGCTATCAAGGTTGGCCTAGCTACAAGGACTTTCCTGTTTCTAATGACACGTGTCAAGAGGTGATTGGTACGTGACACACATCTATTAAAAAAAGTGGCCGAACACAAAAAGGGGTATGCCTTAGACACATATGGAAAAAAACCGTTTGGTGTATAAAAAGTTGCTCGTAAAATTAAAGGGCGTAAAAGAGATTTGCATATAAACTGAGGACGAACTATATATTAAGACGCATTTTTATGTAACTAACGATGTCATAACATCGTTTTTTTTTGTAAAACATTGAGTTTTCAATAACTTACATTGCTCGTGAGTTAATTTACTTTGTAAAAATAAATGCTCGATTAATTATTCTGCATGCGTTATGGATCTGATAATTATTTATTGTTCATTTATTCCTAGCATCTAATTTACGTTTGGAACAGCCCTCTACATAGGCGGAGTATAATATTACTCAATATATTATTGATTTACTGTAATTAATTTTTTTATTTATAAACTAGTAATAGTAATTTAGACAAAACATAATGAATTGTTATTTTTTGTTACAATATAATTACCTAACTGTCACCCATGTGAACCAAAAAGCCCCAACCTCCCCCCCCCCCCCCCCCCCCCCCCAAAGCTAATCAGTAGTAGTAATCTAAGGTAAAAATAATATTAGAATAAAAATATTTTTAGCTAAAATATGGAATAAATCGAACATACGATACGAGTTCAAAACTTTAACAAGTAGTAGAACTCAAATGCAATTACGTATAGGAGTTTGAAAAGTTACACAAGTTCGAAACAATTAATGGAGTTTGAACTTATAAAAATAATTCATGAATTTAAAATAATATGTTAGTAATTTCACAATTAGTTTTGACGATAGAGAAGAAGCCACTTGGGTGGAGAGTGTCAATTTGTTTAACCTATTTTAATTTGACACGAAGTTTAAGAAAGTAAAGAAGATTTTTGAATCTTGTAGTTAAAAATTAAAGATATGTCAAATGTATCAAAATGTCCTTTAATTTTGTGATCTTAAACATGTCATGTAGAAAGTTAAAATTGAAGAGTTGTTAAAAACGAAAAGAAACATTCTTTTTAAAATGTACTAAAAAGAAAAATAAGTCAAATATATTAAAACAAAAGGAATAGTAATTAATAAATGCAATCAATTACTACTGCAGACATTTGCGTGGCAGCATCCATCACCTGTATACCATATTTATGGATGCCTTGTCTGGTTGGTGAATATGTTTAAGGTTACTGATTTTGAGTCGTGGTGAGATGGTTGAAATTTTTCAGTTCTTAATTAGAGATTTCAAGTTTGAATTTTGAAAATAGAATTTTGTTAAAAGCGTCGCCTTAAACGATGGGATATGTAATGCGTAAATTTAAATTTAATTGAGTTTCAATACAATTTTGAACATTAGATGAAAAACTAAAAAAAATGTTTAAGGTTATATACTGAAAACGGACAGTAGTATGCTAATTTTTTTTATATATATATAATTATCATTAGTTAGTATATATACGTACTTGCAGACCTATATAGTACTTACGAAATGTTGTTTTCAAATAAACGTGGTACGCAAATGGCTTAGTAATTAATGAAGTGAGTTTAGAATAATAAGGTTTCAGGTTCAAATTTCAATATAAGCAAAAAACATTATGTGATTTCTATCTATCTGTCCTAGTCTTAGTGGATAGAGTTATCTGATATCGATTGCTAATGAAAGGTGAACGATATCCTGTGAAATTAATCACACGCAAACTAGTTTGAACATCAACTTAAAAATAAAATAAAATTATGGATAATATGAAATGAACAAAAGTTAAAATGAACTTGTAAACCTCACATGGAGTATATAATTATGCCTCATTATAAGTGGGGGCGGCTGTAATGTAATCATGCAAGTCAATGATTAAAGAAACGTTAATTTCACTTAGTCTTTTTCAAATTTCTGTTTTCAGATTCCCTAGATCTAATTCCTGTTGACTCATGTTTTTCTTTATTGTGCTTACCGTAGAGTATCTTTTAAAATAATTAAAAATCCTACTCCTTCGGTCACAATTTAGGTGAAAGTATTTCATCGAAATAACGTTTAAGAATGAAATAATTTTTTTTGAAATTTATAGTTCATAACAAGACATAAAATATAAATATTTCTGTCATTATAAATCATTTTATTAAAAGATCGTTCAATATACAAGATAAAGTAAAATATCTCAAGATTAAGATTGAGAGTACAATTATACTCTATTTGGTTGAACATACAAATTTATTCTGAAATATATTTATATCTTCAATCAAACAAAGTATAAATTTAATCACAATCTTAATCCTTAATATTTCAGGTTACCTCATGCAACTTGGTACTCTTGACTTGACAACCTATAAGTAACCTATTTTGACTTGACATCGAGTTTAAGAAAATAAAGAATACTTTTGAATCTTGTAGTCTTAAATTAAAGATATATCAAATCTCAAATGTACCAAAATGCTCTTTAATCTTGTGGTCTTAAATATGTCACGTGAAAATTAAAATTAAAGAGTTGCTGAAAAGAAAAAAGATCATTCTTTTTGAAATGAACTAAAAAAGAAAATAAGTCAAATAAATTAAAACAAAGAGAGTCTCAGATTTCGATCCCTAGAAATAAATCATTGTAAATACAAAAATCGGCCTTTAACATATTCGTAAATTTGAATATCAGACTTCAAAACGAGTCGGAGGAAAAAGAAAAAAAAAACTTAGCTTCATCACACAAAAATAAAAAAATATTGGTCTAAAACCAGCCACGTGATTCCCATGCAATATGAGTAAACGTACACCATAAATTGCCAAAAGTACAATCATTTTCAGTCCCAACTACCTCTCTTCTTTGAACTTTCACCTACCTAAGTACTCCATAGCTTATATAAATCACCTACTTCTCCAAAAATACTCTCAACAACAAATTTCTTCAATGGCACTATTTTCAATTCTAATAATTTCCATAACCCTAATTTTCTTAGCTCATAAACTCTACCACCGTCTCCGTTTCAAATTACCACCAGGTCCACGGCCATTACCGGTGGTCGGAAACCTCTACGACATTAAACCGGTGAGATTCCGGTGTTTCGCCGATTGGGCCCAAACGTACGGCCCAATATTCTCAGTATACTTTGGTTCACAATTAAATGTTGTTGTAACAACAGCTGAATTAGCTAAACAAGTGTTGAAAGAAAATGATCAGAGTTTAGCAGATCGGTTTAGGACTAGGCCTGCTAATAATTTGAGTAGAAATGGGATGGATTTGATATGGGCCGATTATGGGCCTCATTATGTGAAAGTGAGAAAGCTTTGTAATGTTGAGCTTTTTACTCCGAAGAGACTTGAAGCTCTTAGGCCCATTAGAGAAGATGAAGTTACTGCTATGGTTGAAAATATTTTCAATCACTGTACTAAGCCTGGTATGTTAATTTCTTGCTTTGTTTTGGGGAGTTTATAATTTAATTTATATAATTTTGAAGCAAGATTAGTCAGATATTTAAATGATACTATACATTACAAATGTTCTTTTAGTCATGTGTAGAATAAATGTGCTTTGAAATGTTATGATCTTAAAACAAGTCATGTAGAATGTTGGAATTAGAGAGTTACCAAATATATATAAAAGAAGAATTTATATATATATCGGCTAGAAAAAATAAATAATAAATTTGACGGGCTATTTGTGTAAAGATTCCTATATAAAAAAGGTGTTCTTTTTCAAATAGGCTAAAAAAGAAATAGATCTCATCACAGTCATTTTTTGTCCTTTATTTTTGTAAGACAGGTCAGACAATAAAATATTAAATGACCAATAAAGTTAATGACCAACATAGTGTTAGTCAACTTGGAATGTGCATTATATATCAAATTAAAGCTATTTGAGTCTAGTTTTCAATGGTTCAAATCGTTCGTTATTTTGATTTTTGTACACAAAGTTATGTCCAATTTACCAAACACTGTCCAATCTACGTGTTATCTATTCTTCTGCTAATTATAATGCTTAATAATCTGCAGATAACGCAGGTAAAAGCCTGTTGATGAGAGAGTATTTAGGATCAGTAGCATTCAACAACATTACAAGGTTAACATTTGGTAAAAGGTTCATGAACTCAGCAGGTGAGATTGATGAACAAGGCCAAGAATTCAAGGGCATTGTATCTAATGGCATCAAAATCGGTGGAAAACTTCCCTTGGCAGAGTATGTTCCATGGCTCCGTTGGTTTTTCTCAATGGAAAACGAGGCACTCGTAAAACACTCTGAACGTAGAGACCGGTTAACAAGAATTATCATGGATGAACACACTTTAGCTCGCAAGACAACTGGTGATACTAAGCAGCATTTTGTTGATGCCTTGCTTACTCTTCAGAAGCAGTATGATCTTAGTGATGATACTGTTATCGGCCTCCTCTGGGTAAGTACAAATTGTATCTTGTACTTGTACATGTCAGTGTGTTTATCTGGTAAAAGAGCTAATGATTCATCCTATAGAGTCAAGAGGTTAACTCAATTGGTAGAAAAAAACTATAATTGGGGCTATAACTTAGTTTTAGATAGAGACTATGCAAGTACATTTATGCGTCTGCAACATGATAAAGAACGATTCATCTTTTGAAAATGCGTCTCTGACATGACAAACACCAACAATATGAAAATGCTATATGTATATTGAGTATGCAAGTACAATGATGTGTCTGCGACATGATAAAGAACGATCCATATTCAGCAAGTGTGCCTGTGACATGATAAAGAACTAACAATATGAAAATGTGTATATGTATGCAGAGTATGCAACAATAATGTGTCTATGACATGATAAAGAAATGAACCATCTTCTGAAAAATGTGTCTGTGATATGTTGAAGAATGAACAATTTGAAAATGTATATATGTATACCGAGAATACAAGTACATCGATGTGTCTATGATATGAGCAAGAACGAACAATTTTTTGACATCAGAACTATTTTGTGACATTAGAAACAAGAACTTTGGAAGGATATTGTATATTGTGTTAGCTCTAGGATTTGAATAAGTTAGGATCTTGTGTATGATGATTAATATTGATGTTGATGTGGTTTCAATCTTGTGAATTTGATTCTCATGAACTGTCTAGCATTTAGTTTTGCATAATCATACAAAGTGTATCAATCATTCTCATACATATTAAATGTTTGAACATGAAATTGTGCAGGATATGATTACAGCAGGAATGGACACAACAACCATAACAGTAGAATGGGCAATGGCAGAGCTAGTTAGGAACCCAAGGGTGCAACAAAAGGCTCAAGAGGAGCTTGACAAGGTACTCGGATCGGACCGGATCATGTCAGAAACCGATTTCTCGAAACTTCCTTACCTTCAATGTGTAGCCAAAGAGGCTCTAAGGTTGCACCCTCCAACTCCCTTAATGCTTCCTCACAAGGCCAGTACCAATGTCAAAATTGGCGGTTATGACATTCCTAAGGGATCCATCGTGCACGTGAACGTTTGGGCTGTGGCTCGTGATCCAGCAGAGTGGAAGGACCCATTGGAGTTCAGACCAGAACGCTTCCTTGAGGAAGACGTTGACATGAAGGGACACGACTATCGGCTACTACCCTTTGGTGCAGGAAGGCGGGTTTGCCCAGGTGCACAACTTGCTATCAACTTGGTCACTTCTATGTTGGGTCATTTGTTGCATCATTTTACGTGGTCTCCTCCCCCCGGTGTTAGCCCGGAGGATATCGACTTGACGGAGAGTCCCGGAACAGTTACTTACATGAAGAATCCAATACAAGCTATTCCTACTCCAAGATTGCCTGCACACTTGTATAAACGTGTGCCAGTGGATATGTAACAATCATGTTCTTTGGATTCTTGATGAGATTGTGGGGGCATTTTGGGGTATATTATGTTAGTTTAAAATTCATCATATCAGAAGCTTTTGTTGTGTTTGGCTATATATTTTCTTGCAATGAATAGAAGACAATGAAATGGTGCTGTTTATGTTCTTTGATAATGCATTTATACATCAGAAAAATATCACTTTGTAATTGTTCTAAGTGTTGAATCATCTTGACTTCTTTCGTTTTGTTAGTTTATTCCATCATATCTTAGACATACAAATTTTGCTTATCCAATGGAACTCGTGAACAAGATAGGTAAAATGAAGATAATATCAAGCCTTGCCAGTCTAGCAAAACTTGTGAACAATTAAAAAACACAAGTAAAATTTAAATGGTGGCATTAAATAATGTAAAATTTTCATGTGGCGGCCTGTTTTGACGTTGCCATTTGACTTGTATCCACCTTCTTAAATTTTTTGCATATATAACCACTTCAGAAGTTAAGCTTGACAAAATAAATGTCTGAGGCTGAGGCAAAAATGATTAAACTTCAGCCAGATATGTGCCTGAACTTCAGTTACATGAAATTTCAGATATTGAATGTCTGAAATTAAACATAATTTGTCAAGACAAATTAATGGCGACATCAAAATCAGGTATTCGTGCACTTCACCCTGATCCTATTTGTGCAAATTATCCCAAATAGATAGGTTGGTAGTTTTTAATTTTGATGGTCTAGTCAAGTGATAGGCCCAATGGGTCCAAATAGAAGCAAAGAATGGACTTAGCTCAGACCTATAGGCCCAATTTTGATGGTCTAGTCAAGTGATAGGCCCAATGGCTTATTTGATCTTCACTGCATTTAGGTGGGTTTGATTTTGCATATTGAAGTTTGAAATATTTCTAGATTTTCAATTCCAAAGACATATATGAACAATTTGAAATTCTGGGCTAGTCAATAGCCTAACAAAAATGACTATTCTGGTTTGACTATAACTACACCTCAGCAATTAGTTACATAATTTTTTTTGGTTGGAGATAAATATCACATAAAATCGACAAAAATTGTGATGGAGGGGTAAGTGTTTCATCCTTAGTCAAAAATTTTGAGTTCTAGCCTTGCTAGATACAGTCGCCTTACATTAGGGAGCACATTACCCCCAATATAAAAATTTTTGGTATAAATATGAATTAAATTAATCCCCAATGCGTATAACCAACTTCGGATGAAAAATAAAAGTACATGAATTTATGTGTTATTTTATGCTTAGGATACGATGGACTTCATATTTATTTTTCATTAAAAATAGACACATGCAAACATTATCCTTACATATTCATGACATCACCACGTAATAGTCTTAGAGAAAGATAATTTAAATAAGAATATTATTTGCGTAAATCAACCTATGAATACTCATTGATCATATAGTCAAATGTCACTTTAAACTTATCTTGAACTAATTATACAAGTAAAAATAAAGATTAAAATAACAATATAAAGTAGTATAGCATGTGAAGTTATATTTTAAAGTTTGGAACTAAATGGTCATGATCTTGACCTTTGCATGGCATGACTAATTTATTCAACTTTTATTACAATGTCAATATTTGAATGGTCAAAATTATGTCATTCAATTACCCATTAGGTCTACAACTTGTTTGGCGCCCTTCTACCTAGTTTCTTTGGCTCATTTAATGTTGTAGTAATTAAGATTCTAGAAAAAGTAAACTAGTCTTGAAAAATTATTTTACAAATAAGTAACTAATGCTAAGTGTAAAACATAGAAAACAATAATTGTCTTTTCTTGATATGCTAAAATTGCAAATAAATTAAAATCAAAAATAGAAACAAGTGACAAGTAATTTTGAATGGAGAGAGTAATTGGTGGTGTCTGGTGCACCTCAATTATATTTCACATGATATTTACTACTCCCTCTGTTTAGAATTACTTGTCACTTATTTCCTAATTGGATTTCCACTGTTGCTTGTCATTTTTGACATATCAAGGAAGGATAACTTTTTCCCCCTATTTTACTCTTAGCATTAATTGTTTATTCTTCAAACTAATTTTAAGACACAATAGTAACTATCAATTATAAATAGGAGTACTATGATAAAATAACCATGTTAATAATTATTTTCTTAATGAGTATGCCAAATAAAAAAGTGACAAGTAAAAGTGAACGAAGAGAGTACTTCCTATTAGCATAGAACCACCAAAGTTTGGATGTATGGAAAGAAATAACTCTTGCAATCACTGAAATTTAAATTTGAGCATATCATAATTCTCAACCACTTCATTAATTATTAGGTCATATCATTAGGCTATGTTTTATTTTAATTTTGTTCCTCAAAAAAGAAATTAACTCTTGAGCACTTTATTTTTACTATCTTTATTTTTTTTTTTACTAAATTAACCTTATTAATTATGTTTCGTAAATTTAAATTTGATTATTACTACGCACTTTATGTAATTATTTAATGACAAAGATAATATTGGATGAAAACAATAAACTTCTCTTAATTTGTTAAAATGCAAATATATATGTCTATATTTAATATAAGAGTCAAGTAAAATGAAATACGCTATGAGCCAGCTTGACCACACTATCCTTACTCAAATAAGATATGTTCGACTATTCAAAGGTTTTGACATTTTCTTCGTAAAAGCCAGAATTTTGTTATATCATGCTTATTTCATAGGTGACTATCTTGTTTGAAAGCTAAGCTTGTGTTGGGACATGCGTTATGGAGTTATGATTTCAAATTATGATTTTAAGTTAGTGTTTGAACATGCAATTTTGGATCGTGAATTCAAATCTCAAATTTTCCAAAAAAAACATGATTTGGAGTATGAATACTATAGACGCCTCAATCCTGAGTCTGTTAAGAGTTCGATATATGAATCAAATAATTGTTCATGTCGCTCCACTTAAACTCACTCCAGTTCAAAACTAACTCATACATTGTTTGGATCCTCTTAAGCACACTGTTCTAGATCTTTTTTTGTTTTTTCACTTGGTATACGATATCCAACTCCAATTAATTCGAATTTGTGTCACCTAAGATCCATTAAAAGGATCCTATTCATCCTACCACAAATCTCGAATGCCGTCATCTAATGCAGCAGCAAGCTAGTTATAGTATAAGTAGCTGAATCACACTAGTCGTTTTAGTTGAATATTTCAACTTCAGAATTAATTGTAAATTTTAGTTGAATATTTCTTTCTTATTAAAGTACATGCTATAAACCTCTATAAACAGTGAGATAAATAAGGTAAGTTACATGCTATAATAAATAAACGTTGATTTGCTAGTTTTTTTTTTTTTTTAAATTTATGATTTGAATATATTAAAGTACGACTTTTTCTTCTTTAATGGAATGAAAAAAATAGGATTTAAAGAGGCCATAGCTTGCCACATTTCATCACACAACATTAATTTCCCATAATGGCTCTTCCTTTATTACTTTCCCTATCTATATTTCTCATCTTTTTAGTTTACAAACTCTACCACCGGCTCACGGCCAAGCTGCCGCCAGGTCCGTGGCCGTGGCCGGTCATCGGAAACCTCTTCAGCATAACGCCGGTAAGGTTCCGGTGTTTTGCTGAATGGGCCCAAATTTATGGGCCCATTTTTTCTTTTTACCTCGGGTCACAACTAAATGTGGTAGTGAATAACGCGGAACTTGCTAAAGAAGTCTTGAAAGATAATGATCAAAAATTGGCCAATAGGTTTAGAACAAAGCCACTTGATAGTGTGAGTAAAAATGGGATGGATTTGATATGGGCCGATTATGGGCCTCATTATGTGAAAGTAAGGAAGCTTTGTAATGTTGAGCTTTTTACTCCGAAGAGACTTGAAGCTCTTAGGCCCATTAGAGAAGATGAAGTTACTGCCATGGTTGAAAATATTTTCAGAGATTCTAATAATCCTTGTAAGTTTCCGTTTCACTTTTACGAGTCCTCGAAACAACTTCAGTTATGCGGTATTTAAACATACTATGAGCTCAATGCTAAAAACATAACGTTAAATATTGAATCCGCCTTTGTGCATGTGTGCAGGCAATGTTAGTAAAACTATGATGCTAAGGGGCTACTTGGGATCAGTAGCATTCAATAACATAACAAGGCTAACATTTGGAAAAAGATTTATGAACTCAGAAGGTGAAGTTGATGAACAAGGTGAAGAGCTCAAAGCCATTATAAACAATGGGAATAAAATTTTAGGAAGACCTAATTTGGGAGAATTTGTACCATGGCTACGTTGGGTATTTAAAGATGACAATGAAGCTCTTAAGGCACAAGAAAGGCGTTTGGATAAATTTACAAGAATTATAATGGAAGAACACACAATTGCTAGGAAGAAAACTGGGGAAACCAAACAACACTTTGTTGATGCTTTGCTCACTCTTCAGAAGGAGTATGATCTTAGTGATGACACTATTATTAGCCTTTTTTGGGTAAGTAAATACACTAATAAAGTTTAATTAACTTCTACACACTGATAGCGTAAAAAGATATTTGTGCTTCCATATTACTAATTTGTGTCAATCATAATTTGTGTAGAATATGATAGCAGCAGGGATGGACACAGTTGCCATAACAGTCGAATGGGCAATGGCAGAACTGGTAAAGAATCCAAGAGTTCAACAAAAGGTCCAAGAGGAGCTAGATCGGGTTATCGGATCAGATCGGATCGTAAACGAAACAGATATCTCCAAACTCTCCTATCTACAACATGTAATCAAAGAATCTTTAAGGTTGCACCCTCCAACTCCACTAATGTTGCCTCATATGGCTGGTAAGTTTATGATAATTAATTACACGTCAAAATGTTGAGTTCAGTTAAACTGTTTTTTTACATGTGCTCTATTCGTCATTGTAGGTAACAATGCCAAAGTGGGTGGTTACAACATTCCTAAAGGTTCAATTGTACATGTTAATGTTTGGGCCTTAGGTCGTGATCCAAGAATTTGGAAAGAGCCTTTGCAATTTTGGCCAGAAAGATTCATGAAAGAGGATGTTGATATGAAGGGACATGACTATAGGTTATTACCATTTGGTGCTGGTAGACGTATATGTCCAGGAACGAATCTTGCAGTTAATTTGGTCACATCTATGTTAGCCCATTTGTTGCACCATTTTGTTTGGTCACTGCCTAATGGTGTTCAGGTTGAAGATGTTGACATGATGGAGAGTCCTGGCATAGTGACATATATGCAAACTCCATTACATGTTGCTCCTACTCCTAGGTTGCCTTTACATCTGTACACACATGTCGAATGAACATGCAACATCTTCTTTTGTTTAACTATTACACTCATGATGTCGAATCATCAACGGGCAGATGACTTCTATCAATATCACTAGATTATAAGTCACGATAATAATATGTAACATCTTTTATTCTTGCATTATTTATACCTTATATTTTTGGCCAAGTTGGTTTACTTTACGTCTTATGGACTTGTAACATCTTTCTGGAATAAAATGTATCCACTATTTTTTATTTTGAAGTGCTAGAGAAATTTCAAAATGCATGTCTCCAATATATTTGAGACGTTTTTTCTTTTAAGAATGTACCTTTTTAGCCTGTTCTAGTGTCCCATATAAGAGCAAAATTGCAAGTAATAGCATTATTACAAGGATCATATAGGCCCTAAATATATTTATTATTATATATTAATTTAAAATTATCATAATAACCTATAAACTTTAAATTTTGAATTCGTTGACTATGCTATAATGAGTAGTCATAAGTCTCCACGCTCAAGTACTTGGCCAAAAGTTAATGTTTGTTTAAAATTCAAATCAGAAGCTCTTGTTGTGTTTGGCTTATATATTTTCTTGCAATGATCGATTAGATGACAATGAAATGGTGCTGTTTAAGTTCTTTGATAATGCATTTATATTTCGGATAAATGTCACCTTGTAATTGTTCAGGTGTTGAATTATCTTGACTTCTTTCGTTTTGTTAGTTTATTCTATCATATTTTTCGTCGCTTCTCTTAGACATCACAATTTTGTAGCTTGTTACTTCAATTCAACAAGACTAAGGGAGAAAACATGTATCCCATAAAGAGCAAATATATTACCAGGCTCTCTACATTGAAAAAATGTATAATGATTATTGGAGCTTTCGATGTGTATTAGCATACAAATTTTTTAAAAAATTGTCGCCGAACTCTACTTGTCCTGAAATTCGGAGGGTGCATCCTAAACAAAGTGATATTCGCAAAACTAGCATCACTTCTATTTTATTTCAAGTTTCGAAGTCCTAAAATGCGAATGCATGATTATCTGAAATTTCGTTATATATTAGCACATGAATTTTTGAAAAATTATTGTCGGGCAAACGTGAAATCCAGAGGGTCCATCCCAAACGTCCTGGAATTCACCGTGACGTCGAGTTTTGAGGTCCTAAAATGTGCAATCATGATTATCCGAGCTTACAGTGTGTATTAGCACATGAATTTTTCAAAAACTTATCGTCGAACTCTGTTTGACTTGAAATCCGTAGGGTCTATCCCAAACGTCCTGAACTTTGCAATGACTGTTAATCAAATATTATTATTTAAAAAAAAAATTAAGGTCTCCATTTGATTTTGGCTTTAGGCCACTAGCGTGCTTCCCTTTTGCGTATGATGTACTCACTGATCATATACTTGACTTAAATTCATCTTAAACTAATGCTTCCCCCATTCACTTTTACTTGTCACTTTTTTACTTGGCACACCTATTAAAAAAACAATTATTAGCATGGCTATTTTACCATGGTACCCTTATAAATTGATGGTTACTATTGTGTCTTGAAATTAGTTTGGAGAATAAACAATTAATGGTAAGGGTAAAATAGAAAAAAAAAATTGTCCTTCCTTGATATGTCAAAAATGACAAGTAAAAGTGAAAATCCAATTAAAAAATATGACAAGTAATTCTGAACGGAGGGAGTATTATATACCAGTAAAAATAAAGATAAGCATGTAAAGTAATATTTCAAATTTTGGAACTAGATGTTCATGACCTTGAACTTAGCAAATTTGTTCAACTTTTATTACAATGTCAACATTTGAATGGGTCAAAATTATGTCATTTTGATGAAAAGATGGTAACGCTCCGCAGCATTCAATGACCCATTAAGGCCTATTTACACATTGGCCCAATTTGTAAAACTTAACCTTAATTTCTACCTAGTTTCTTTGGCTCATTTAATGTTGTAGTAATTGAGATTCTAGAAAAAGTAAACTGTAATCTGCTCTAATTTAATCTTCTTTGTTTTTTTGTTTTTCACCCGGTGGTCGATGTTTGTATTGGAGCTTCAAACAGAATTTTCTCCATATTCAGGGTTCAAATTTGAGACTTCTGGTTAAGAATGAAGTAGTTCCATCATTGCACTACAACCTATGTTGGTGCTCTAATTTAATCTCTATTTAATGATAACTCCGATCAATTTGGCGCACGTCGATTATATTCACATGATACCTACTGCTTTTTGTTAATCAGGTCCACTAAAGCTTGGATATATGGGATGAAATAACTTTTGCATTCACTGAATTTGTATTTGAGCATCAGGATTTTCAATCACTTCATTAACTATTAGGTTACATCATCGTATCATGTTTTATTTTAATTTTTTTCTCCTCAATAATGCAATTTCTTTTCAAAGTTCAACAACAACAATAAGTTTCTCTATCATAAGAAAAGAATAGTATACAAATTTGAACATTTATCACAAATATTAATACTTTTATAAAATTGACCTTAATTTCTACCTGGTTTCTTTGGCTCATTTAATGTTGTAGTAATAAATATTCTAGAGAAGTAAACTATAATCTACTCTAATTTAATTTTTGTCTAATGATAATTGGTGGTGTCCAGGCTAATTTGGCGCACCTCAATTATATTTCACATGATACCTACTACTTTCTATTAACATAGGTCCACAAGACTTGCACATACGAAAAGAAACAACTCTTGCCTTCACTGAAATTTGAACTTGAAAAACATGAATACTTTAATATGTATATATAGATGAAGTTATATAGTAATATTATATGAGATATTTTCATTAAAAACGAGCACTTAGCTTTTACTATTAATAGTAAGGACGGAGAGATGCCAAGAGCTTGCCTTGGGTTTGATTCACATTTCATGTTCTGCGAAAGATTTATCATCTGAAAAGAGGGAAAAATGGAGTGATCACACTAACCTTACTCAAATTAGATATGTTTCGACTATTCAAAAGGTTGACATTTTCTTCATACAAAGCCATAATTTTGTTATGTCATGCTTATTCCATAGGTGATCACTATCTTGTTTTTGAAAGCTAAATATACTTTCAAAAATATCTCAATAGATCGATTTTAGTCTTAATATGAGTATTATAATAAGAACTAGGCCCCAATTCCGAATTTGATATATGAATCATATATAATATGCATGCATGTCACTTTATTTAATTAGCTCATTCAAATCCAAACCTCATACATTGGATCCTCTTAAACACATTATTTATTTATTTTTTGATTTGATTTTTCACTTGATGTTCGATATTCGATCAGTTCCAACTAATGCAGCAGCAAGCTAGCTATGGTAGTAGCTGGAATGTTACACTAGTCAGTTTAGTTGAATATTTCAACTTCAGAATTAATTGTAAATTTCAGTTGAATATCTTCTTTGATTGGTAATAATATTTAACAAAACTTGGCAAACTTAGCATTATGCATAATGCACTCCTATATATGTAATGCCTACTTAGTTAATATATCTATATTATAAATAAAATATCCTCTATTACCAAAAAAAAAAGAAAAGAGTTGGCTTTATTGCAGATAGACATGCATAATTATTATTGTCAAACCATTTGAAGAATCAAGTTGGTCATGCCGCAAGTTATAATTTATTAATTTGTCAACTATATTTATGAATCAAAGAAATAAGGCAATCCGATCCTTAGATAAGGTCAATATGGAATAATCAACAAACAATTACATACCAAAAGAATTACGCTATATATATAAGGTTAAAATTATATTTTATGTATATATAATAAATGTTGAGTTTCTCTAACTTTTTCGTATATTTATTTCATTTAGAAATTAATTATAACTCCGCCACTAATTACAACTATATGAATAAGATTTTTTCATGTAAATTATATAATATCATTATTCTCATAATAATCAACAACTTCCTTCAAAATATATTTATATGTAAACTTCCATTAAAAGTGAGATTGTAATCTTAAAAATAAGGTAAGTTATGTGCATGCTATAAGCCTATAATAAATAAACCTTGATTTGAAAGTAAGAAAGGTTTGTAATGTTGAACTTTTTACTCCGAAGAGACTTGAAGCTCTTAGGCCCATTAGAGAAGATGAAGTTACTGCCATGATTGAAAATATTTTCAAGGACAGTACTAAGCCTGGTATGTGAATTTTATTTTATTTAACCTATATAATACCGCTATTTAACATGTAACTATTTTTAAATATTTTTTACATGTTTACTTACTTTGGAATAAGTTAGACTTGACAAATATTTTAAAGTTACTTATGACTGAACTTTAATTATATGCGCATAAACTTTAGGTAAAAATGATTGAATTTAGCCATTTTTGGTTGTGTCTGAACTTTAGCCATGTGTCTAAAACTTAAACAAAAATGACTAAACTTAGCTTCGATCATATATGCTTGAACTTCAACTATATAAAAGTTTAGAATTTTGTTCTTTTCTTTATTACGTAGTAACTTCGATTATATATGCTTGAACTTTAACTATATAAAAGTTTAGAATTTTGTTCTTTTCTTTATTACGTAGGAACTTCGATCGTATATGCTTGAACTTCAACTATATAAAAGTTTAGAATTTTGTTCTTTTCTTTATTACGTAGGAACTTCGATCGTATATGCTTGAACTTCAACTATATAAAAGTTTAGAATTTTGTTCTTTTCTTTATTACGTAGGAACTTCGATCGTATATGCTTGAACTTCAACTATATAAAAGTTTAGAATTTTTTGTTCTTTTCTTTTTTTTACGTAGTATATGGGCTAAGAGTGAAAACTCGACTGAGTCAACATTAGCTGAAAAAGATAGGAGCATCAATCATTATCATTTTAGTTAGTCAAATAATATTCAAATACGTGATTAAAGTACATTAATTGTATCAATAATCATTAAATGGAATTTCATTAGCAATTTTTTATTCAATGTTGTTGGGCATAAGCACTACAATTCAACGTGAAAGTCTATTCTTTTTTCCAGTCAATAAGAGATAGACTTGAATCCCATACCACACGCTTTTTTTAAGAAAAATTATTAATTTTTTGGTAACTAATTATAGTCAAAGTGTTTAATTAATCACACTGCAATTTGATTATCATACTTTAGTTGGAGTAATATTTTATTATACTATGTTTAACAAGTGGAAGTTCCAAAATGATAGTAACGTATATGATATGTTGCTTTCAGCACATTAAAAAAGTATATATAATAGCTAGACTGTATATTCATAGGAATTTAACAGGTTATAACAGGTTCTCACTCTATTTTTCAGTTTACCTATTGTTGTGGTTAATTTTATCTGATGGTGTAGAAAATATATATGTCTACAATCAGTACAATACACAACTTAACATCATAGTCATACGGTATAACTATGTGTATGTATGGAGATGGATGTAGCCTTGCGGTATTGGGTTCATCCGAATCCAATACTTCAAAAATGCAAATTTTAATGTTATGAGCAAAAAATTCACTAAAATCATAACAAATAGCATGTCTAAACCTATAGTTTTTAATATATATATACTATATACTCGATATTAAAAACGTAACGTTAAATCCTGAATCCGTCTCTGTGTATGTTTGCAGCCAATGTTAGCAAAGCTATGGTGCTAAGGGGCTACTTGGGATCAGTAGCATTCAACAACATAACAATGCTAACATTTGGGAAGAAATTTATGAATTCTCAAGGTGAAGTTGATGAACAAGGTGAAGAGCTAAAAGCCATTAGAACAAATGGGATTAGAATTGCAGGAAAACCTAATTTGGGAGAATTTGTACCATGGCTACGTTGGGCATTTAAATATGACAATGAAGCTCTTGAAGCACAAGACAGGCGTTTGGATAAATTTACAAGAATTATAATGGAAGAACACACAATTGCTAGGAAGAAAACTGGGGAAACCAAACATCACTTTGTTGATGCTTTGCTTACCCTTCAAAAGGAGTATGATCTTAGTGAAGACACTATTATTAGCCTTTTTTGGGTAAGTACATACACTAATAGAGTCTTACTTTTATACACTGATAGCGTAAGAAGATATTTGTGCTATCATACCAATAATTATTGTCAATTATAATTTGTGTAGGATATGATATCAGCGGGGATGGACACAGTTGCCATAACAGTTGAATGGGCCATGGCAGAACTGGTAAGGAATCCAAGAGTTCAACAAAAGGTACAAGAGGAGCTAGATCGGGTTATTGGGTCGGATCGGATCGTAAACGAAACAGATATCTCCAAACTGTCCTATCTACAACATGTAGTGAAAGAATCTTTAAGGTTGCACCCTCCAACTCCACTAATGCTGCCACATATGGCTGGTAAGTTTATGATAATTTACATGTCAAAATGTGGAGCTCAGTTAAATCCGTTGCTTACATGCTCTATCTGTCGTTGCAGGTAATGATGCCAAAGTGAGTGGTTACAACATTCCAAAAGGTTCAATTGTACATGTTAATGTTTGGGCCTTAGGTCGTGATCCAAAAATTTGGGAAGATCCTTTTCAATTTTGGCCAGAAAGATTTATGAAAGAGGATGTTGACATGAAGGGACATGATTATAGGTTATTACCATTTGGTGCTGGTAGACGTATATGTCCAGGAATGAACCTTGCCATTAATTTGGTCACGTCTATGTTAGCTCATTTGTTGCACCATTTTGTTTGGTCACTGCCTAATAGTGTTGCGGTTGAAGATGTTGATATGATGGAGAGTCCTGGCACAGTGACATACATGCAAACTCCATTACATGTTGTTCCTACTCCTAGGTTACCTTTACACTTGTACACACATGTCGAATGAACATGTAACATATATTTATTTGTTTTTACTATTACACCCATTTCGATTCATCAACAGGTGAAAAACTTCTATCAATACCACTAGATTATAGGTTACAATAATAGTATGTAACATCTTTATTCTTACATTACTTATACCTTATGTTTTTAGCCAAGTTGGTTTTCTTTCACTTGAACTTGTAACATCTTTTTGGAATAAAATGTATCCATTATATATTATTTTGAAGTACTAGAGAAATTTCTAATTGCATGTCTCCAATATATTTGTTTATTTTTTTATAATAATCTAATTGATCACTTCAAAACGTTTTTTTTTCTTTTAAGAATATATTTTATGCTTAGCCTGCTCTAGTGTCCTACATATATAAAAGCAAAATTGCAAGAAATAGTACTATTACAAGGATCGAATAGGCCCTAAACGTATTTATTATGATATATTAATTTGAAATTATAGTCATAACTTATAAACTTTTTAAATTTTGAATCGGTTGACTATATGCTATAATCATAAGTTTTCACATACGCTTAAGTACTTGGCCGAAGGTTTGGGGACTATGATGAATAATACTCCTACATATATATTGCTAATAAGAGCCTATTGTTATTTACATTGAACCTCATTAAATAATACGTTAATTACGATATGCATAATGCAAAGATTATTATCTATAAATTAAAAATGGAATCTAATTAAGTATCTACCACTAATTAAAGATTAAATTTAGTATGAAAGCAATGCAAGAACCAGAGAGGATAAAAACACTATTAATTCAAAAACATATATCTTTTTACCCAAAATATAGCAACCATAATCAACCGTTTAAATCAAAATTCATATTTAAACTAGTGAATGGGCGTTACACTCCCCGAAAATTTGAATTAATCGGGATTTAATGTGGAGATTGGACACCGAATAAAAAAAAAGGGAAGAATGAGCAAGACTAGTGAATTTCAAAGTCCGCATGCTTAAAGCGGATTTTTTTTGTTTTGAAAAATATGAAAACTGTAAGATGAATTTTATTTAATATTATAAGACATTTCCTTTTAAGCACAAGCACTTTTTCTTTATTACTATTTATAGCAGAATTTATAGGTGAAGTATATATAATATTATGAGATATTTTCTTTTAAACACGAGCACTTTATTTTTACTATTAATAGCAGAATTTTATAGGTGAAGTTTATATAATATTATGAGATATTTCATGTTTACTTTTAAGAATGGAGATGCCATCAGCTAGCCTTGATCACATTACTCAAATTAGATATATTTGACCATTCAATTTTCAAAAGTTGACATTTTTTTTTCATTTTCATACAAAGCCATAATTTTGTTATGTCATGCTCATTTCAAGGTGACATATCTAGTCTTAATTTGAGTAATACAACAACAATTTCGCCTCAATTTAAAGCCAGTTATATTACAATTCGATAAATAAGTCTTATCGTCCATATCGCTTCATTTAAACTCGTCACATGAATCCAAACCTCATACGTTATTTGGATCCATTCAAATACGTTACATTGCTCTAAATTTCATCACATGTCGATTTGTTTTACGGTGGTAATGATCAATATACTGCAACTCGATCTTGAATATAATTGCAAATTCACGTACATTTCAGTTGAATATTTCGACTAAAATTCTAATGCAAATTCACGTAAAATTCAGTTGAATGTTTCTTTCATGAATTCAACAAAGATATGTTGCATTAATTGCTAGGCCAATTGAAAATACTCGGTCGTATTCAAAAAATCATTTATTATTTATTATGATGTTTTAACACTACTAAAATTATAAAAATAGACAGGCATGTAATAATTACGTACTGTCAAACCATTTAATTTTGAAGAATCAAGTTGGTTATGCCACAAGTTATAATTTATTAATTAGTCAACTATATACATTTATGAATCAAAGAAATAAGGAATCCTTAGATAAGGTCAATATGGAATAATCAACAAATAGTTTTCTTAACTACTTTTTCTCTCTTTACATACAAGATACAAGTTGACACAAATAACACAATCAGCGGAGATAAAGGTACAAGGGGTTTATTGGGATTTTCTTCGTTAAAAAATTACATACACTATATATAATATAGACGTTGAATTTCCTTAACTTCTTTGTATATGTGCTTCTTTATATTTTGAATTCCCGTAATGAAAATTTTGACCCGACCATTGATCACAAGTTCACAACCATATGAATATTATTGGATCATATGAATTATATATGATATCATTACTCGCTCTTTCATAACAATCATCAAGTTCCTCAAGCTCAAAGTTAAATTCAAAAGGAATTATGTTTAATTTATATACAACATTGATATATGTTTTTTTAAAATATTATCTGGTCTTCTAAAGAATATTTACACGTTAGACTCTCTAAAAATTGAGTTTATTATTTTAAAAATAGGATAATCTTGCTATAATAGGTAAATGTAAATTGATAGTTTTTTTCCTGATGTGGTGTCTGGATCAGTTTTCGCACATCTCGACTAAATCCATGTGATTCCATATTTATGTTATCGGGTCTTCTAAAGAATATTTACATGTAAGACTTCATAAAAAAAAGAGATTATAGGCCTTATTATCTTTGCTATAATAGGTAAATGTATCCCACCTACCATGTATATATCTTTATCTCAAATGAATTTGAATATATTAAAGTACGACTTTTTCTTCTTTGAAGGAATGAAAAAAATAGTATTTAAAGGAGCCATAGCTAGCCTTATTTCATCACACACACACACACAACATATAATTTCCCATAATGGCTTTTCCTTTAGTACTCTCTCTATCTATATTTCTCATCTTTTTATCTTACAAACTCTACCGCCGTCTCACGGCCAAGCTCCCGCCGGGACCGTGGCCGTGGCCGGTCATCGGAAACCTCTTTGGCATAACGCCGGTGAGGTTCCGGTGTTTTGCAGAATGGGCCCAAATATATGGGCCCATCTTTTCTTTTTACCTCGGATCACAACTAAATGTGGTAGTGAATAACGCGGAACTTGCTAAAGAAGTTCTTAAAGATAATGACCAAAATTTGGCCAATAGGTTTAGAACAAAGCCACTTGATAATGTGAGTAAAAATGGGATGGATTTGATATGGGCTGATTATGGTCCTCATTATGTGAAAGTAAGAAAGGTTTGTAATGTTGAACTTTTTACTCCGAAGAGACTTGAAGCTCTTAGGCCTATTAGAGAAGATGAAGTTACTGCCATGATTGAAAATATTTTCAAGGACAGTACTAAGCCTGGTATGTGAATTTTATTTTATATTTCAAGTTAATTACATATGACTAAAGTTTAGACATTTCTGACCAAACTTCAGCTATATGTGCCATGAACTTCAGGTAAAAATGACTGAATTCAGTTATATCTGGTTGTAGCTGAACTTCAGCCACAAGTGCCTAAAGTTCAAGCAAAAATGACCAAACTTCAATCGTATATGCATATTCTTGAACTTCGGCTATATAAAACTTCAGATGACACATGTCGAAAGTTGTTCTGGAGTGAATAAACTTACAAATTATTAAAATATGGGCCAGTTTTAGTTTTTTGTTTTTGTTTTGACGTAGTTATTAGGTTAAGAATGAAAACTCTGACTGTAGCTGAAAATGATCGGATCATCAATCATTATCATTTCTTTAATCAAATAATATTCAAAACCATGATGAAAGGTCTTTAATTATATCACTAATCATTAAATGGAATTTCGTTAATTAGTATTAAATAAAATGGTCTATTCTTTGTTCCAGTCAATAGGAGATAGAATTGAAACCCCATACCACACGCTTTTTAAAATATAATATTTTTTTGGTGAAGCAATACAATAATGAATATAATAGTCAAAAGTATTTAATTGCAACAACTAGTATGTCTAAACCTATAATTTAAACCATATTCTATACTCATGCTGAAAACATAACGTTAAATCCTGAATCCGTCTTTGTGTGTGTGCAGGCAATGTTAGTAAAGCTATGATGCTAAGGGGCTACTTGGGATCAGTAGCATTCAACAACATAACAATGCTAACATTTGGAAAGAAATTTATGAACTCAGAAGGTGAAGTTGATGAACAAGGGGAAGAGCTAAAAGCCATTATAACAAATGGGATTAGAATTGCAGGAAAACCTAATTTGGGAGAATTTGTACCATGGCTACGTTGGGCATTTAAAGATGACAATGAAGCTCTTGAAGCACAAGACAGGCGTTTGGATAAATTTACAAGAATTATAATGGAAGAACACACAATTGCTAGGAAGAAAACTGGGGAAACCAAACACCACTTTGTTGATGCTTTGCTTACTCTTCAGAAGGAGTATGATCTTAGTGATGACACTATTATTAGCCTTTTTTGGGTAAGTACATACACTAAAAGCGTTTAATTTCTATACACTGATAACGTAAGAAGATATTTATGGTTTCATATCAATAATTTGTGTAGGATATGATATCAGCGGGGACGGACACAGTTGCTATAACAGTTGAATGGGCTATGGCAGAACTGGTAAAGAATCCAAGGGTTCAACAAAAGGTCCAGGAGGAGCTAGATCGAATTATTGGATTGAATCAAACCATAAACGAAACAGATATCTCCAAGCTATCGTATCTACAACATGTAGTTAAAGAATCTTTAAGGTTGCACCCTCCAACTCCACTAATGCTGCCACATATGGCTGGTAAGTTTCTGATAATTTTCATGTCAAAATGTTGAGCTCAGTTAAATCCGTAGCTTACATGCTCTATCTGTCGTTGCAGGTAACGATGCCAAGGTGGGTGGTTACAACGTTCCTAAAGGTTCAATCGTACATGTTAATGTTTGGGCCTTAGGTCGTGATCCAAAAATTTGGAAAGAGCCTTTGCAGTTTTGGCCAGAAAGATTCATGAAAGAGGATGTTGATATGAAGGGACATGACTATAGGTTATTACCATTTGGTGCTGGCAGACGTATATGTCCAGGAATGAATCTTGCAGTTAACTTGGTCACGTCTATGTTAGCCCATTTGTTGCACCATTTTGTTTGGTCATTGCCTTCTGGTGTTGAGGTTGAAGATGTTGATATGATGGAGAGTCCTGGCACAGTAACATACATGCAAACTCCATTACATGTTGTTCCTACTCCTAGGTTGCCTCTACACTTGTATACACATGTCGAATGAACATGTAACATTATTTTGTTTAAGTTTTTTTTAACAATCAGACACATGTCAAATCATTCCGGACTTATATCAATCCGCCTAGATATAAGTCAGGATGATATATAATATGTAACATCTTTTATTTTTGCATTACTTATACCTTATTTTTGTAGCCAAGTTGCTCTACTTTCACGTCTTAATAAAGTTGTAACATTTTTTATGGAATAAAATGTATCCATTATTTTTTGATTTTGAAGTACTAGAGAAATTTCAATATGCATGTCTTCAATATATTTGTTTATTTTTGACAATAATCTAATTGAATGTCAAGACATTTTTTTCCCCAAAATGTTCCTTAAGTTTAGCCTGTTCTAGTGTTCCACACAAGGGCAAAATGGCAAGAAGAATACTACACACTAGATGGATAATATAGTCCCAATATGCATTTATTTTAATATATTAATTTAAGGTCATTGTAATAGCCCATAAACTTCAAATTCTGAACCCTGTCTAATATATATTGCTAATAAGAGCATGTTATAATAAGCATGCATATAATGCAAAGATTATTATCTATAAATTAAAAATGGGATCTAAGTGTCTAACACTAGAAATTAAATTTAGTATGAAACTCAATGTAAAAACGTCTAAAGAAGTCAAAAACACTAACAATTCAAAAACACTTGTCCTCTTTTTACCCCAAATATTATTTATCACAAATAATATTGGTACTACTATATTAACCGTTGAATAAATTGAAAGAAGCACCTCGAAATTAGAGTGTGTGATAATATGATAAAAATTTAGCATTCGAGTCTTGAAAAAAATATGTAGTAGTGAATCTTTTATTCGGATGTGAATTAGTAAGACAAGTGAATTTCGAAGTCCTCATATTTAAAGCGAAAAAAGAAAAAAATTTGAAAAATGTGAAAACTATAAGATGAATTTTATAGGTGAAGTTTATATAATATTATTTTAAGACTTTTATTCTTACTATTAATAGTAAGGACGGTGAAGTCATGACCTAGACATCCTTTGTTTCACATTACTCAAATTAGATAAATTGACTATTCAAAAGTTGACTTTTTTTTTTCATACAAAGACATAATTTTGTTATGTCATGCTTATTTCAAGGTGACATATCTAGTTTGAAAGCTCAATATACTTTAAGAAAAAATGTCCAAAGATCTTAGTCTTAATATGAGTAATACAACAATAGTTTCGCCTCAATTCAAAAACAATTACGTTATAACTTGATAAATGAATCATACATGTTCGTATCACTTTATTTAGGCTCGATAAAAAAATATATCATATGTCGATTAGTTTTACGGTGGTAATGATCAATATACTGCAATTCATGTAAAATATTTTATTGCAAATTCACGTAAAATTCAGTTGAATGTTTCTTTCATGAATATTTATTCAACAAAGATATGTTGCATTAATTGCTAGGTGTTAATTAGCTTCAACCAATTGAAAATACTCAGTCGTTCAAAGCAAGAGTGCGTATGACTAGAATTTAAATCTATTCATAAAAAATCTAGCTAGAAAAATATCATTTCTTTTATTATTTATGATGTTTTAACACTATTTCCTTCCCCGTTCATTTTTACTTGTCCGTGTTTAATTTGGTACATTCCTTAAAAATTAATTAATATGCTTAATAATACGGGTAAAATATGTATAAAATAATAAATTATCTCTTGATTTAATCGGAACTAGATAAGTAAAAGTTGACATTTATATTTAGTACATTGGACAAATAAAAATAAATGAAACTAGTATTAAAATTATAAAAATAGTGCCTAATTTGTCAGCTTATTATATTGCATCTGCATGGAAATGGGAACAAGACAGGACTGTCAAATCAATAATTTGAAGAATCAAGTTGGTCATGCCGTAAGTTATAATTTACTATAGTATAATTTGTCAACTCAATTTATTAATCACCGAAAAAAGGCGATAAGGTCAAATATGGAATAATCAACAATTACAGTTTTCTCAACTACTCTTTCACTCTTTACAAGTTGAGTGGGATCGCAAGGGATTTATCTGAATTTTTGTCGAAAAAAACTATACCATATATATAAAATTAAAATTATACATATATAGTTGGGACGTGTATTAATTTTGTTCGTATATGTACTTTTTTATATTTTATTTTTATAGTGAAAAATTTGACTTCAATATTTCACCGTTGATCACACGGTATGAATATGATAATTTTGTTTACACAAAGCGTGTATATATCTTAATTTCAAACGACTTTAAATATATTGAAGTATGACTTTTCTTCTTTGAGGGAATGGAAAAAACAGTATTTAAAGGGACCATATAGCTTGTCTCATTTCATCACAAGCAATAATTAATTTCCCATAATGGCTCTTACTTTAGTACTCTCCCTATCTATATTTCTCATCTTTTTATCTTACAAACTCTACCACCGTCTCACGGCCAAGCTCCCACCGGGACCGTGGCCGTGGCCGGTAATCGGAAACCTCTTCGGCATAACGCCAGTGAGGTTCCGGTGTTTTACAGAATGGGCCCAAATATATGGGCCCATCTTTTCTTTTTACCTCGGATCACAACTGAATGTGGTGGTGAATAATGCGGAACTCGCTAAAGAAGTTCTTAAAGATAATGATCAAAATTTGGCCAATAGGTTTAGAACAAAGCCACTTGATAATGTGAGTAAAAATGGGATGGATTTGATTTGGGCAGATTATGGTCCTCATTATGTGAAAGTAAGAAAGGTTTGTAATGTTGAACTTTTTACTCCGAAGAGACTTGAAGCTCTTAGGCCCATTAGAGAAGATGAAGTTACTGCCATGATTGAAAACATTTTCAGAGATTCTAATAAGCCTTGTAAGTTTTCTTTTCACTTTTACGAGTAATTTTTTTTTGTATCGTCAATCGTCCACCTCGGAACAACTTCAGTTATGCGGTATTTGAAATTAAGCTTGAGGTAATACATATGACCGAAGTTCAAGCAAATGATTGAACTTCAGTTATATGTACATGTTGTTAAGGTTTAGTAAAAACGTTCAGGTAAAAATATGTGCATGAATGACTGAATTCAAGCATTCAGTCATATCTGGTTGAAGTTCAAGCAAAAATATATGTGTATATTAAGTTCACACAAAAATGATTGAATCAACCTATATCTAGTTGAAGCTAAGTACAGACAAAAATAACTAAACTTCATTCGTATGTGCTTGATTCTTTTTTGTGTGAAGCCTATGATAAACTTTGCGATGCTAAAATTACTACAAGTTGATAGACTTGCAAATTTTTACACACACGAAACAAAAGTATCTGTGCACTTCGGCCGTTTTCGTGAAAACTCGACTGAGTCAACATTAGGCATCAATCATTATCATTTTATTTAATCAAATAATATAATATTCAAATACGTGATTAAAGTACAATAATTGTATCAATAATGATTAGATGGAATTTTGTAAGAGATTTTTTATTTAATGATGTTGGGCATAAGCACTACAATTCACAATTCAAAGGGAAAGTTTATTCTTTATTCCAGTCAATAGGAGATAGAATTGAACCCCATACCACACGCTTTTCTAAAAAAAATATTTTATAAGTAACTAAGCCAAAAGGGAAGCAATACAAAAATGGTATAGAGATCTTTACCTAAATAGCCGGCCGAATTTACTGTTTACTTTTTCTAGCTGATATACATAGATTTTACATGGTTATACACATATTTTACATAAATTATATATTCAGCGGTTATTTTTAATTTAAACAGTTGGTGAGCAATAATTTTGACTTATTTTTCTAAAAGTTTAAATCCTGAATCCGTGTTTCTGTATGGGTGCAGGCAATGTTAGTAAAACTTTGATGCTAAGGGGCTACTTGGGATCAGTAGCATTCAACAACATAACAAGGCTAGCATTTGGAAAAAGATTTATGAACTCAGAAGGTGAAGTTGATAAACAAGGTGAAGAGCTCAAAGCCATTGTAACAAATGGGATTAAAATTGGAGGAAAACCTAATTTGGGAGAATTTGTACCATGGCTACGTTGGGTATTTAAAGATGACAATGAAGCTCTTGAGGCACAAGACAAACGTTTGGAGAAATTTACAAGAATTATAATGGAAGAACACACAATTGCTAGAAAAAAAACTGGGGAAACCAAACATCACTTTGTTGATGCTTTGCTTACTCTTCAGAAAGAATATGATCTTAGTGATGACACTGTTATTGGCCTCCTTTGGGTAAGTATACCAAATTTATTTTTACATATAACACTGACAATATTGCAAAATCATATCAATAATTCTTGTCAATTATAATATATGTAGGACATGATAACAGCAGGGATGGACACAGTAGCCATTACTGTTGAATGGGCTATGGCAGAACTGGTAAAGAATCCAAGGGTTCAACAAAAGGTCCAAGAAGAGCTAGATCGGGTTATCGGGTCAGATCGAATCGTAAACGAAACAGATATCTCCAAGCTCTCATATCTACAACATGTAGTCAAAGAATCTTTAAGGTTGCACCCTCCAACTCCACTAATGTTGCCTCATATGGCTGGTAAGTTTATGATGATTTATATGTTAAAATATTGAGTTCAGTTAAACCCGTTGCTTATATGCTCTATCCGCTATTGTAGGTAACAATGCCAAAGTGGGTGGCTACAACATTCCTAAAGGTTCAATTGTACATGTTAATGTTTGGGCCTTAGGTCGTGATCCAAAAAATTGGGAAGATTCTTTACAATTTTGGCCAGAAAGATTTATGAAAGAGGATGTTGACATGAAGGGACATGACTATAGGTTATTACCTTTTGGTGCTGGTAGACGTATATGTCCAGGAATGAACCTTGCAATTAATTTGGTCACGTCTATGTTGGCTCATTTGTTGCACCATTTTGACTGGTCACTGCCTAATGGTGTTGAGGTTGAAGATGTTGATATGATGGAGAGTCCTGGCACAGTGACATACATGCAAACTCCATTACACGTTGTTCCTACTCCTAGGTTGCCTCTACACTTGTATACACATGTCGAATGAACATGTAACATCTTTTACGTACTCTTGCACTACTTATATCTTTGTAAAATTTTTAACCAAGTTGCTTTACTTTCAAGTCTTGTGAAATTGTAACACATTTCTAAAATAAATTGTATCCATTATTTTTTATCTATTGAAGAACTAGGAAAATTTCAATGTGTCCCTAAACATTTGATATATTTCGTACGATAAACCAATTGAACTTTAAATATATGCTATAATGAGAAGTCATAATTCTCCACATTGCTAATAAGAGCCTATTGTTATTCACATTGAACCTCATTAAACAATATGCTTACTTCAAAGATTATTATCATATAAATTAATTAAAAACAGAATCTAATGCAAGAATCATATTAGAAGGTAGAAGCAGTAACAAATCAAAAACACCTTTGTTCTTTTTACCCAAAAGATAACAATCCTACATGCACAAATCGAGAAATAGTCCAATCAATTCATAATCGAAGAAAAGAGAGAGAAGATTAATAATACCCCGAAGCATTCAAGCACTTTCCAATCTCCAAAGAAACTAAAGCATCAACACAAGCATACTGTACTTGATCGGTATCGAGCCACTCATTATCCCACCTACCCATAGTAACGTGCCTCGGTTTTTCCATCTCTCTTCCTAGAACAACTCCACATAGCGTCTTCAAACCAGCATTCCTCAAATTCCTTGAATTATACACATCAGCCGCCAAGTACCTCAAATCAACCATATTCTCCACGCGTATCTCATAATCCACCTCCAATTTCTCAACATCACTCGCAATTCCAACTCCAACAAAAGCATAACGAGGATTCAACAAAAACTCCGTTAGGGCATCGGGTATATATTTACAATATAGTAGTTGAAAGATGAGGCAACGGCGTCCAACGCAGAGCTGGAGAGTTGCAACGGGGTTTTGTTGTTGGTAACGGTTGAAATTGGGCCTCCACTCTATGTCGAGGCCCACTATGAGATGATTGAGACGTCGTCTATGGACGTGCTCAATCCAGTCCGTTACTATGTCTGGATCGTTGGTGACGGTCGTTAGGATTTGGTCACCAAAGAAGTAGACATGGTACAGTTGGTAACGATCGTCTTGCACTTCAATGGGAAACGCCATGGGTGTCAATGAACTTTTTTTAAAAAAAAAAACAATATGTGTGAAGCTTCAATAGCCAAAGCATAATTGTAATGTGAATTTAAAAGAGAAGTATAAAGTTCCCTCTAGGAAAATAATTACTTGTGTTAAAAGTTTTCCTTTTTCCATAAGAAGTAAATTAAGCATATAAATTCAATGTATTCTTTAATTATACTTCCCATAAAAGTAGATGGAAAAGTTACATTATTTTGATTGGTGAACCTTTTAGGATTTGGTTTTATATATTGAATTGACAGTCACTTTAATTTACTTTAAAAGTTTAAGATTAAAATTGACAATTATTTCCAACTACTTCTTTTCAATATTATAAATCACATACTTCAAAGAAGTTTATTTGTAGTAATTTAACTAATCTGATAGTATAAAAAGTTTTTTTATTTTAACGATATATCATGCATTTATTAATTTGATATTGTATATATTTCTAGGAACTTTTCCTCATCAAATACAAATACAAGCTATCCTAACCAAACTTATCTAGGACATGAGAAGGAGTCCTAATATATGAAGGACGTGTTTCCCTTTTTCCAAAGACTTATTTCCTCACTAATTTTTCAAGTGTTACCCAATAATGTAACTTATATTATTCAATAATTTACATTTTTTTTGTACCATTGGTGTAGTTAACTAGCTATATAGCAGTAGTACTATTATATATTGATAGCCTTTATATTGATCATCATCAATCAGTTTTTTCATTTGTCTAAGCGCTTGATGTATTTGTTTTACAACGTCTTGGAGGGTTTGTGTCATGTCGACCAAGACGCTGTCCTTGAATAGGCATTAGGCAGTCTAAGTTGAAAGGAGGCAAACAAATTAAGAGAGGTATTACGGGCTGACTACAACAAAAGCAAAGCTTCATAGACTCTGATCAAGTCGTTTATAGAATGTCGGCCGACTATTTTCCACTTAATTAATAAGTGAAGGGGAGAGGAAGTCAATCACTATTTTCCACTTAATAAGTGAGTGGGAGAGGAAATCAGGCTTATAGCGAGATTTATAAGGCTTACGACTACATAAACGGCTAGAGGAGAAACCTTAAAGAGTTTCCCTTTGTTCATTACTAAGGGCTTTAAGCGCAAAGCACAAATAAAAGTGAGTGTTAAATATGAAAAGCGCAAATGAAGGAAATTACAAATATGTATGTGTAGTCCAAGACTAATAAATTATAAGCATGATGAACAAAGAAATTGAGAAAAAACTACAATAAAGTGAAATATCAATTGTTTAGTGTCAAACTTCTTCAGTATTATGATCGTTTACAAGGAAAAGTATTCTTCAGAGCCTTGATTATAACACCGGAGCACCTGCTCAGCAAGGCGAAGCGTTCAACATGATTTGAGCTCAATGAGACTCTCTGTTTGCTTCTTCAATGACTCCCCTTTTTCTCTTTTGTCCAAAAAAATTGGTTCACCTTGTTAGTTGAAGATCCAAGAAGGCAAAAAACTCAGCAACATCGTCCGTATTAGAAAATTGCTGCAACAATTCAGTCTGATACAAATTCACCTTGCTCGATGGCTATGCAAGCAATGTACAAACCTGATCACTATCGAAATCCAACAAGATCCACGTTACCTTTAGTACAACTCTAAAAGACGTCAATCGATGAAGCAATAGATATGTTCATAACCAAACCTTGATTCTAAGCTTGACGAGCCTTTTGAGTGGTCGCTTTAAGCTGCAAGGAGATTCAGCATTATGCAAAATTAGGTATAAGCATAAGAGCACAAGAAAGTATCCGAACAAGTATAGTATCCGAACTTCACAAGTTATGCGGCTTGATCCTCTTTGAGCTCCTCATTACTATCTGAATCGTCATCGTCCATGACTAATAAAGCAAACCAAGTTTAGAATAAAAAAAATATTATGGAACTGAAGGGTGAATAGAAAAAAATATGATATGTATGACTCACTTCTGATTCTTGACACACAAACTTTGGTCCCTTTGCTTCCAAGGCACTCTTCTTGCTCTTGTGGAATCTGTTGTGCTGATTTCGCAAGGTGAAGAGAACATTCATCTAACTCAATCAGTTGCAATGTTGAAATATATGCAAATTCTTCTGGGATCTTTTCTAGGTCCCAGCACTGGGATATATATAGGCGCTCAAGGACAGGGAAATTTTCGTCAGTAGCTTTCCACTTGGTGAATATTATGCAGTCAAGTGACAAGAACTTTAACAGAGAGAACCCTCCAGCTGCAGGTTTCCACTCATCACCAGCACATGCTTGGTTTTTCAGTTTGAGTGCCTCAAGGTAAGGCAATGTACCAATAATGTCCATAGATTTCCATGAAAAATATGATTGGACTAATGTCAGCTTCTTGAGGGTTGGCGGAAAAATATTTTCTTTAAGAAAATGACGAGGGGTTAAGGGACGCAGCAATCTCACCGAACAAGGCTCATAGACAAGATCAAATTGAATTGTAACTGCCTCAAGTCCCTGAACTGCAATCAAACAGGAAAGATCAAGCGATGGACTTCTGATTTCATGAACTTCATCAAACCGAATGCCCAACTTCTTCAAGTTAGGCATACTTGCAAGGATTTCATGTGTACACCATGCAGGAGCAACTCCAGTTATAGTATGTAGATGTTCCAGAACTGCACGCTCCTTTTGAACGGCTGGTATAATCAGGGGAAATTGCAGACCTCTTATTATTTTCACAAAGTGAAGGCTCCTTAACTGTGGCAACGTCCAAATATCAAAATCTATATAGTGAGAATGAAAAGAGCCCATATGAACAATCAAACTTTGCAGATTATGAAGGTTGCGAATAAGGAGAAATGCAGAAGTACTATTTCTAATTCTCAAGGATAGATATCTTAAATGCACAAAATAGGATGGTCTAGTTGGAAAAGTACGACGACGATGATAACTTAAGTCACCTATAGTGAAGTTACCTAAGGACATTACTCTGATTATACTGAGAATTCCGACGTCAAATAACCTATCTATGTTCAAATCTTTGACCATCATTTCACCAGAATAGATGAAAGTCCGGATTTTCTTTGGATCAAAGGGATAAGAGCTTGTCCCATCAAAGTCACAAATTGATTGGACAATCATCCGATGACATTCCTTTGGACAGACCTGTATGGATCGTGGGAAGACAAATAGGAAGTTTTCACTTTGAGCTTCTCTCAAGCACAACTCATGTAAGAGATCATGGATCTTACATGTTTTCACTTCTCCACAGAAATTATGTCTGCTTATGAAAACCAAATTTCTGTCAATAAGTTCATGTAAACATCCTTCAGCTATGCTTTCCAAACTTGCATCAGCAGCTTCCTTTAGAAAGCCCTCTGCAACCCATAGCTTAATTAATCTTTTCACGTGAACCTCAGTGTCTTCAGGAAATACCCCAAAATATAGAAAGCAAGCTTTTAGGTGCCGGGGTAGATTGTGGTAACTTGAAGCAAGGACCTTTTCACATTGCTGATGGGAATCTTCAAACAATGCTGATTTTACATTTTGTTCAACTTGCTGCCATCTATCTAGTGCATTGTTGCATTTGGATAGAAGCCCAGCAACTACAACAATTGTTAAAGGCAGGTCCTGACAATTGTAAGCAATATTTTTCCCAATTTCCACAAATTCCGGAGAGAGTTGTTCACAAGAATTTTATCTTGAAATAGTTCCCAACTTTCATTTGGACTTAAAGGAGACATTTGATAAGGAGAATTACCTTGAGCAGCATAACTTGCCGCGTTTCCGCACCTTGTGGTAAGTAAGATTTGACTTCCTTTGTAATCAGGAAACCACTGACTTATATCATCCCAAGAATTGGTGCTCCATACATCGTCAATGACAACTAAGTATCTGCCTCTTTGCAATTTCTTTTTGAATTCTGCTGCTAGGTCACCATCACTTATTTCACAATCCTTTTCAAATTTTGCTGCAAGTGATTCATCAATACAATGAAAAAGCTCTAGGAGCATTTTTCTAATACAATATTCTCTTGACATAGTAACCCATGCCCGAATTTCAAAATGAGCTTCAATTATTGGATCATTATAAACTCTTCTGGCAAAAGTTGTCTTCCCGATGCCCCCCATGCCTACAATTGGCATAACTTCTGGTTCTTTGGATGAGATTTGCATAAGTTGACTCATCATATCATCCAGTTCAATTTCACGTCCAACCACGTTGTTGTCAAGCTGTGGTGGAGAATGTTCTGGCAAATTGAAACTTCTGGTGAATGAACTCGTGGCCTGCACACCCTTCTTCATGCACCTCATCAACTCTTTTTTTTCCGAATCAATGGACTTAAATGCTTGTTGCAAGCTTTCAAGATGTCTCTCGTAAGCACCCTTGTTCATGTGATTCTTCAACTCTTTGATCGCTGAATAAATGGACTTAGACGATGCTTGTGCCAAGCTTCCAAGAGATCTCTTGTTATCACCCTCCTTCAAGCATCTCCCCAACTCTTTGCTCTCTGAATCAATTGACTCAGATGCTTGTACCAAGCTTCCAAACAAGCTTCCAAACAACCTTTTAAAATCACAACTTTTTTCAAAACTAACCCTCTTACTGCAAATTTCTCCCACGATTGATTCAATTCTATCTTCAGCATCATGTGCTGCAACACTGATTTTGGTTTCACAGTGCTTCACTGACTCAACATCATTCATGTCGTCCAAAGTTTCTAAAAGTGCTTGCAACAAACGGACTTTTTCACGAAGGGATTTAATCTGTGGATTCAGTGCTTCTGCATATTTGTGAAGACGATTTCGAGTTGAATTGGTTTGCATTAGCAATAATCCAAGAGTAGTCATAAGAGAGGTCACAGCTGCATAAGCCATATCTCAGTAGCCTTTCCCTTGTTACTCTCTTAGCTTAGAAAATAAGCAATTGATCATTGAGACTAATATCTCTCTTTTGAAATGACAAATGAGAAAATGGACAAGTGCCACAATAGTTTCATATCCCCACACAACAACTACTCCACTTAATATATAAAAAGAGTACTTTATCCAAACAAAATATTTTAATTGCTTAGTGCATCATGATACCACAATCTGTGCTGCTAAAGGTATAAAGAACCAACCAAAATAGTGCTGTTAGTGAATTATAGATTATTAAAAGGGCACCCGGGTACACAAAGCGATCCCACGTTCACTTCACACATGGTCCACACCCCTTGTGATGTAGACAATCTACTCTAATACAAGCATTAGCGGTTGCTTTCACAACTCGAACTCGTGAGCTATAGGTCACACGGAGACAACTTTACCGTTACTCCAGGGCTCCCCTTCGAATTACAAAATTGGAAGACAGCTATTTGTCACGTCTGAATAATGAATTCAACAGCCAAAAGAACATTAACTATGTAATCAATCAAGAACATCAATAGTTTATGTACAAACAGAGCACCTGAATGCTGAAAGCAGACATTTGCAAGTTATCAGAATACATAAGACAAAGAGGTAGTATAAAAAAGACCTTGGCATTTTTTGCAACCTTGACCTGCACTCATGTTGACATTGATGCAGCCACCACAAAGCTACTCCTTGAACTAGAAAAGATAGAAAACTTAGCTAAGTTATATGTAACAATATTAAAATATCTAGTACTATATATACAAAATCTATCCACCTTCTTTAAGGTGAAGAGATCTCCCAAATACTAAGTGATAGTATTCTTAAGTTAGTACCCAAGGGTAATGGTCTAGTGATCAACGACGTGGGTTGAGTATCATGAAGTCTCAGGTTCAATTTCGATAGAGACAAAAATATTAGGTAATTTTTTCCATTTATTTTAGTCTTAATGGACATAATTATATTGCTTGTGGAAGGTGGGAGATGACAAATATGCCATGAAATTAGTCAGGTGCACGGAAACGCACCCAAACTACACGTGAATTAGTCCTCGAGAGAGTTGCTAGTCACTTTCTTTAAGACAATTATTTAATAATATTAATCATTAAAGGTATTTGGCCAAGTCACCGGCCACTATATACTAATGATTCTATATATTTTCTTGATTCTTTAAAGTACAAATGTTTTGGATAAAGTAGTGAAGATTTTCTCAATTATAGATTGTAAAATATAAAAAAAAAATTGAAAATTTCGTATGATTTAGAATCGTGAAATTTAATTATTTCACATGATATTATATAATATTAATTTAATCAAGAAAATATACTTAAATTCATAATGTTTTTTTGATTTATTTTTAGCAGAAGTGATTAAACTGTTAGAGAAATTAATTTTTATCCTTTACAATGTTTTTTCTCGCGTTATTGATAGGAATATTGTGAATTGCAATTGAGAAAGAACCAATTTTTTAAGACTATTTTTGTACTTCAAATACATATAGAGTAGGTATATAACTGAAATACTCTTTTCTTGATAAATATTAATGAAGTTATAATAAAATTATGTACAAAAGGAGCTACGATTGCATAAACACAACAAGTGTCACACATGCAGAACTCATTCATGTATGTGGAACAAGTGTCGGTCATGCAAACATCATTCATGCATGTGCGACATGTGTCTTTACTGACTCATGATCATGCGCATCAACACGTATTATGCATGCTAACAACGCGTCACACTCGTCAATATACTAATGATATATACATATTACATTTTTTCATATTTTATCGTGTACAAACACCTCCTAATTATAAAATAATCACTTAGCTTTTTACTTTTCATCAAAGTGAAAAATTACTTATTTGCTCAAAAATTACCCCCATAATCTTGACCAATGTTTATTTATTAACCTTTTATTTATTTAATCCAACTTAATTACATGAGAATATCTCACAAAAGTAACCAATAAAGTACACTACTTTTTAAATTCAAAATCTTCCTAAATTTGCTCATTTATCTCTTTCCATTTAATTAATTATACATTGACTGGAGTCACTGGACAATCTCTCTTGGAAATTACAACAGTGTTTGACCAGCAAATTAATTAATTAATCAAAGGTGATATCTCCAAGGTCTTACATGAAATACTGTTACAAATTAAGATTTGCTTCAATTAAACATCCGAACGCATAATAAAATATTTCTATTAGTTAAATATTTATGGTTTAAATTTTGATTTTTTTTTTGCGTATGTATATTTTTCAAATACACATTATAATGATAAATTAATCACTTAAGATATATCAACTTCTTTATATGCATACCTATCAATCTTAATAAGTCGCAAAACTTTAATTTTATTACAATTGATGCTGATGTTTATAACTTAATAGAATAACATATTTTAAATAATTAACTTATCAACATAATATACGCTTAAAAATTCACATATAAGCTTTTTCATAATTTGACCAAATGTATCTAATAAAAATATTTTATTAGGTGTTTAAATACTCAACCGACATAAATCTTATTTCAAGGGTCCAAAATGAAATTTACAAATAAATTTAAGGACTATTGATATTTTCAACAAAGATATTCTATCAGATATCACAAGGATCAAAATCGAATATATCGATAATTGAAGGACCAAAATAGTACAATTATTAAATAGTGAAAAAAGGTTTTCTGTGTAAAAGCAAAAACAGGGGGCTTCTCGTCCAGTGTTGTTTAGCGTTAAAAATTCCAAATATAGGAATCTCTCTTCTGCTAAATCTCTCGTAAATCTCTTCTTCATCAATTTCCTCTAAATTCTCGGTATGTTTATCTGTTTTACTTTGTAAACCAAAAAAAAAGTTTTTTTTTGGTTTTTGAATCAGCTGAAACGGTGGATTTTTGCCCCTAAATTTTGACTTTTAGTTGTTTTTGGTTTTTTTGGGTAATGTAGGTTATCTGATATAGCTTAGAGTTGATTGTGGTCTTGATCACTGAAAAATTTCAGGTAAGTTATATGGTTTTGAGTTTTTTTTTTTGGTTGTTTGCTTAATTGTGATCTGTAATGAATGTTGTAAAGACCTTGTTTTTGTTTGCATGGACTTTATTGGGTGCAATTGGAGTTTTGTTTCAAAATTGATAGGCAAAAACATGCCCTAGCTAGGTGAAAAAAAGGCGTATTAAAATTCTTGTGGAATGTTCTGTCTGCCATTTGATTTGGACTTGTATTGTATGAATTGAATATTTTACAAATTGTTTGGGAAAATGATAAAAGTAGCTTTCTTGCAAAGAAGGGAGAATGGGAAGGCAAATGCTTAAGCTGAATGATACTACTGGCACCTAGTGCACATTCTTTTTTTATATAACTGTAGGATCACCCTCAGGTACCTTAATTGTTGTTTCTCTGCCCCACACATGAAAAGTGTATAATCCGCGTAAGTTTATGTGAGATTTGAATAGGTATCAATTTTGAGTTTGCCCACTGTAAAACTGTTATCCACCTGTATGAGATAGCCTTATTCAACATTTTGCTACCTCCATCACAAAATAAAAAGAAAGGCGAAAGCGGGTCACCCTGCCTGAAATCCCTTTGCACATGGAAGAACCCTCAAGGAGTGCCATTTATTATGTAACCGAGAGACAGTTGAGTCGCAAAAATTCACCCACCTGTCACCAAAACCCTTTTCTTTCGACATATCCAGCTTTAAAGAAAATCAGCAGCTGCTTTTGGCATAGCCCACTTCAATCCCAATAAATTAAGGAACACCTGCCAAATCTGTGTATTTATAGAGCAGTGTTTGAAAGATGGGTAACTGATTCTGCTTCTATTCCGCACATGTAGCATCTATTGACGAGTTGTACCCCTCTTCTTTGTAGTTTATCTTGAGTCAAGCATGCTTCTTTGATGACCAACCACACAAAACTCCTGACTTCTGTGGTGCCTTATTTTTCCAAATCCTCTTCCATGGGCCAAAAGTAAGCTGATTAGTACATGTGCGCAGTATTTTGTAGCATGAGTTGACTGCGAATGAACCATTGCCCTGCCCTCCAGATTAACTGATCATTACTGTTGTTCAAGCCAGAAAATGAAGATAAAAGGTTGGGAAAAATCTGTAATACTTCTAATTCCCAGTCATTAGGATTTCTTCTGAAGTGGATGTTCCAACTATCACGGTATTTCCCTCGCTGCTTTCTGCTAAAGTAAGTTTGGTATCCTGTGAAGATCTCAGAGGACGGGAAATAGATCTCTAAGAGGTGAATGTCCTAACCAATTTTCATGCCAGAAGATACTTTCCTTCCATTGCCAACTCTGAGAAAAGGATGGCCAAAGTGCTCTAATGTTTCTCCAAACACTCACTCCATGAGATGGGGGACCCATCTTTGAAACTCATTGACCATAATTCACTGTGACAACTTTCTCCATAAAGCATTTTCTTCAACATTAAATCTCCACAACCATTTCATCAAGCTGCTCCTATTTTTCATTTTTAGATTCTTGATACCCAAATCTCCTCCTTTTTGTGTGGTGGCAGAGTTCCTTTTGACTAGTTAAAGATTTACAATCTCTATTCTGTTCCCTTGCCAGATAAAGTCTTTTCTCAACTTGTCGGTTCTCTTTTCTACTTTACTAGGCATTGGAAACAAAGATATAATATATGTCAACATTGTGTCCATTACACTATTAATTAGAATCAAGCATCCTCCAAGGGAAAGATAATAATCTGTCTCTTGAAATAAATTACTTGTCAGCACTTATTTAGGTCAAAGATGCGTGTGTCTTCATGTGGCGATAAAATTATCAAGTTCAACATTACTTCTATTTTAAGTACTCGTCTGCACTATTGGTATCTCTAGAATATTGTAGAGAACAAGCTTAGAAAAGGATAAATGACATGCCTAAGTTCTCAAGATAATAACGAGGAGGCAGCCTTGGTAAATATTCTGTCTTCTTCTGTTGTGTGGTTGTTGAAGGTGATCATAGGCTTAGGAAATCCCTTTTTATCATGTTTCATTGTGACTTCTCTTCCCAATCTCAGAATATCAATTATCCCCTCCCCTGACTCCTGAGTAGTTTAAGCTATATATGAGAATCCCACAACTTCCTCAGGCTCTTCAAGATGATGAATGTCATATTTGTAATATTTGAAGAACTTCTACCATATTGATGTATGAGAGTGTGGTTCCTCTATAATCATTGAAACGTATAGGGAAAAGATTAGAAATCTTCAGATTATTTAAGGTTGAAATGGTAGGCAAGTAGGAGGTGTTAAATGTTTGCATATAGAAAGCTTGACAATTTTTTTGGGTTGTTTTGAATGCACCTTTGAATTTTTTCATAGACTTGTTTATTCTGATGTGAGTATTATTAACCACCAATTTTGATGCCAAATAAGAATCAGTCGGAAAGAGATAGCGCCAGACATAAGATTTTGTTCTCTTATGATTCATGTCATTGATTGCATTAAACAAAACCTGTTTGAGGAGGGCTTTATTTTAAATTTGGATGACTTGCAACCTAAGCCGAAATCAAATATGAACCTAAAGACAGAAATATTTTGAAAATTATGTGGCTAGGATCCAGATTAAATCATGATGATTATCAAGAGAAAACATAAAGGGCTTAGTATTAGTCCTTCAATCGCTCTTATTCTTTTTAGGTAGGTAATCGGAAGTTCTATGAGAACATGCACTAAGCCAGTGTATCAGGTGTTATTATAGAAAGTGCAAATTCTCTACTGTATCAATGCATCTGCATCTTGTACAATGACCATTTTGCACCAAAAATCGAGCAAATGATATACATCTGATACACTGGCTTAGTTCAACTTAAGGCTATCAATGTTTCTTCTATTGCCTTGAAAATTTCTGGTGTCTCTTTCAAGCCATACGGTCCACCAAATGGCCTGAGGTATAGTGTTCCAAGTCTTTTGAGAATTCTTGCTTAAGCCTCCGTGTTCCAGCACTGCAGCAGCTTCGTAATGGAACCAGGCATGGTCCGACACCTGCTTGAATTGCCTAAAACACATGCTCCATAATTAACTTGTGACCCTGCAATGCAGAAAGAGGTGGCTAACTTCTTCGGATTGCTCTTCACACAATGGACACCTGCTGCAAAGCTGAAATCCCCTCTTTTGAAGGTTTATTTGAGTGAGGCAAGTCTCCCTAGCTACAATCCAAGAAAAGCAAGTGACTGTCAAAGGAGCTCTATTGAACCAAATCTTTTTCCAGGCCATCTAACCCTGTTGTTATATTCCAGCATAGTGTAGCAATTTTAGACCCAAAAATGTCCTCTCTGTCCCTTCCAACTGATGGAGTCAACTTCGTTGTGATTCAAAACTACGTTGCTTAGCCACTGAAGCAAAAGACATAAGCTTTCCACTTCCCAATCATTTAAACTCCTGAGGAGAAAGAGATTTTGACCTTGTGTTGAGTAAAATTCTTCAATTTTTCCTCTGTGTTGTGACTTGTGAGGATACAACCCCCCTTAGTTCTAACATCACAAATAATGAACTTAGCTTTTTCAACACTAAAGTAATTATTAAGAGAGCATGTTAAATAGTTTCAAGAGCTAAAAGATTATGATACGGAATAATACATGTTTAAATTAGGAGCAAAGTTATTTGATCAAAATAATGATTCTAGGAGCAAAGTCTCTTCACTTCCTTTTCAATATAGGCCTTGGTGTAATTAATGAGATTGAAATGACTGTCTCAATGTTAATTTATTAGAAAATATATCTAGTGTTCTTTCAAAAGATAGAAAAAAAGGTAGTATCTAGTATTCCTTGGAAGTTGCGTCTTGTGGCAAAAAGGAAAGAACATAAGTGTCATCTCCTCATGCCTTTTGTCAAGACATGAAAAACTTTTTTTTTTGAGTTTTCTGTGTGATTTGATGGGCCAACTTTTGCTTTGATGATTGCTTCGGCCTATGTGGAGCTTTAATGGCAGTAATTCACGTTTCCCTTCTTGTGTTATGTAGGTTGCTGAATTATTCTTCTTGCTGAACAATTTGGAGTTCTTTTTCAGGCTTACCTTGAGAAATGGTAAATTTATCTCATTTCTTGATTTATCTAATACTGTGCAGTTATCCAATTCCCTTCTGGTCTTATATATCAGAAAAGAAAGTATATGGTATCGTTAATCATATTTTTGATAAATGGAGGAAAATCATCTATACTTTGTTTGTATGTCTTGCTTCTATCCTGTTCAGGACAAAAATCTTTCTGGAGAAGATAATGATGACATTGACTGGGATACTGAAGATGAACTAGAAATACAAGAAATACAGGACACAGTATTATCCTCATCCACGGATTTAAGAACTACTGGGCAGCATGTTGTTTGTTGCGATGGGGCGGTAAATGCTTTAAGTCTATACTGATACCTACTGATATTTCTTGTCAAGGACATCTTTTTTGAACCAAAAAGAAAATAAGAAGATAGTTCATAACATTGCATCTCAAGTTGGTCTGTTTTGGTCTTCTCTTACCTGAAGGCAAGCTCGTCATCAGCACCCTTCCGGTCAAAGTTCATTCAGCAGTTTGTAGTGATGGGATTTCCCGAAGAATCTATTGCAAAAGCAATAGAGCAAAACGGTATTTGAAGTTTCCAAGTCATTATACAACTAAAATTTTGATTTTTCAATTGTGGTATTTATTTATGTTATTTGACTTGAGATGCAGGAGAAAATTCAGATTTGGTGCTGGATTCGCTTTTGACATTCAAGGTGCGTAATGTCTGCCTCATTGTTTTGCAAAGTGCTTATTTTTTAGATTTTGTAACAGGATTCCTGAGAGAATGGAAGAAATTCTTGTTCAATCCACCCCTCCTTTGGCCACCACCTTTTACTCTTCTAATTGGTGCCTATATATGCCACCACTTGCATAAGATGGTCTAGAGAGGAAAACACGTTTACTTGTTCAGAGTAAAGTTTAGATCAATCAAGGTTTTAAATGGAGATGGTGACACCTATTAAGACCCAGTAAGAAATTGTGAGATGTGAACGCTGGATGTCTAGGTGTTGACTGTGCGATCAATGATGTCAATTGTTCTTTATCCGTTCTGCACAGTTCTGATAGCAAGCTTGAATTGTGTTAAGAATATGCATGATTTATATTTGTCTTCATTGTAATGACGATTTTCTTCCGCCCTTCCATTTTTTCTCAATTAATGACCCTCTAATACTAGCAAACCCTCTATCTCCAAAAAAAGAAGAGGAATGAAAAATGAAAAATTATGATCTTTGTTTGCAGGTCCTTGATGATTCTCCTGAAGAACAGCCCAGTACTAGCCCTCAGCTGGAGCCCTCCATTAGTTCTGATGATAGCGCTTCTGAATACAACGAGAACATTTTGGATGATGTTTATGAGGAAGATAGTTGGTCTTTTGACTCGGACAACTGTATGGTATGTTATCCTCAGTCATACACCATTCTCCATTTTTCTTTTCAATGTCTAACTGTGACATAGAAAACAGTCAATCTGGTTTCTCTTTGTTCAAAAGATACATTTATTCATTTTTCTGATCAAGCACTTCTTTTAATCTCTGCAACACATCATTTATGTAATTCAATGCCATATCTGCCAGTGATATGGCATTTTTGAACACCCATGGATTCTTCTCGTACTAGATTTTATGACTAATGTGAGGTGGTTTAGTTTTACAAATTTGTGGAGAACTACCAACAAAATTAAGGGTGTCTGTGATTTTCAATAACTGTCTTTGACAGTCGTCAGGCTCTTCCAGTTGGAGGACACACAAGATATTTCCTTCTTTTTTCTTTTTTGATTTGGGATTTGGGAGGACATAGAAGTGGTTTGTTTGGATGTGATTTTTACAAATGAAGAGATAATCACCTGTAAAGGTAGTGCTGAAAGTTGGACAAGTGATTCAAAATTATTCTTAGCTGCTCACTATTTTGGGGCTTAAAGGACATTTTTCTCCATATATCTATGCATCAACCAATACTTCTTTTTAGCATTTAAGATGTTTGCTGGTCCTGAGTCCTGTTATGAGTTTTCTGGGCACAATTATGTAAGGCTTTTCTAACATTTTCCTTTTAAAACGTGTGACAGAATTCTGTTAAACAGTGCTACTTGAATGACGAGGGCAGTTCTTTGTCTGAAAAAGAGAAGATGTTATTATTCCTGGCAAATATGGGATATCCTGAGGAAGAGGCTTCCATAGCAATGGAGAGATGTGGTAAGTAAATTATTTGTCCTCTACATTACTAATGTTATCTAAATCTTTTATTTGATTAGACATTTAGTTTGGGTTTTGATATGTATTAATTATGCCAAGGTTTTATCACTGACTAAAGAAATCTTATTCATGCAAGTTCTGGGTAGATGCTACTAAGTTGAATTCCTGGTTAACTTTGTGCCAATGTTGTTGTATTTTGAACAAAATCTGCTTATTGATGCTGCGACATTCCTGAATTCTTTTTAGAATTGAAACACCTATTTTCTAAATTTCATTTCTTGGTATTTAATATCCTCTTCACAACTTTCTAGGTCCAAAAGCATCACTCCCTGAATTGGTAGATTCCATTTGTGCTGCTCAAATGTCAAGAGCAGAAGATCCCTATCTGCAAGAAGATGTGAAGGTAAACTTCCCCTCACAGTATTTTGAAATGGACTCATGTGAACTAACAGCTTTGTTTGCCTTTATAATTGCAAATTAGCAATATCGTTTGCCATAGAATTGATGCCTCCTTTCCACTGTGACAGCCAAAACTGGAGGATATATTGAATGATTGTGGTGGATACAAGAAGAGGAAGGTGTACAATGAATTGTGCAAACGGAAAAAGCAAAGGGAGATTTATGGTGAAGAGACGATTCGATTGCCTAAACCTATGATTGGATTCGGAATTCCTACCCTATCAGTTCCAACAATGGTCCAAAGAATTCTTCCCAAGCAACTTATAGGCCCACCTTTTTTTTATTATGAAAACGTTGCTCTAGCTCCAAAGGGTGTGTGGGACACCATTAAGAGGCATCTGTATGATATTGAGCCTGAGTTTGTCGACTCGAAGTATTTTTCCGCTACAGCAAGAAAAAGAGGCTATCTTCATAATCTACCGACTGAAAACAGATTTCCTTTGTTTCCACTTCCCCCGCGGACGATTCATGAGGCACTTCCCCTATCAAAGAGATGGTGGCCATCTTGGGATGATAGGAAAAAGTTAAATTGCTTGCAAACAGCCATTGGGAGTGCGAGGTTGACTGATAGGATCAGAAAAGCTGTGGAGAAGTATGATGGTGAGCCACCTATGGAAACACGAAAGTATGTCCTTGATCAGTGCAAGAAGTGGAATTTGGTCTGGGTTGGGAGAAACAAAGTTGCCCCTTTGGAGCCTGATGAAGTTGAGATGCTATTGGGGTTTCCAAAGAATCATACTAGGGGAGGTGGTATAAGCAGGACTGATCGATACAAGTCCCTTGGCAACTCATTCCAGGTTAGCCTAAACCTTCTTCTTTTGATTTTCACTGCATATATTCAAGACTTATTTCCTTATCTCCTTATCTTTTCCCCATAAACTTGGGTTTGCAAAATATACAACAACAACAACAACAACAACATACCCAGTGTATTCCCACAGCGTGGGGTCTGGGGAGGGTAGAGTGTACGCAGACCATACCACTACCTCAGAGGTGAGGTAGAGAGGCTGTTTCCGATAGACCCCCGGCTCAAGACCAAAAAAAAAAAAAAAAAAAAAAAAAAAAAAAAAAAAAAAAAGGCTAAAAAGGGCATAATGAATGATACATGATAAAGACAAGATAAAAGAAACAAGAGACGGTAGGAAGCAATATGTAGTAACACACAACAGACAGACAGAAACAGAGCATTGCCAAACAATACTACCACGAGGAATCCAAGAACAAGAAACTATAAGCGTGACACTACGATTACTAGTCGGGACACTAAGGAAACACACTCCTACCTACTAGCCTACATCCACTTCTACCTACTACTCTTCTACCCTAATCCGCATCCTCCACACCTTCCTATCTAGGGTCATGTCCTCGGTAAGCTGCAACTGCGCCATGTCCTGTCGAATCACCTCTCCCCAATATTTTTTCGGTCTACCTCGTCCTCTCCTGTAACCATCCATAGCTAACCTCTCACACCTCCGCACTGGAGCATCCGTGCCTCTCCTCCTCACATGGCCGAACCATCTCAACCTCGCTTCCCGCATCTTATCTTCCACCGACGCCACACCCACCTTATCTCGGATATCCTCATTCCTAATCCTATCTCTCCTAGTAAACCCGCACATCCATCGCAACATCCTCATCTCCGCCACCTTCATCTTTTGAATATGGGCGTTCTTTACTGGCCAACACTCAACTCCATACAGCAAAGCTGGACGGACCACCACTCTGTAAAATTTGCCTTTAAGTTTAGTAGGCACCTTCTTATCGCACAAGACTCCAGATGCGAGCCTCCATTTCATCCACCCAACACCAATACGATGGGTGACATCCTCATCAATCTCTCCACTTCCTTGGATAATAGACCCAAGATACTTGAAACTCCCTTTCTTTTGGATGACCTGTGTATCCAGCTTCACTTCTACGTCATCATCCTGAGTCGCCTCACTGAACTTGCACTCCATATATTCAGTCTTGGTCCTGCTCAACCTAAACCCCTTCGACTCGAGGGTCTGTCTCCAAACCTCCAACTTAGCATTAACTCCTCCACGAGTCTCGTCCACCAAAACTACATCATCCGCAAATAACATGCACCATGGCACCTCACCTTGTATATGCCGCGTCAATACATCCATTACCAAGGCAAATAGAAACGGGCTAAGGGTCGATCCCTGGTGCAACCCCATCAACACGGGAAAGTGCTCTGAATCTCCTCCCACAGTTCTAACGCGAGTCTTGGCCCCCTCATACATGTCCTTAATTGATCTAGTGTACGCCACGGGTACACCTCGAGCCTCCAAGCACCTCCAAAGAACCTCCCTAGGGACTTTATCATACGCCTTTTCTAGATCGATGAACACCATGTGCAAGTCCTTCTTTCTTTCCCTGTACTGCTCCACCAGTCTTCTAAGAAGATGAATAGCTTCTGTAGTCGAGCGTCCTGGCATAAAGCCGAACTGGTTCTCCGAAATAGGCACGATCTGTCTCAACCTCAACTCCACTACCCTCTCCCAGACCTTCATAGTGTGGCTTAGCAATTTGATACCCCTATAGTTGTTGCAACTCTGAATATCGCCCTTGTTCTTGTACAAAGGAATCATCGTGCTCCATCTCCAAGCTTCAGGCATCTTTGCCGTTCTAAGAATACCATCAAACAACTCGGTTAGCCACTTCACACCTGTCTCACCCGAGCTTTTCCAAAAATCCACGGGAATCTCATCTGGCCCCGTCGCCCTACCCCTTCGCATCTTACGAATCGCAACCCTAACCTCTTCAACCTTTATACGGCTACAATAATCATAGTCCCGACGCCTCTCTGAGTGTGCCAAATCTCCCAGCTCAAAGCTTTTGTCCCCCCCTTCATTCAAGAGTCCATGAAAGTAAGACTGCCATCTCCTCCTAATGAGTACCTCATCTACTAGTATTTTGCCATCTTCGTCCTTGATGCACTTCACTAGGTCAAGGTCATGAGTCCTCCTCTCTCTAGCCTTTGCTAACCTGTATAACTTCTTATCCCCACCTTTATCCTCTAAAGCCGCGTATAAGCTTTCAAAGGCTACCGTTTTAGCTGCCGTTACCGCTAACTTAGCCTCCTTCCTAGCTAACTTATACGCCTCCCTATTGCAAAATATAGTGTACATGAATTGTTGTTTCTCTGACTTACACATGAAAGTGTATCATCCGTGTAAGTATATGTGAGATTTGAATAGGTGTCAATTGTTTTGTTTTTTTTTAAATAATAGGTGTCAATTATGAGTTGCCTGCCCACTGTAAAACCGTTATCCACCTGTATGAGATAGCCTTATTCAACATTCTGCTACATCCATCACCAAAATAAAAAGCAAAGGCAAAAGCGGGTCACCCTGCCTTGTATCCCTTTGCACACAGAAGAACGCTGAAGGAGTGCATTATGTAGTCGAGAAGTTAACAGTTGAGATGCAAAATTTCACCCACCTGTCACCAAAATCCTTTATTTCGACATATCCAGCAAAACCTCCACTTAACCTTGTCAAGTTTACACAACAAATCAGGATGTCCTTGCCTCAATCTTGTATCAAGACACTCGTTCTCAATCAGGACCGCAACAGTAATTTCCCTACCCTTAGCAAAGGCCATTTGATATCTCTAACCACTCTACAGTCTTCCTGCCATTAATTTCACCCAGGATCTTGTAGAAAATACCCAGTAGGCCTATAATCCTTCAGCTCTTCCACCCCTGCTTTTTTGGGAATTAATGCCATATAAGAGGTATACCAAAAAGTAGAAAATCTACAACTAATATCCACTTTGATAAATATTTTTTGGCTAACACAAAATCTGGTCGCCCACTCACTTCAAAGGAATTTCACCAGTTCCTGATCAGATTCATAAAGTCTGCTTCCTTGAACCATTTATTCTCAAACTTGAAATAGGAAGTTCTCATTTTCCATTGGCCACAGGACAAACTCAATATGATTGTGGTCTGACTGAGTTCTAAGAAACATAGTCTGCTTAATATTTTTAAATTTCTCATCTTTGTCATTTGAGTAAAGGAACCTATCAATTCTGGAGGCCACTGTGTTTCTTTTTTGTTACCCTTCTAGTGTTCTTTGGCTAATAAAGTTGGTTTTGTTTTGTATTTCCTATTTATGCATTGACTTGTGCAATCTATGTTGCCGGCTTTGGTTGAAGGATGAGACACAAAAATAGGAGCACTGCAGTTTTCTTGTCTTTGAAAAGAAAACGAGGTCTTTGCTAAATTTGCATGTAGGCTATCTGCATGCTTGGGACTAGATTCTTTCTATTTCTTCAATTATTTGTTTGTTTTTTGAATAGGTAAATATTATTAATGTCAACAAAGACCAGCATCACTAACAGTACCAATTCCAATACAAAAAATGCTGTCATTTCATTCAAAAAAAAGAAGAGAAAAAACAAAAGACAGGAATTCTTTTATTGATTGACGCAATTTCTTTTCTTAGTCAGAATAACTTTTAACATGATGCTTGTATCAATATTTATATTAGGTTGACACAGTGGCGTATCACTTATCGGTGTTGAAAGACTTGTTTCCTAATGGAATCAACGTCTTATCTCTCTTCTCTGGAATCGGTGGTGGTGAAGTTGCTCTCTACCGTCTCGGTGTTCCACTCAACAATGTGGTTTCGGTTGAGAAGTCCGAAGTCAACAGGAATATTCTGAGAAGCTGGTGGGAGCAAACTAATCAAAGGGGGAATCTCATACATTTTGACGATGTGCAGCTCGTGAGCAGAGACAGTTTGAAGAAATTAATAGAATCAATTGGAGGATTTGATTTAGTGATTGGTGGAAGCCCATGTAACAACCTTGCAGGGAGTAACAGAGTGAGCAGGGATGGGCTTGAAGGCAAAGAGTCTTCTCTGTTTTTTGATTATGTTCGCATATTGGAGGACGTCAGGTCCTTACTGTCTAGACATTGATGATATTTGTCTTAGATTTAACTATCCTATTCATTTTTTTAACCTTGCCAAGGCTAAGGTTATTCTTTGTAGGGTAAAATCAAACTAGATACTAATTGCAATTCTGCATTGTGCTGGGGTATCTTACTGTATGAAACTAATGAAATTTTCGTGGTCGGTGAAGTTATGTGATTGTTCTGGTTTAGTTGTTTCAAAACCAGGTTTCTGTTGCTTCTGGCTAACTTGTCCAAAGCTTTTCAAATCCAACTGGGGTTTGTATGGCAAAAACCAAGTTAATGTATCTCTGATAACATTTCTCAGAAAGATAACCTTATTTGCAACTTGTGTATCATTCTTAGGTAGGGATCATACTAACCTTGAGAGTTGCATAAGTTAGCAGCTCAGTACTATTCTTCTCAAACATTTTCATATCTTCTTCCCTCAAAGTAACCAAAGCTTCAACTCCACCATCCTTTGTATCCATCAAGAAAATATTATTCTTGAGTTTTGCTTCAATTAGACTAAACATAATTGGCTTCCCCCACCCAAAATCAACATCATAAATTGAGTAACCACACCAACTAGAGAATAAGTATATATCCACTTCATCCTTTCTATTATACAAGCTTGGTACATCCTTTAGTCGTGATTATCATACTCCAATAACCTTTTTCGTAACGTGGCCACCATGTCAGCTACATCTTTCTCACTCTCCTCCTTCGATGCTACAAAGAACCCAACGAAGTTTCCAATACAATGACTCAATGAGCATGCATTGGTGGGTCAACGCGCTTCCTCATGTTTACCAAGTGGACTAACAAGGACGACTTGTTGGAGTTCGTGGTTAGGAACTTGTTGGAGTGAGTGGAAGTAAAGATTTATTAAGTTTGCTCTCCTCAAGAGGGTTCTTGAGAATATCTTCCAATCGACGAAATTATTACTAGTGAGTCTTCCTGCCAAAAAGTAGTAATGAGCCAATATTTCAGACAGAGATTTCTTCAAGTGTTTTGATCTCGATTAGTTGATCATAGCATTATTTTGTTTTGATGGAGGGTAGTATAAGAGTATAGGGATGTAATTTGAGTGAGCAAATTGATCAAGAAGGGAGTATTCATAAGATTTGAGGTGATAGAAAAAGGTTTGATGAATTCTTTGGAAATTATCTCCGTACTTAATTTCTTTCCTAATTATGCAGCTTTGATTTATACTCCTATTGAGAGATGTTTATAACATATAAGGCAAGTCTAAAAATAGGGTGTACTCCATTGCCAAACCTCAACATTACTTAATGTGGTAAGCACACTAGCTAGCTAATGGTTAGTGTAGTTCAAACTGTTCTATATATAGGGGAGAGGTACATAACAAACAGAAGAAAATAAGACATAAAATCACTTATTTTTCGTGGATAGAAAATATTGTAAAACATCTTCTTTCGTGTGCATCTAAAGGTATGGCTTAGTGGCCAATGAAGTGAGTGAGAAATCATGAGGTTTCATATTAAGTAATTTATTCTCATATATTCAAGTCTTGATGAATAGATTTACCCAATATATATGTTGGTGAAGTGGTGTGGCCCTTCGTACCAAACACACCCCTCAAGACTATTAGTTCTCCTAGCAATGAAGAGTAGACAACATACATTATTGCACAAGAGTTGCCACAAAAAAGCTACACTTGCTGCAACCTATATATATTTACTTCTTTCGTCCTATTTTAGTTGTCGCTAAATTACCCTTATTTAATAAAAGTATATTGATTGTTTTCTCTTAAAAATCATGGTGATCAATACTCACCGTGTTCATCATGACTAACGTCGTTTATTTAATATTTCTATACTTTGAATATGTATCCATTGATATAAGTTACGGAATATTCTTTCATTGAAGATCCACCCAAGAACAAAAAATACAAGGGAGGAAAATATAGGCATCATCAAATTAACAGAAATGGGGAAAATCAAGGACTGAATGATGATATATATATAGTTGTTACCTGGTGATAACATTTCTATATTTGTTTAGATTAAAGCCAAAGTTGTATTTGTTCGACTTCGTATAAGTTTCAAATTTTAAGACATGTTAGGAAGAGAGAATACAAGTTTCATCAAATGTTGTAGATGATCCTACTTTTTTTATCATCAAAAGCCATCGCCCAGGAAGCACTCACCCGTGGTGTTGGGGGGTTTGGCTAGACCCCTACCCGTCAATATGATAATCCAAAAGAATCACAGAGGAGGACATAGACCTTTGCCTCGAAAAATTTACGTTTGTCCCTTTGAATCAACGCGCGCCATTTAATAGGTCGTCGCGGACTCCTCCAAAAAATTTCGGCCAAAAAATCATCGGGCGCACATATCACACAAAATCCATGAACTATAACACACGAAAAAATAGAAAATTCCCACTTCCTGTTCCGGGCCTCGTTTCGACTTGAAAAAACTTATGGTTGCCCCTCCGAATCAATTTCACACCATTTAATAGGTCGTCACAGATGACCCCAAAAAGTTTCGGCCAAAAAATCGCCGGATGCACATATCACACAAAATCCATGGACAATAACACACGAAAAAATGAAAAAAGTCCCCATTTTCCATTCCGGGAGTCGTTTCGAGTCGAAAAATCTTACATTTGTCCCTCAGAACCAATGCGCACCATTTAATAGGTCGTCATGGACGCCCCAAAAAATTTGGCCAAAAAATCGTCGAGCACACATATCACACAAAATTCAGAGACTATAACACACGAAAAAATGGAAAAAATTTCATTTTCTGTTTCGAGCCTCATTTCGATTTGAAAAAACCTACGTTTGCCCCTTCAAACAAACATGCACCATTTAATAGGTCTTCATGAACGCACCCAAACAATTTCAGTCGAAAAAACGTCGATCGCACATATCACACAAAAAATTCATAGACAATAACACAGGAAAAAATACAAAAATCCCCATTTCCTGTTTCGAGCCTCCTTTCGTCTCAAAAAAATCTACATTTATCCCTCAGAACTAACTTATACCATTTAATAGGTCGTTACGACGCCCCCAAAAAAATTTGGCCAAAAAATCGCTTGGTGCACACATCACACAAAATCCATGGACTATAACACACGAAAAAATGAAAAAATCCCCATCTCCTATTTAGGACCTCCTTTTGACTCGAAAAAACTTACTTTTGCTCCTCCAAATCAACGTGCACCATTTAAAGGGTCGTCACGGACGCACCCAAAAAATTTCGGCCAAAAAAACACAGAGCGCACAAATCACACAAAATTCATAAACAATAACACACGAAAAAATAGAAAAATCACCATTTTATGTTCTGGCCTCCTTCTGACTCGAAAAAATCTACGTTTGCCCTTTTGAACTAATGCACACCATTTAATAGGTCGTTACAGACGCCTCCAATAAATTTCATCTAAAAAATCACCGGGCGCACATATCACACAAAATCCATGGACTATAACACACGAAAAAACAGAAAAATGTTCATTTCCTATTTTGGGACTTATTTCGACTCTAAAATACTTGCGTTTGTCCCTCAGAACCAATGTGCACTATTTATTAGGTCGTCACGGACCCCCCCAAAAAGTTTCGGCCAAAAAACGGCCGTGTGCACATATCACACAAAATTCATGGACTATAACACACAAAAAAATAAAAAAAAAATCTTCATTTTCTGTTCTGGACCTCGTTTCAACTCAAAAAAACCTATGTTTTCCCCTCCAAACCAACGCGCACCATTTAATAGGTCGTCATGAACGCACCCAAAAAATTCCGGCCAGTAAAATGCCGGGCGCACATATCACACAAAATTCATGGACAATAACAAATGAAAAAATGGAAAATTCCCATTTCCTGTTCCGATCCTCCTTTCGACTCAAAAAAATCTACGTTTGTACCTCCAAACCAATGCGCACCATTTAATAGGTCGTCACGGACGCCCTCAAAAACTTTCAGCCAAAAACCCGTCAGGCGCACATATAACTTAAAATCAATGGACTATACACACGAAAAAAATAAAAAATCCTCATTTCCTGTTCCGTGCCTCGTTTTGACTCGAAAAAACGTACATTTACCCCTCCAAACTAACGCGCACCATTTAATAGGTCGTCATAGACGTCTCCAAGAAAATTTGGCCAAAAAGCTGCCAGACACACATATCACACAAAATCCATGGGTTATAACACACGAAAAAATAGAAAAATCTCCATTTCCTATTTCGAGCCTCGTTTCGACTCGAAAAACATACGGTTGCCCTTCCGAACCAACACGCATCATTTAATAGGTCGTCACGGAGGCCTCCAAACAATTTCAGCCAAAAAACCGGCCACAAAAAGTTTTGGCAAAAAAATACTGGGCGCACATATCACACAAAATTTATGGACTATAGCACACGAAAAAATAAAAAAAATTCCTATTTTCTCTTTTGGGCCTCGTTTGTACTCGAAAAAACCTACATTTGCCCCTCCAAACCAATGCGCGCAGTTAAATTGGTCGTCATGGACGCCCACAAAAAATTTGGCAAAAAAATCACCGGGGCGCCCACGAAAAATTTTGGCCAAAATATCACCGGACGCACATATCACAAAAAATCCATGGATTATAACACACGAAAAAACTGAAAAATCCGTATTTTCCATTCCTGGCCACATTTGAAATCCAAAAAGCCCACGTTTGCCCCTTCGAACCAACGCGCGCCATTAAATAGGTCATCACGGACGCCCACGAAAAGTTTTGGCCAAAATACCGCCGGACGCACATATCACACAAAATCCATGGGCTATAACACACGAAAAAACAGAAAAATTTCTATTTCCCCATCCGGGCAACGTTTGAAATCCAAAAAGCCCACGTTTGCCCCTCCGAACCAACGCGCGCCATTAAATAGTTCGTCACGGACGCCCACAAAAAATTATGGCCAAAATACCGCCGGACGCACATATCACAAAAAATTCATGGACTATAACACACGAAAAAACCAAAAAATCTCTATTTCTCATTTCGGGCCACATTTGAAATCCAAAAGGCCCACGTTTGCCCCTTCGAACCAACGCGCGCCATTAAAAGGTCGTCACGGATACCCACGAAATATTTTGGCCAAAATACCGTTGGACGCACATATTACACAAAATTCATGGACTATAATACACAAAAAAACCAAAAATTCCTATTTCTCATTTCCGACCACGTTTGAAATCCAAAAATCTCACGTTTGCTCCTCCGAACCAACGCGCGCCATTAAATAGGTCGTCACGGACGCCCACAAAAAATTTCGAGAAATACCACCGGACGCACATATCACACAAAATCCATGGACTATAACACACGAAAAAACCAAAAAATCCCTATGTCCCGTTTCGGACAACGTTTGAAATCCAAAAAGGTCACGTTTGCCCTTTCGAACTAACGCGCGCCATTGAATAGGTCATGACGGACGCTCACAAAAAATTTTGGCCAAAATACCACCGGACGCACATATCACACGAAATCCATGGACTTAACACACGAAAAAATCGAAAAATTTCTATTTTCCATATCGGGCCACGTTTGAAATCCAAAAAGCCCACGTTTGCCCCTCCGAACCAACGCGCGCCATTAAATAGGTCGTCACGGACGCCCACAAAAATATTTCGGCCAAAATACCGCCGGACGCACATCACACAAAATCCATGGACTATAGTAGCACATGAAAAAACGTAAAATACCCCATTTCCTCTTCCAAGCCTCATTTGTACTCGAAAAAATATATTTTTTCCCCTCCAAATCAACGCGCACCATTAAATAGGTCGTCACGGACGCCCAGAAAAAAATTTAGCAAAAAAACCAATGGACGCACATATCACACAAAATCCATGGACTATAGCGCATGAAAACAAGGAAAAATTCCTTTTTCCTCTTCCAAGCCTCGTTTGTACTCGAAACATCTGTTTTTTCCTCTCCAAATCACGCGCTTCATTAAATGGGTCGTCGCGGACGCTCACAAAAAAAAATGGCAAAAAAATCACCGGGTGCACATATCACACAAAATTCATGGACTATAGCACACGAAAAAATGAAAAAATCTCCATTTCCTTTTTCTGGACTCGTTTGTACACAAAAATACCTACGAATTCCCCTCCGAACTAACGTGCGTCATTAAATACGTCATCACGAACGCCCTCAAAAAATTATGGCAAAAAACCACCGGGCGCACATATCACACAAAATCTATGGACTATATGGCACATGAAAAAATGAAAAAATCCTCATTTCCTCTTTGGGGCCTCGTTTGTATCTGAAAAAACCTACGTTTGCCCCTCCGAACCCACGCGCGCCATTAAATAGGTCCTCACGAATGCGCACAAAAAGTTCGGCAAAAAAACTACTGGGCGCACATATCACACAAAATTCATGGTTTATAGCACACGAAAAAATAGAAAAATCTCGATTTCCTCTTTCGGGCCTCGTTTGTATCGAAAAGACCTATGTTTGCCCCTCTGGACCAACGCACGCCATTTAATAGGTCGTCATGGACGCCCACAAAAAAAATTGGCAAAAAAATCACAGGACGCATATATCACACAAAATTCATGGACTATGAGCCTGTTTGGATAAGCTTTTTTTAAGCTGCTTTTTTTAAGTTGAAAATCTCAGTTTTTCACTTTTAGCTTTTTTTAAGCTGTTTTGCCTTAAAATTTGTGTTAAAAAATATTTTCTTCACTTTACCCAAACACTATAAAAGAGCTTAAAAGCTATTTTGACTTAAAGAGCACTTAAAATAAGCCTATCCAAACGGGATCTATAGCACACAAAAAAATAGAAAAATCCTCATTTCCTCTTTCGGACCTCATTTGTACTCGAAAAAACTTAAGTTTGCCCCTCCGAACCAACGTGCGCCATTAAATGGGTCGTTACGGATGCCCACAAAAAAGTTTGGCAAAAAAACACCGGACACACATATCACACAAAATTCATGGACTATAGCACACAAAAAAATAGAAAAATCACCATTTCCTCTTTCGGGCCTCGTTTGTACTCGAAAAAATTTATGTTTGTCCCTCCGAACCAACGCCCGCCATTAAATAGGTTGTCGCGGACGCCCACAAAAATTTTGGCAGAAAAACCACAGGGTGCACATATCACACAAAATTCATGGACTATAGCACACGAAAAAATAGAAAAATCCCCATTTCCTCTTTCGCATCTCGTTTGTACTCGAAAAATCTTACATTTGCCCCTCCGAACCAACGTGCGCCATTAAATAGGTCGTCACGAACGCCCACAAAAAATTTTGACAAAAAAACCACTGGGCGCACATATAACATAAAATTCATGGTCTATAGCACACGAAAAAATCAAAAAATCTTCATTTCCTCTTCCGAGTCTCGTTTGTATTCAAAAAACCTGTTTTTGCCCCTCTGAACCAACGCGCACCATTAAATAGGTCATCACGGGCACCCACAAAAAAATTGGCAAAAAAACCACCGGGCGCATATCACACAAAATCTATGGACGATATAGCACACGATTAAAAAAAATCTCATTTCCTCTTCCTGGCCTCGTTTGTACTCGATAAAAACCTACGTTTGTCGTCGTCACGGACACCTATAAAAAGTTTCGGCAAAAATGTCACCGGGCGCACATATCACACAAAATCCATGGACTAGAAAATACTCTCATTCCTTCTATTGGATTTCTATGAATATAAATGTTTGTTGGTTTCTGTGTTTCTAGTTCTACACTAGAAGAGTTTGTCGAATCCTGAGAGATACACCTACATCGGTGAAATATCCTTAAGGACAGTGTCATAGGCACCTCAAGCTAAAAGGAATTTTTTTCAGTATTCGTGTTCAAGTATTTTCCATAAAATTTTCAACGGGCATAACTTGTGTAAATTCAAATGTCAGGAACAAAGAATATAAGTTTCATCAAATGACATTTCAATTAACAGAAGATGTCAAGAGGAGATGATACATTCACTAATCATAAAAAGAACTTTAATTTCAAAAACAAATTCAAAAATGAAATGACAAATTTAGAACACTGAATCTCGACTTATTTAGAACATTTTAATTTGCAACTTTGTTAGGTAGGGAGACTGGCCTTGAGAGTTGCATAAGTCAGCAGCTCAATACTATTCTTCTCAAACATTTTCATATTCTTGAATTTTGCTTTAATTATACTTTGGAAGACCGTGTGTTATATCACTAGATCTCGATTTTTCATATATAAATGTAACTAATAATGTATCTTCTTCATAAAGGCCAGGAACAGTTGCTCCAAGGGTGGCCAAATAAGGCTTAGCTGATCTTATCAACTTGAACCAGTGTAACTTGACCCGGTCCATTTTTGGCTATACATACATTTTCACAAATAAACTGTCGCAATAATTGTGACGAAGAAAAGACCAATTCAAGTTGCACACCCCATTAAGACTATTAATTCCCCTAGCAATGAAGAGTAGACAACAGTTGCCACATAAAAGCTCAACTTACATATAATTACATCCGCCGTCCCATTTTAACTCTTGCATTTCACGTCTATCAAAAAATAATAGTAAATACTGAGTTGCCCTTCTTTAATATATGGAAATACTAACCAACTTTGATCTTGAATTCCTAAGCTGACAATTATTTTAAGAGATTTTTTTGAGCTAAAGTAACAAGAAAGACATGCATGTGCCTCTGCCAGGTTACTAGCGTACCTTGACCTAGAGGAAGGGAATAAGCCATAATCAGATTGACTCTTGCTATATATTGCACAAACATTGATTTAACCAGAACATTCAATCTTACATAAAATACATTTTAGTGTGAGTTATGATCTCCATAGGAGTGCAGAATAACTTTGAGATCATCTAAAGAATCACTATACACTTGACTGAATTATGATCTTTGAATATATATCCATGGTATAAGTTACGGAATACTGTTTCATTGAAGATGCACCCGAGAACAAAAAATACAAGAGGGGAAAAAAAAAATCTTCAAGTAACATAGATGGGGAAAAATCAAGGACTGAATGATGCACAAAGTAGGCAGACATATAACTCAGGCACACAGCAAAGTCAGTAGTGGCAAAGGGGTAACTCACCCATTAAATGTACAGGAAAAAAATGGACATCATTTTGAAGGCCACTAAACAACTTGGACAGTTACAAAGAATCCATTCTTACAAACATATTTGAGTGATCGAAAAGGGAAATAGGATAGAGCTGAATAGGGTAGCAGTTCAAAATCATCCAGAGAAAGAGTTACATGGTTTCGTTTTATAAATAGTTGCTCGTTTACCAATTGAAGTTGTGGCAAAAATTTTAGGATATAGCTGTGACAGCCTTAAATAAACTCACTCCTGGGATTGGAATGTCCAGCATGTTCAACAGGACTAGCTAGACATGCTGCTGCTGCAAGCACAAAAGACATCTCAAGCATGATTTTCCTGCATGTGCCTTTTGTGGTCCCTCTCTGAATAATCAAGCCTCCCGGGCCTGTTTCTATCATCTGGAAAATACTCGTGCCGCTTTCCCTCCATCGGTTTGTCTGAGGGGCTACTTGCCTTTCTCTTCCTACTGTTAGACTTTGGTGACCGATAACCCCTGTCAGCATCATCATATGGTTCCAGTTCTCCTTCTTCGACGTAGTCAAGCTCTTTTCCGCGTGAAGACTTCCACTTTGACTCTTGGTGATGTCCATCCCCAGCCTCATCCTGAAGCATTGTGTGATATGTGTTCTCCTGCTCCGGCCTGTTTGAAGGCTTAGACCAGCTTTCCTTTCTTTCCCGCTTGTTTTTCTCATTCCCAGCTGCCAGTTCTATTCCATCCTCCAATTCTCTCTCAATGAGATCATCGTCATCCATAACATCAGTTTTCTTGGTTACATCCCCTTGCAACTTCCTGCGTTTCTCCAATGCTGCCTTGACCTTGTTCTCAACAGCTGCTTTGACCTTGTCTTTATCTATCTTTCTAACCTCTTGTGGTGACTGGCCAACTGCACCATCCTTGTTCTCCAGGGCTCTACCATGGTACTTTTCCTTTGATTCCCCTTTATGCCTTGGTTCAGCTTTCCTAGTGTTCCCTTCCTGATCATCTTCAACATTACTCTCAGAACCATACCTTGATCTACTTTGTACCTCTGTTGCACTACCCTGATAAGCCACCTGTTCTCTTTCATGCTTCTGTCTATCATTAATCTCACCATCTCCGATACCGTCTGAAAAGTTATGTTCAGCACTTCCATAGTCATTGTTGCTATTTTGAGCTGTCCTTGGAAGCCCACTGTGATTATCAGCATACGATTGATCAGGAATTTCCCTAGAGGATGCAGGATTGGAGGTTCCTGCATTTGAATTAGCACCTCCACCCAGGGAATTACTGTTATTTGCAGCATGCTCTTCTTGTGCGGCTGAAGATTTTCCAGCAGGCCTTTGATTTCCACCAGCACTTCCTTCTGCTTCGCTAGCCTGAGGTACTCTATTCTGTTCATACAACTCTAGCATTTGGTTGCTCACCTCTGCAAGGGTAAAGAATACAAGTAAGATAGAGAAAGAGCTATTGCAATTGTTTGTACTTTACACTCCCCGCCCAATCAAAATTTAGTCCTCTATTAGAAAAAATTCAAAAAGGTTCATTTCATAACATTTCCATGTACTGATGTGGGCAAAGAATTCTTGAAAGTAAGCCAGACTGGGTTCATCCAATACCACAAATTTCATAAAGGAAACATATCCAAGTCAAGACACCAACCCTCCAGTTGGCGTGGGGTGACATCAAACTCCTGCCACCAAACCTTCTCGCCATCAGATGGGAGCTTTACTTTGAGAAACTTGGCTGCAAGGAAAATGGCACCTGCTGCAATGTGATGGGGCTTAAATTGCAAGCATAAGGACGTCCGAAGCCTGCACGCGGCTCTCCCACGTCAACTAGAGATAAGTGTGACCATCAATTGGTACCATACAAAAATTATATAGAAGAAAAATACATTACCCATCATTCACAAAGTTCCATGCAACTTGAGCTAGGGCATTTTGAGCAACCTTGAATTTCTTTATTGCCTCGACAAGGGGTTTATATGGATGATGTACATTAAGATCAAAAGCAAGAGTTGCAAGAACAACCCTCTCTCCAGACAAAATTAGTTCTTTTTGTTGTTCGTATACTTCCTGCATAACGTTGCAAACTTTTCAAACTCTTTTAATATGCAATACAAAGACCCTGGAAATGATTCAAGGTACCAGGTGAACCATATTAAAACAAACTGAACCACCGGCAACTGACCATACAAGCAAAATCTTTCATATATAAGGATGATGAAGCAAATTATAAGGGCAAAAAATCAAAAAGTGGACCTAAAATTAGAAGCTGGAATTAATAGATACGTACAGAGCACAACCACCAGGCCAATGGGCAATACCTTTTGCTTGATCCTCTGAATAGCTGCAGGATCCTTTTTATGAATGATCTCATAAGAAACAAGTATAACATCTTTCAGGGGGCGAGGAGTTTCTTCAACCTTTCCTGCTAGGAACATGCATACGGTGGCAACGGTCTGCAAAAAGATATGGGAGTTGGGCAGAAAATTAGTTAGTAAACTACCACAAACTTTAGCTAGTTAGTACAATTGCCTGTGAAGATGTCCATTATTTTCCTTTTCTTTTAACTGACAAGTGGAAGTCCATTATTTACTAGTAATACAAATTTTCCTTCCCCAGCTAATACGAAATTATCACTTGAAATACCAGTCAAACAACAAATATTCATGAAAATGCACTATAAATGACTGGCAGACTCCTTTCAGAAGAAAAAAGATTGTCCAGTGGCAAACTAGACATAAATTATTCATGCACTGCAACTACACCATTATTTAGGTTGAACAAAACAAAAAAATTCCAACTAAAATATGATACTGAAATAGCTTTCAGGAAAGATTCCAACTAATGTCTGGCCACGTCTTGGCACTACCAGTTAGGCAGTAAACAATCTAGGGATTCTTCAAGAGAAAGGTGCTTGACAAGGACACTAGGATAACAGATAACAAACCAACCCGAGCACAGTAGAATACACCTAGGGGATTTCACTAGAGAGGAAAAAACCCAATATAAAATAGAACATAAAGCCCAAGGAAATTTGAGAATCTTTTCACTGACAGTGAGTCAACCTTCCATTTTCCATCTGAAACAACCATAAACAAGAGACCAACCAACTAAAGACGCTGCAACCAGCTATAGAGGTAAGATGAGAAACATATTTTCCTCCAATCTTCCTTCCCTTCCCCTTCCGAGTTTCTAATTTCTGCGAAAAAATCTTGAATTGTTGCCCATCATTGTTCTTCACAGACTTCACAAATTTGAAAAAGTAATGCATCATTTTGAACTGCTGCTCCCTATGACATAATTGAAAATCTGCACTAAATACTCATGAGAAAAGGCTTATAGGTCTGATGATCTTGGGTCCGACTATAATTTTTAGTAGGTATTGCAAATTTGATCTAGTCAAATGAAAGGTATTTGTCTCGAGAATCAAAAGTCAGTGCCCCTCTGTGTTGGACACTACTCCATGCTGAATGCTTGATGGTTGCTGATTTGAAGCTCAACTAGTTGATTACAAAATCGCATGTCCAGCAATCTCCAAATTTCACTGTCTCTACTAAGTTGTGTTCAAGAATGCTAATCGCTAGGTAAGATAAAAGTACAAGTGCACCCTATTCATTTTTCCTTTTTTAAGTGAACCCTTGTTTCTCTTGAATTTTATTTAAAATGCAAAGTAGGATAGCTGATAAGAACATATAGACACTTGATCTAAGCCAAAATGCAAAGAAGGTATTAACAAAAACGTAAGATAAGATAAAATATAAATTACTCTGTGCGGATGCAAAGAAGGTATTAATAAAAACATAAGGTAAGATAAAATATAAATTTCTCTGTGCGGTGTTAAGCACACGTCAAGGTTTGAATCCTTCCGTGGACAAAAGCTTGGTATTTAAGTGGAGAAGGGTTGGGGCAAGCCCATTATCCACGTAGCTTCGAACTGTGCCCAACTGACACTCAGAAATTTCTCGATTATCAAAAAAAATAGTACAAATAAATATATATTTCTACTTGCAAACCAATCAGAGACTATGCAGCTTTCATTTTTTCGTGCAATTTAATTAACCAAACCCAACTAGAATCCCTGATTGTTTTAGCCAATAGATGCCAAACCAACCATGCCATATCTTGTGACTTGGTACGTTTAGGCACCAAAAATCATTTGATTTTGCTCATCCTACATGGACTCCGACACCACTATTCACTATACGATATTCAAGAATATATGTTATGCAGTCACTTTTTCATTGAACAAATGTACAAAAAAAAAAGGTCAAGCAGCAATGGATGAACAGAAAGTTACTTACCCTCCTATCATTCCTTGAATGAGATTGACGAAGAAAGAACCGATGACAAAATATTATTGCAGTGGCAATAGTTACCTGAGGCCTGCAAGCACCGGAAAGTTGGACCATGTATGATAATGGTTAAATTCATATTTAATGGAAATAAAGTATGATGTTGCATTAATGACAAGTCTGAGAAAGCCCCAACAATGAGAGTTCTTATAAGAAAAACTACCAATACTATAAGCTGCTCTATAAAGATCCAATTATCGTATCTAATATAATAAAATAATGTATATCAACAAAGGAACAGGATGGGACTTGAAGTCACCGATGAAAATTCAGCTTCAAATTTTCTTTATAGTCCCATTTTGAAATATGTGCAATAGAAGTAACTCATAAGCATGAAAAAGTGAACATTTCATCTAGACCTCCAAAATATATCATGGTATGTGTGGTGTGCAGCCTAGGATTCCACTCTTAGAGCAAACAATCAAAGAAGACGCCGAATGGTAGATTGTGTCCAGCATTGAAATCTACCTCATGACCCACTAGAGTAAACAAAATCCTACCACAATTCCCCTACAGTAAGCAAATGGAAATAATGTTGCCTGGGGCCTCTAAGCTAGTGGCAAGAGCGCAACACACGAGGTGTGGTTTAAGCGCACATCATGAGTTCGTACCCTGCCCTTTTATAGACAAAAACCTGGTATTTAAGTGAAGAAGAGTAGAGGAGCAAGACCATTATTCATCAGTTTCAACCATCCATATACTAGCCCCTGGGGATTTCTCAGTTATCAAAAAAGGGTAATAATGACGCAGCAAAACCTTGGAACATGAATTCACCCTAGGTCATGCAGAAACACAAGAACGAGTGTTTTAAGAGTGAAACAAAGCCACTTTCATTGTGTTTCTTCTACAAAACACAAACTACAACTCAGGTTGAACCAATTTCCAAATAGCACCTCTTTTGCCTAAGGGCGTCTTCTATACTGCTTGTATGACGGGCTTCCAGCATAATCCTGACTACTGAATTGTTAAAAGCTATTGCATAGCCACTTGAGATAGTACCCATACTCTTTGGTGACTATTTTTTCTCTTTCCAACAAGAGATGATAGGGTTAACCTACATGCACTATTTCATAGCAATACGTTTCATCTTTATTTCATAATTTCCAAAAAAAAACAGGATTTAAATAAGACACACCCAGCAGACTTTCTAAAAGGAATCCAGAAAACCTTCTTTTTCACGTCAAGATAAAGCTCTAATCATGATCTGAGCTAGACCTAAAAACTGAACAGGAAAATCTAGGCATATAGACCATTTGGAGAGTTGGAACTTTCCCTACAAGTTGAAGCTGAATGATTGACTGTTACTTCTAAAATTATTCAATCAAGATATCCTAGAGCTTCCGACATAACAAGGAACTCAAAAACCGGTTATGCGTTGGACCAAGGAAGGACAAATTTGATCTCATCTTAAAACTCTCCTTAAAATTAGCTTAAGTACCCAAAGCTGACTGTTGACTGTTTGCTCTTCTCAGGAAACGAATTGAGAAATAAGATTCATCTGTAGATTACAGCAGTCATAATCATGGTGTGTACAACAAGTAGGTATGGCAAGGCCCAAGGAAAATAAACTCAACAGGTAGGATGGAATGTTCTTCAACAATCCAGCTGGTTCAAGAAAAGTTACATGAAAAAAAGCAGTATGGAAGGGCAATACTACTATCTTGGTCACAATTTATTTAAAACCAGTATTTTTAGATGCCCTAGAGCCAACTGGATCATACGCAAATACTTGTAGTTTCCTTTTCTTTTCTTTTCTTTTTTTGGAGGATGACAGGAGAAGGTATAGGTCTAGTTGGAAGCAAGATCAGCGTCAATCTCTGGGATTGTAAGAGCGAGTAGATATAATGATGTAACAAGGTCAAAGTATTCATCAACTATTGTAATAGGCTCACTCGAGGGGTGTTTAAACTACAGTTAACTCAGCTAAGCCCTTCACAACACTTGAATGGCCTTTAGTGCGGACACTCAAAGCACTAAGGTGTGCATCCCATCGCCCATGTACTTTTCGTGACTCTACCTTAAAGAGGAGAATAATAGATAATAAATATTGGCAAAGTGATACACTAATCTTACGGAAACTTCAACTTCATGAATGTTATCTTAGTGATTTGGAATAGGGATAGAAATTCAGCATTAAGAGCCCGTGTGGATTGGCTTATTTTAAGTGCTTTTTAAGTTAAAATAGCTTTTAAGTTGTTTTATAGTGTTTGGGTAAGGTAAAAAGGTGCTTCTGGACACTTAATTTTAAGCCAAAAAAAAGCTAAAAGCTAAAAGCTGGAATTTCCAACTTAAAAAAAGCAGCTTAAAATAAGCCTATCCAAACAGGCTCTAAGAATAGTTACTAACGTCTTTTTTGTCTAATAGTTACTAACATCTTTTAGAATCTTCATGAGAATCAAGAAAAGAAGGGAAGAATTCTGGGAAATGGTTTGCTTGATTATTCCCACAAATTGTTGGAATTTAAATAACCTTTGCAAGACATACAAATAAGGAAAGAAAATAAAGACAATAATTACACTCCTACCAAATTTCCTAATTACCTAATTATGGGGATATGGGAATCTTTTCATATTTACATAGTATGGGTTTTCGGGGCATTTTAACACTGTCCCTCAAGCTGGAGTGTAGTCATGACTAATTTCGTGAGAACATCTGATGAAGTCTAACATATCCACAAGACCATAAAACGATCGATAAAATCAACAATTTAATCCAGAAATCCCCAATTAACAACAAATCCTGATGGTTGCTCCATATAACTTCTTCAACAAGTTCTCCCGTTCTCCAGGAAGGAATGTGTTCTTGAATCCAACTGAAAAAAGGCCAGCAACTACTGGTGGTAACAAGCATTTTTTCTGGCAACGGGCTTCTGGGAGGTGTGTCGCCAACAACTTAGGAGGTAGTTTATGTTCAATGATGCTACGATGGCAGTGATCTAAAGTCAACCGCTCGAGACTGCTAGGGTTCTATTCTTCCTTTTTTGGTTTTGTTTGTTCTACTCTTTTGCACTGGTCCATAGGTGCGAAACTATAAATAGTGACGATGTTAAAAAGGACACGGTAGACCTAAACTCACATGGAAGGAATGTGTCTCAAAAGACCTACAAATCCTTAAAATCAATGTAGACTTAGCTAAAGATAAGACACAATGAAATAAAAAGATACATATATGATAATATATGTGCTATCTACTAGTTACGAATCGATTGTAGACTTGTAAGAGAACTTCTCTATTATTATTACTATATATATGTATATATTAACGTATTCTTTACTTTTATTTATGTGGTATAGATTGACATGAGTTGAGCTTAAGCGAATCAGTAAGGATTCATATAGCTGACCCCAACTTGTTTGGGACTGAGGCATAAAAATAGTTGTTGAGAGGAAAAAGGAAGGAAACAAAAGGAATATTTGAGGAAGAATATTTATTTATTTTAGAGCATGGACTCAAACCCTTGTCTTTAATACCATGAGAAACTAGAAAAGGAGAGAAGAATTTGAGCAATCGTTAGCTTGAATATTCCTTCAAATGATTGGGATTTAAATAACATTTACAAGATATACTAGTAAGGAAAGAAAATAAAGGAGAAAGTGGCATTCCTACAAAATCTCCAATCTATCTATTGGGGATATGAGAATCTTTCCATATCAACATAGTACAGGTTTTTTTGCTATATTTAATAGTATTGCATCCTTGCATCTAAATGAAAATTATTGACATGATTTTCACTTCATATATTCCACTTAACTGTAGTTTTGCCAATTCATTTGTATAGAAAATTGTTGTTTGTATTAAAGTTATTTTTTCTTCCGTTGCATATCTATTTTTTATTCTGCTATTTGCGCCTTAAAATCCCCTGCAAGAGCCCTAGCAAGTCTTGGCACTTTCCATACTATGTTTCACTAACGACTATGGTCTATTAAAAAAACAATAACTATATTCAGCAAATATTAAGAAGAGGATAAGAGGGCATCAAAGGAAGGACCCAAATGCACTGTTCATACTAAAGAGACATCTGTAGATTCGGATTTTGTTGCTACATGGAACTTAGTACCTCCTTTCTCAGCCCAAAGGACCTACTCATTTTTACAAGCTGAAATTAGGAAGGCAGCTTTCTCCACAAGTTTCCCCAATTTGGTATTCTACAAGACAAAATGCAAATCTAACAATAAAAGCAGAATAGTCACCTAATTCAACCAGCAAATCTCAACACAACTTAAGAGTAACCTTAGATTGACAAGTGCAATGATAAGGCAGAAACTGCAATGCAGTTTATACCAAGAGTCCATTTGGCTTAGCTGAATTTAAGTCGCTTTTAAGCACGAACTGTTTAAAATATTTTTGAAGTGTTGGAACTGGTTTTATAAATAAGCAGATACATTTTCCGATAGAAGTGCTGAAAATTCAAATAAGTTGCTCATATGTTTGGTAGAAATGCGTTGATAAACATTTTTTCTATTAAAATGACTAAAACATCCTTAGATCTGCTAACACTATTTAGGAGCTGATTACAACAGATCTTTCTTTCTAAATGGATTCAAACATAAATCAATATATGTCTCAATCCACTTTTAGTTCTAAACTGATTAGGTAAGATAATTTTTTATAAATAGAAATTATTTATTTGCAGAACTTTCTTGTACTTAGACTATAGTATTATTTGGTTGTAATATTGCTCCTTTTTTTCAGAATGCTTTGTCATGCTATCTTTAGTATTTTGCCAGGGCTTCTTCACTTCTATTATTACTTTTCCCAAACTACTTTGTTATGTTTTTCCTTGAGCCGGGGGTCTATCGGAAACAGTCTCTCAACCTCCCAAGGTAGGGGTAAGGTTGCGTACACACTACCCTCCCAAAACTCCACTTGTGAGATTACACTGGGCATGTTGTTGTTGTATTTATTAGCACAACATATAATAATAAATAATTTGTTTTTAAAAGGGATCTATAGATGCTTGACAGATTGTTTAGGAAAAGTTAAAGAATCTTGTAACCATAGAATTATTATCTAATCAACAATGAATTAATTATCTCCAAACGACACTCATTAACAGAACACACATGAATTATTTCTATAAGAAAAACTATTTGGCATCTAGGTGGCCAAGCACAATGGAGAGAAAAGGGACAATATGCAAATGGAATGAGGTACCCCCAGAAAAAGCTCCCAATCACTTGTTTCCTTTTTCATCTCTGCAAGTTTTATCCAGATTATTGCCACAATCCAGAGATCGAAAATCGCAGAGATGAAAGGCATGGTGAATGGCAGAGGTGGAGAAAAACAATAGAGTTACAGCTACTTGGTCTGAAGGATTTTGGGACTTAAAAGAAGTGTGAGCGATATGAAAGTAAAATAGTTGGCCAAACCAAAATAGCTTTTAAGCTGAAAAGTCATAAGTAGTTGGACAACTAATATCTTTTGCTTGTTTTGATTTGAAAGCACTTTTTAAGTTTAACAAACACCAAAATAAGCTAAGAGGTACTTAAAAACTAGTTTAATCTGCTTTTAAGCCCACCCAAACACCTCAAAATCATCCTTATCAACAAACAAACAAACAAAAAAAGTTTATATTGTACCAAGTCATGCATTAGCAATTCTATTCGTGCGTAAAAATAACACTGCACCTTCTAAGAGAAAAGACTAAACAACAATCACGAAATAACACAAAAAAGGGCATCCAACTCAAAAATAAGGACTTACACTTTAAGCCGCATGCCCAAATCTTGTAGGAAGGTACAATAGGACTTGCGTAGATAAGTCTCTTTCTTCAAATCTATACCATTTAGTCGTGATGGGGAGTTCTCTTCAATTTCCTTCCTGGAGAGATACCAACGACCACCATTCTCATCTGGCCTTTCTTGAGAAGCCCTGAAACTGCCACCTTCATAAGCTTCATGATGCGTCGAGGGGTCACCGGTCATCAGACCAGCCATCGGTACCTCTTCAATCCCCACGAAAGTTATCAATGAATTATGAAATGGTTTCTATGCACAACAGCAGTAATTTAGATGACCATCACCGAGCAACATCCTATAGATAAATGAGACAGGAACACACAGGATTTGAACAGGAAAAATAACCACATACAGGCAATCAAAACCCAAAACGTAAAAGCATAAAACCCAAAATGAGAGCAGTGTCAAATTCACAAGATGCAAGTGACTTCAATTCTATATTAACATATGTCAGAAGTATTTAACGAACAAATGAAAAACCAATTTAAATTTTTAAGCTTACATTAACTATCTCTTTGAAGAGGCATTTATATAATTTCCTTTCTAGGAGGAGGGGAGAATGCCTTATCACAACACAAAGCTTCTGCTGAGAGCTGTGAAATGGTATAACACACATCTTTTCTGACAAACAATTGGTATATGGTACCTTCCAACGACATTATTAAGTCTTCAACTTTCACACTTTCAAATCAATGATTCTAACCAACTAGGGTTAACAAACATATAAATAAGACAGAACATGTTATCCATGAGACCAAGTATGTCGTCTCTTCCTAACTGCAACTGATTTTAGGGAGGATACACAATCTTAATATCATTTAAAAGACATGGATTGAGCAAAGAAAAAAATTGATGCCACCGCCAATCAATTCTTAGAAGACTATGAGTTGAAATCATTAAGAAGTCTGGGCAAAACAGATAAAAGATTTTTTCTACCAAAAGCCCTTCTATATTCACTGGAACAGTTCACATAAGTCGAGAAGAAAATGCAAACAAGAAAGCAATGAAAGCAAGTACATGTTTTAAGCAAGTTGTAGATTAAAACACAAAAAGGAACCTCAACTTACTCTCCTATGGATTTTATAACCTTATATATTCTTAATAAATTCTATAACCATGATAAAGTGTAGAATTCACCAAAATATTCACAATTTACAAGCTCAAAAATCATGAATCCAAGTGTCACCAAAAAATCAATTTCTTCAAGTTCAAAGAAACATACATGTAGAATGAATTGTTTTTCAAGGTAGGTAAGTCAATTTGAATGTTAAATTTGTTCAAACATGTAAGAAATACAAAAAAAAAATATAAAGTAAATAATTTTATTAACAATAGCAAATCTCTAATCCACAACCCACACAAAACAAGGAAGCTTAAACTTCTCAGCTCGGAAAACTAAAAAAAACCATTTTCAACACATTTATTCACTTTACGATTGGAACAAAATCAAAAAAACACTTCTACACACAAAAAAGTACCTGCAAAGGTAAAATTGACGAACGCAAGTAAGCGACCAAAGCAAAGAAACCCGAAATAAGGAACGACGACGTTTTGTTACATAAACAAAAAGTTAAACCTAAATTCTCAGCTGGAGCTATAATACAAGATAGGGTTACAAGACGAAGGAAAGAAGAAATAGAGACAATAATAAACCTGCCCGCTGTGAGTGAGTAAGTGAGGAGAGATTTCTACTTCATCGCCGGCGAGATTTGAAGGCGAGAAACGGCGCCGATGAGGGCAATTTAGGGAATTGAAGATAGGGGGAAAGAGGGTTTGCGAGACGAGAGAGAGAGAGAGAGATAATAAAGCCTAGTGAGGAAAAAAGGGATTTTAATTTTTCGGCAAATTGGGGAAAATCTATTGCTGTTATTGGGCTTTGCGGTTCAGTTAAACCGTCCGGTTTTTTCAGTCTCCGGTTCGCTTAACTTTTCGATTTTTGCTACTAATAATTTCTCTGTTAGGAATTTGTCTGCTTACGTGGTACATAACTCAATTTAAAAATAATAATTTTTTAAAAAGTTCTTTAAAAAAAAGGAATTTTTCATTATATATATGCATAAAAAAAGTATAACAACATATCTAGTATAATTCTATAATAATAGGCACAATAAATAAATAAAAAATTACAATCGATAACTTGACTATATTAATGCATAAACGGTCTCAAAAAATTAAAAAATGCAATAGCATAAGTTATAATCCAACTAGGAAAAGCAGAAATTCAAACCAACTTCATATAACAACGAAATAAAAAATTTTGCTAAATAATTGTGCGTTGTCATATTCCAAGACCTAGGAATACGTACAACATCTACATCTTCAAAAAACTCATAAGCTTTCAAATGTCTTCACGCGTAGTCTCTATCTCCATGAAACTATACTTCTTTTCAGTATCACATCCACCACATTTTTCGCATCTGATAAGACTTGTACTTTTGATCATTCATTTTCCATAGCATTTTCAACGTTGTACAGAATACCAATACTTCAGTAGTGATGGTCTTCCCAACAAGTTGAATTGGGGTTTCAAAGGCTTGAAGCAATTACCACAACTACGCAGAGCCGTTACTCCAATGCTTATCATCTTCTTCTCCTTTTGTAAGCTAGAATCTACATATATAACAACATCATTTTGTACCATAACAATATGTCTATCACTGGTACTATTAATTAGGTACATGCGTAGAAGAAAAAGTAGTAAGCAATTTTTTTTTCATATTCATAAAATTCAAAAAGTGTCTTTGATCGTCAAAAGTTCAAAATCAATATGTAAGTCAACAACATTATCAATCATCACCAGTCGTTAAAAGTTAACAACTCAATTGAAAAGCTCCTTTAGGGATGACAAAAAATACAATTATTGTTCTGTTTTTTTTAGCAATTGAAATTTTTCTTCGTTGATCATCTAAGAGTTAAAAGATCTTTAACGATAATGACAATTCCTATTTATATGACAATTTTAGCACTTCTTTCATGCTTGAATGTTAGTTTGATCGATTTTATTGCTTAGCTTTCGTATATTTATTGTATTTTCTTTTTTGTGCAATGTATAATTAATAAAGAAAATTATAAAAAGGGCCAATAATATATCAAAGAGAGCAAGGTGATCAAGGTCGAGCAAAGAACGCCAAACGCTATGGAAATTGGAAGCTAAACCACAATTATTATTATTTACAAATAAGCTATACACGCCTTCACTTCTAACACGTATAACGTGCAACTTACAAATAATTTGGATTCAATTTTTGAAGAAAAATTATAGCATTGAAGTCTAGTTTCGAGGCTTCAAATTGTTTGTCAATTAAACTCTCCCAAGTAAAATTGTGGATGTATTTATCAACATCACAAAGTACGGACAACAAATGTCGATGCAACAATTAATCTAAAGAATTTTAATGCAAAGGAAACTTAGAAATTACCAAAATATTAACAAAATTTCGTGAAAGAAAACTTAGAGGATTTTCATTTTTACTACACAAATACTATACGATATTCTACTATTTTCAAAATACACATACTCCAATCTTTACAATTAGGCTAAGTTAGAGGAAGATTCAACATTGAAAAATGACTATTCACTCTAACTATGATAAACTAACGCGATTTGATCAAAAATACGTATTCATACACCGAGTTAGGATTAAAAATATCCTTCACATAATATATCGAAAATGGTTAGCGAGAAAGACGGAAATGAGAGGAAGTCATTCTAACCGTTTTACCGATTTTTCAAAAGAGAAATAGTAAAAGAGACGAAACTCACCAAATTGGTGAGAAAAAAAAAACAAACAAAAAAAAGAAAAAAAACAGACAGAGAAGAAGGGGGGCCTTTGTCTCTCAATAACTTTCCAGTAAAAGGAATTTTTGTTTCTCTCTGTCTTTCTCACGCTCAGCCGTTGTTATTCGTCTCCCTGAATGCCTCACCAGTATTCAGGGTAATAATTTCTGTTTTTTTTTAAAAAAAATGTTAGAAGTATGTTTAGATTGTAAATTTTCTTGATTTTTATGCAAAGATTGAGACTTGTTGATGTATCATTGTCATATAACATGTTTATTATTCTCTAGATGATCAGGATTATAAGTTTATGAGTTTTGGACAGCAATATGTTTTCTGCTCACCGGATTCTGGATAGATTATTTATAGGAATGTCTTAGTACAAACATAGGGTCTATGCCAAAGTTAATGGATTCTGCCAAACGCGTAACTTCAACTATAGATGGTCGTTGTGGAGGGTGTTGGAATGTATAGGAGTTTCTGTAGTGGTGAATGGTTGTATAAGAGGGAATTTCGTTGGATAATGATTTTTTATGTTTTTATGTAGTTTCTAAATATTCAATTTTTTGAGATACAAATGTTATTGTATTTGCATAATGAAACTAGATACTTTGACCCTCGTGCTTCAAATGTGTGATTCTTGTATTTGCATAATGAAACTAGATACTTTGATCCTCGTGCTTCAAATGTGTGATTCTTGTATTCACATAATGAAACTAGATACTTTGACCCTCGTGCTTCAAATGTGTGATTCTTTTTGGGATAGAAGGAGGGAAATGGTAGAATTTGAAGTGTTGTTGGAACAGAACTAATGTAACATTCTTCTAATTGTGTTTTTGTAGTCAATTGTGGCGACTATTAAGCGGAGGAGCGAGGGAACCAACAGGATGGTATGTCGAAATTCTGTAAATTTCAGTTCCTCAACCATACTGTCCAATTATTTGTTCTCAGTATATAATTCGCGGGAAATTTCACAGGGTTCAGAGATCGCAATGTGTCATTTGACTTTTGCAGCCTCCTTTACGCGAATTTGATGTAAGTTTTTACATTCCTTTTCATTTGCTTTCAAGAATTTGGTCAATTGCAGAAAGAAAGTTCTTTTTCTGAGATGAAGGATCCTCAAAATGCTGCATTTTGTTTTTGTATAATGGGGTTTATATTATAAAGGTTTCTGGATTTGCTTAGTACAATGAATTTCATGGTAAATTAGACCTTTTGTTTCATTTTTCAGACAATGTGAAGGATGTTCTACCCAAGGAAGACTAATTTTCTAGGGATTCACTCATTAAAGAAGCTCCCTTTAGCATGCACTTTTATTGTTGTTGTTGTTTTTACTTGAATGAGATTCAACAAGATGGCTGTAGCTATCAATCCTCAAAATCATGGGTTCAAGCAATTCGCTCGACCTCCAAGGTGTAAGATTCCATCGTTCTCTCAGCTTGATTACAACAACATTTTTGAATCAAGCCAAACGAGCCTTACACATTCTCTACATCATGTTCCCTTTGAGTTCTCCAACATCCAAAAGAGCTTTTCCACGCCGTGCTTATCCCTCTCCACGAGAACGGAAGAAGATATTGACAGTAACCCAAGAGTTGAAATCATTGCTGGCCGTCGCGCTCCTAAAGTGCATGCTTTAGTTGTTGAGGTTGCTATAGCTATGGCTTCTGGAGTCAAGCCTGAGTTACTGTCAAGTGGCCTAGGTGGTGCTTACCTTTTTCGGGCGACTAATGGTAATGCAGTAGCAGTGGCAAAACCTGCAGATGAGGAACCTCTAGCTTTGAATAATCCGAAAGGATTTGCAGGTCGGATGCTAGGCCAACCGGGCATGAAACGCTCCATCAAGATAGGTGAAACTGGTGTCCGTGAATCTGCTGCCTATCTTCTTGACCATGATGGATTTGCTGGAGTTCCTCCAACATCATTAGTCAAATTTTCTCATGTTACCTTCAATATAAACGATTCACAATCGATCTCTGCTTCAACTTATAAAATTGCCTCGCTTCAACGGTTTATGGAACATGATTATGATGCAGGAGACTTAGGTGCTTCAGGCTTTTCAGTGGCTTCAATTCATCGTATTGGGATTTTGGATATACGTCTTCTCAATCTGGACAGGCATGCTGGAAATATCCTGGTGAAGCACGGGAAAGAAAGTTATGCTGTTGATTCTGCTGAACTTGTACCTATAGATCATGGACTTTGCTTGCCAGAATCACTTGATGATCCATACTTTGAATGGCTGCATTGGCCTCAAGCCTCCATTCCATTTTCGGAGTCTGAAATGGAGTATATATGTGGTCTTGATCCATTTAAGGATGCAGATTTACTAAGAAGTGAACTTCCTTCTATCAGGGAATCATCCATTCGGGTTCTTGTGGTCTGCACCATTCTTTTGAAGCAAGCTGCTACTTCAGGGCTTTGTCTAGCTCAAATCGGAGAAATAATGACTCGACAATGTTATGGAGGACAGGAAGATTGGAGTGCATTAGAAAAGATATGTTTCAGTGCCAAGGTTAAGATGGAGAGTAAAATAAAAGAGGATAATCAAAGTATCGGTGAAGAGATAGAAAAAGACGTTGGAGTTTTTCAGTTTGATTATGAAGATGGAGATTACTCAAATCAAGAAGATGAGGAATCTGATGAAATCTTGCAAGGCCCTGCTGTAACAGCTAAGCCACCGAAAATTCCAAGATTTTCGTCTGTAAGATCTATGAGTAGATTAGTTAATCCATCAGCGTTTAATTATGAAGAAGAATGTGATTACCTAAACAAAAATTCTCGCTATTCAGATACCTTAATAGACGATGATGGTGGTAAGGAGGACAATATCAATGATGGTGATAGTCAGAAAGCTAGTGCCATGTTGAGGAGCATGAGCTTTGGTACAAAAAATTACAAGAATGATGGTGAAGGGATTTCTTTTGGTGAAATGAGTAATGAACAATGGAGCTTGTTCTTAGAGATTTTCGAGAAGCTTTTGCCCGAGACTTTTGAGGGGAAAAACTGCATGTGTTTGTCAAAGCAAAGATTGGGATCTTCTTGTGAATTCTGAAGAGAAATTCTGGTTTATGAGAAGAATTCCATATGTATTTACAACAAGTGTAAATTACCAGCCAAAGTACTCAAGGTAGAATGTAGATAGATCTTAGTATGAATGGCAAAGAGATGAGCAAATTTGCCATCCTTTCCACACCCTTTATTGAGAAGATTAGTCTTCTTGTTTTTACTAATTCTCTGCAGGAGTTGATATCTCTCTCTTGTTACATTTTTATTGTTTAAAATGCCAACCCCGAATAGTTTGGGAGTGAGGCGTAATTATTGTTGTGTTTTCATCATTTAAAAGACAAAGACTAGAGAAAATTCTATGTTCTTTGAGACAATGTGATAATATGTTGTTGAAACTGTAAATTGTATTGAATGATGGATAGTTTCAAATAAGTTTTATTCCATATACAAGCAAGCTTTTGGGGCTATGTTATATGGTTCAACTGTGTAGGCATCTAACATATAAGTGCAAAAGTTTTCTGAACAGAATTTTGAAGAAGATTACCTTTCATCATCTTAGTTTTGGTGGACAGAATTATCCGATATTTGTACTAGTATAAGAAAATGTCAAGTACTTGTGGAATAGTCGAAGCTACACAAGCTGACTCAAACACCAACATTATGAAAACAGATTGTATTTTGCAAGATTCATCACAAAGTATCTACGTTTTTAATACATATACCCATTTGATAATACATCAAGACAAATGAAAGATTTATCTCTGTGTTCAACCATCAGATCATGATACCTGAGACCATAGTACAACTGAGATAGTAAGAACAAACTGTCATTCAGTACTATAGATCACAAATGATAGGCTTGGGAGATCTTAGTAACAAAAAAAAGGCTTATGATACATTTCTTGGTTGTGTTTTTCCCTCATTGTGTTTATGCAAGAGGGATGATACATAACAGTGCCAATGGAAGTCATCACAGGCCTGTCACCTCTGTGACTTTGACCTAAAAATGCATCTCCACACTGAATCTTTATAGAAATATTTACAAGAATACAACAATAACACACATTCATGCATGCAAGCGCGAGAGATGCCCTTTTGGCATTGCTCTCTCTCTCACTCTCTCTCTCTCTCTCTGCAAACTCCTCAAGTTTGGTTCTTTGCCCGGATGGAATGACGTGGAACTTGTTCTCAGAATACTGGAGGCAAGTTTTGTTACGAAAAAATAATTTCCCCTCATCCTGCTGCTATGGAAGTAGTACAAGTAGGAACAGCGGGAAAGCCCAGAATTTTGACGAAAGAATCCCTTCAGAAGCTGCAAATGTATGTCAGTGCATCAATTTAGCATTAAGTAAAAAAATATTACTAAACACAGTGAGGCAAATACAAGTATGACGTTGCTAGAGGAAAGAAGCACCAGCTGATTAAAGTGAATATCTTCAAAATCCAAACTGAATGAACAATCTATAATTAGAGAAGAAATTCACTTGCTTTAAGTCCCCCTCCTCTTCTGGGACCGGAAGAAAGGTGGGAAAAAAAGTTGATGAGATGAACTGACATGCAAGTTTATCAGATTCCCTGTTTAAATCAGACAAGGTTCTCAAGAAAGTACTCACATGAAGAATGCAAGGGTGAAGTTGACTTAATTCTGTCAGGAGGCTCTGCAACAGAATTAATCCTTGGCGGAGGATGAACATGAGCATATACTACATTGGGCAATGGACTTGATGCAGTAATTTCATGTGGAATAGGAGTTGGAGCATGTACTTGCTGGTGTGGTGAGGGAGTAATATGAGGTGCAGGGACTGGTGCTCGAGCAGGAACCATATGTGAGTGACTATTCGCCTTCCTTGGAAATCTCCCAAAATGACAAGGAGGCTGGGCCTCATGTCTCTTGTGCTGCGCAGGTGCAGGGGCAGGTGGAAGTACTGTTGCAGATGCTGGCGTTGGTGCGGATATAGGTGAAACTTGCCTGCTAATAGATCCCGCTTTCCCAACCTTTGGAGCAGGTGATATTGCAGGAGCAAGGTTTGTATCTTGATTGCGGTGATGGTAGTGGTGGTGATGGTGAGGTAGAGGAGCTGGGGAAGGTGAGGAGCTACCACCTCGAGAATGCGGTAAAAAGGAGGACAGGCTAACTTGTTTAACCCTTCCAAATACGGTGTTATTGAGGCCAAGGTTTTCAGAATGAGAACCAATTGTCTGAGCCAACTGCTTCAACCTTGAACTGGAGGGATTTATCCCAACTGCCAAAAGGACTTTACACTGTACAATAATGGGAGGATCCACCGTTGAACCTCTTGTACTTGTCAAACTCATATACAAGTTCTGCATCATAAGGAGGAAAAAGAAAGAGAAATCAGCATGCTAATATCAAGGATGAATGCTTTTCTAAGTAATAAATAATGAAAGATAAATGTTTTTCAAGTAATAAACACGTAATAACAAAAAGATGCAAGCAGCCAACAGGAGCATAAATAAATCAAGAAATCATCTGCTGTGATCAGGGATATTGCATTTAGTGCGCGTAAATATGAAAAAATCTGTTTAAGTATGTCTGTGTTTGAAAGGTTCTTTGTTGGCCGGTAGCAGGTTGCAAGAGAATGAGACATTGCAAACCTTTTGCCTTTTGAATAAAACTGCATATATATGGATCTTTTTGAGAAAGAAAAAAAATGATACTTTTTGTGCTGATGAGATTTGCTGAATTGGTAACAAAACCTAGAACTCCAACACAAACATATCCAACGCCTCCCACGGTCTTAGTCATATAGACCGTTTGGAGAAGAAATAGTTAACAATGATACTCTACCAAGGGGCAGCACTATCAGATCGATACATCCTAGAACAACCTATAGTATAGTCATAGAAAAACATTCAACTTGAGCAGAAATATTAAAGCAAACTATAGATAGTGGGGTTTCATAATTTAAACTATACCATTTTACTTTGATATATAATTATTTCCCTTTCAAATGACTGCCTGCATGAATTAGGAACTATACATATCTTCTTTTTTTAGAATGAAAAATCAAGTACCTCAACTGCGTGGGCGGCAGGACTCGAACATGCGCAGGCAGAGCCCACGATGATTAATGTATGCGCCTTTACAAGGAGAAACTTAGATGAAATAAGTGAACAAAAAAACAGAAGTCTTACTACCATCAATCAGTCACCAAGATAAGAAATAAAAAGCTAAATGTGTCAAGAAAGTAATATAAGCCAGAGAACATAGAGCTGGAAACAGGACGATAGATCACAAAGAACTTGCTTGATAACAAAAACATTGTCAACGGCATGAAAAATGATATCAGAGGAAAGATATATACATTTATCAATGCAGCTAACAGCAATCATAATCACAGACCTCATATGATGAAAGATGTAATCCAGATTTGAGCTGGCTTTTTAGTTCATGAAAATTATCTTGAATTTCATCAATTGAAAAGTTCAAGGTGAAGTTGAAAAGAATTTGGACTTGCTGCATGAGGAATCCACTCTGTTTGGGGCTCACAGTAATCCCTCCTCTGAATTTCAGCACATCAAAGGCAAAAGGATCGCCAAACAAAGGTGCTGTCAAGTGCAGAGCTGATTGGCCAGTAATCACAGTTTCAAATTCCGACCGGACTAAACTCAGAGCAGTTAGAGAGACCCTCCCATTTTTAACTTCAGAGTCAACTGCAAAGATGACCTCCGTTATGTTCGATCCAGGTATATTTTCTAATGATATTATTTCCACCTGTTAGAAGCAGAAAATCATTGTGAGAGGGAAGAAACGGCAAAAATAACTGAGATAAGGAGAGAAGAATTATTGGACATACTTTAGTATGGGAAACACTTATTTCATCAAAAATATCATCTGCAAGTTGCAAAATGTTATCATTGACAAAGGAAACTGGCTTCTCAAGCATGAAACTGGCAACTATATCATGACCTGAAAAACCCAAAACGCAATGACGTGAAAAGCTGCAAATATTTGCAATGAGCATAAGATCTACTTCAATCGTCTATGAGTAGGTATTCTTTTTTTCAAACATAAGTAGGATATTCAGATTACTCCGACACTTTACAAGAGAAACAAACCGAAAGTCTCAAAATAACTAAAACCAGCTTGACATATGTACTTCCAGCATATAGATGCTTCACTTTCACTGTCAAGAAACAGCTATCAACCAGGAGATTCCATGTACTCCTAAGGTTTCAAGTTTACCATTGTCCTTCAAGAACACTTCTACTCTATGCCTAGAGAAGTGCACTCATCTCGAGAACAACAGCTAGACAGCATCCATGTTTCTTTTTCAAGTTCCAATTGAAGGTACATTCTTTCTAGCTGAGGCATAAACAGGTATACATTCTGATGCTACAGTCAACGAAATCAACAATCTTCTTTATCTTGTTTATTTTACCAGTGAAAATGTATGTACCAGAATATACAAGTTACTTTAATACAAGTTGTAATAACAGACTCATCAATTATATGTCTAAGTTACAAACCGCCAATCCCAGGTGAAACTCAAAAAGGCAATTACTAACATATGAAGAAATAACATGAACATTTATGTCACTAATCCAATGTTTAAGGGCCAAAATGCGATCGCCATTTGAACTTTCCAGTTTTCTTAATTATGCCTCAGTAATTGAAAATTCACTTCATTTAACCAAACTAGAAGAACCCCAAAAATCAAACATATCAGTTCATTTAAATAACACAAAGAAAAACATTTCCTAAACTAAACCAGAAGCTTATGCTAGCCCACCAGAAAAAGGAAATTAAGGGGGCGTTTGGCCATGAAATTTCTTTACTTGGAAAACACATTTGGCCATCAAATTCCGGAGAATTCTGGAATTTGAAAAACACCAAAAAGCAGTTTTCAATTTTTTTCACTCCAAATTACTCATAAAAATTCAAAAAACAACTCCAATTGGTCTCCATTGCCAAACACAACTCCAATTTTCAAATACTTTTTTCAAATACTCACAATTTTCACGGCCAAAGGCCCCCTAAGATTTCAAACAAGGTACAAAACAAGATTGTAAACTCATAATTACCAATCCAACACAACAAATTACATAGAAAGATTTTCCAAGCAGAGCAGATTACCATTAAGACACAGAAAGATAGTACCTTTACACTTTTTTCCTAATCAGTAAGCTATAAAAATGGTACCTTTATACTTGTTGTCAAGATCCAGATCCCCCAGATCTCCATTCTTGAAAAATGGCAACAAGAAAACAGCTGAAAGCAAGACACCCAAACCAAGCATCAATACAAATACACATTTAAAACTCACCAACCCTTTGAACCTACAACAACACCTCCTATCCTCTACATTTTGGTTTGTACTTTGTGCATCCAATGTAGTACTACTGGGTATTGGCTGTTCTTCCTCTCCCTTCCCCATTGGACACACTTATAACAATGTGGGTCTAATTCCCTTTTCCTAATCTTCATCTCTATAGCTCCATAACAAAGAATCCATGGCTTCTTTTTCTTGTTTTGGTGAGACTAAAGAGTGGAACAAAACAAATATGTATAGTACATATATATTTTTTTCTTATTTTTCTATTTTATGTTAGGGTTAGGATGGAACTTGGGAGTTGGAAGAGAGTAAAGTGAGTTGCTATTTGCTGCAAAACAATCTGTTGTTAGTGAGTAAAGCAGACATCTTTTTGTTGTTTTCCTTAAAATGGCGTTTTATTGACTCCACAGTTGTTTTTTTCATGTTGTAATAAAATTCACGTACAAATGGAAACAGGTTGAAATTTACTACGTATAACTATTTTTCCTTGTGATCTATATTTACTTTTTTTGGGTACTCCTTTCTAAAAGTGTTCATCTTTTTTTATAACTCGAACTTACAACTTTGGAGTTGAAGTCGAAGGGTGTTTAAACAGTTTATCTATGCCGCAGAAGTAGGGACCTAGTGTGCATACGTCCCTCTTCAAACTCCAGTTGTAAAACTACACCGAATAAAATGAGTCGGGTCGGGTTAAACAAGTGGTTTTCTACAGAAATCGGGTGTTTAAAATTGGGGTATTGGGTCATTTGGTTTCAAGCTTAACACGTGTCCCTCTTCCAAATTTAAGGCCAAAGTTATGCCCAATTATAATGGGAGTGGTATATTTGAATCGAATGTATAACGGAAGAGGTATATTTAGACCGAAATTATAGTGAAGAATATATTTAAATTATTTCTGATAGTAAAGGAGTATATTCGACTCTTTTTCGTAAATTAAATTATATAACGAATTTTAAAATGTAATAGCAGGTTAGTTACTATTTTTAATAGATTACAAATTAATACTTATTATAAAAACTTATTTGCAATCACCTTATCACTATGTAAATATTTTTTTACCATTATAACAAGGAGAGTGCTATAGTAAATGCCAAGAAAATAATTCACTTTGCTAAAGGACAGTATCATTCTAAAAATGTATAATTTCCTACTTAAGAGGAACTTGACCATTTTATGCTTATTTAGAACAGACTTTAATGAAAATTAAAAACAAAAATAGATAATTCACTAATGTTCTTAAGATGAAATTAAATATATTAGTATTTTTCATGTTTCTCATAATTTATTTAATTTACCTTTCACCTTAGGTGAAACTTTATTTCAATATAGAAGAGGAGTCTCAACCAACCTAGGACTCCTCCTTGATTTTGATATATGATCCAACTTATTTCTAGGTGAACCAATAAATGAGAAAAGCATAGGCTATCTATATACAATGTAAAATATAATAAATGTAATGTTTCAATTATTTAGTCTCATTTATTTAGATTTGACAAATGAGAAGACAAATCATATATAAGCTATATTAGCAAGCTTCAAAATATTTTGATAACGTGATTATTTTTCCTTGTCGGTATATAAAAATCAAACGCCAACAAAAATAGAAAGAAATTTACTATAGGGGTGTGTTGTCTCATCGATTATGGCGGAGCTAGAGTACAGGTTATTGGTTCAACTGTATCCATTGACTTTATATAAACTTTGTATTATCTTAATAGATTCATTGAATATGTATAAAGTATTTATTCAAAAGTCTCGGGTTCAAGCCTTAGGTATCGAGTCGTCTTTGTCAGGGAGTGCTTTACCCTAGATATGGGACTTCCCTATGCAAAATCAAATTCAGTCGAGCTCCAATGCAAGTAACCGAACACCTAGATATGATTTAGTAGTGAGAAAATATGCAGCATAACTCCAAATTTTTTTTCTTTTGCATAACTCAGCATGTCTCTGGTATACAATGACAACAAGCAGAAGAGTAAAACTGAATAGGAAAAGCAGCAACTGAAACCTTTAATATTCATAAGCAGCTCAAAAGATTGTAAAAGAAAAAACTACATATCAAAGACTTTCTAGTTTGTAAGCTCCATAATGGCAGAGACAATATCACCATCTGCAGCCTTGAGAGCTTTGACAGCTTTTGCTCTGGGAACACCTGCTTGTGTCATCACCAGCTCGATATCCTTGGGTTCTACGCCAGTCTCATCTACATCCTCATCGTCCTGAGCCACCGTTGATGGTTCTGGCTTAGATATCACATTGCTCAAATTAGGAGCCTTGAACTGCTCAGCAGCTTGAGACTGTAATTGAGAGCTCAAATCCTCAATCTTTGCCTCGCCAAATATAACATATGTGTCTGATGCAGGGCTCTTGAAAACATCTGGTTTCGAGATGACAAATAGAATCTGAAACAAGAGAAGACGATGTAAGGAGAAAACTAAGCACTTGAACAAAAAACATGTAAAAGAAAAAGCAAGAAAGCAATAACATAATTAACTAACATTCTTGCTCTTTTTGACAGTGACACGGCTGACCCCTGGGATTGGCTTCATTCCGAGCTTTATCATAGCTTTTCGACTCTTCTTCTCGCTCCTGCTCTGCTTTGACCTACCACTACCCCCTGCAATTTGTAATTTGACAATTTCAGCATTTATGTCATTGTGAACCACAGAAAAGAGTTGACATTCATTTACTGTTCGTCATATATTTAGAACAAAAGAGATTTCAAGTGACACCTACACAAGGAGAATTGGAACCCACAGAGACTTCCAACAACATGCTTAGTTGTTCAATAAGATTTCCAACTCTGTTAATTTATGCATGTAAAGGTAAAAGCCAAATATATGGAGAGAAAAATCGCAAGTACCAATTGAGGCAAATGGAAAGAGGAAGCAAACAAATATAGGTGGACAAAAAGTGAAGTTGATTAAATCAAGGGGGTCAAGTTGATAGACAGTAAAGCAAATTATTCTCATAGCCAGGTAAACTCTGTAATCTTCATGCCTTCAATGATGAGAAAATGAAAGAAAAATTCAATCAAGTTGTTTCCTCTCAGAAGGAATGCACACTTCGAGAAGCATAAAGAAGGACCCAGAATCTCCTCCGACAAGTTAATCAGGAACATGGCAATAAATGAGCACAAGTTAGATACATACTCTACTTCCAATAGAACTATGGTCAGAACTGCACAATTCAACAAAAGAATGACAGTGATATCATATTTCTTTTTCTATATGAAAACATATTTTAAAATGGTAATACACCAGTCAGGAATCAGACAGAGATATGATCAATATGAGAGATACTCCAACATTTGTAATACTCCCTTTATCTCGACTTATGTGAGACTCTCTGGATTGAGTTGTCCTAATCAACACACTTATACAACCAGTAATTTTGAATGCACCCTTTACAAGTTTCAAGAATCCAAATTCATCGAACAATTCAACTTTAACTACACACTTAGCTTCCTATTAAATAAAATTCACAAGGAAAAGGAAAATATACAAGCAAAGTCCTGAATCTCCATAGCTAGTTGAATCTAAAACTGGATAAGTGATGGGAAATCCAACTAATGCTTTGAAGACATCATCTTAGAAGAACCAAAAGAATGAACCAGCAAAGTTAGGTCAAAATAATGAAATTAAGCTTGTATGCTTACCTTCGACATCATCTTCATCTTTGTCATCCTCATCATCTTCATCATCATCTTCATCGTCTTCATCCTCAATAATCGGCTCCTCAGACTACAAAAGAAGATTATACTTGGTTAAAAAATGTTAAAGAATACACATGAAGACCAAAACCATGACCACTTGACCAAAGCTGACATTGAACACCAAGAAATGACAATAGTTCACTACTTCTACCATTTACAAGTGAAACAATGAAGTATTTAGATGCCACACGTAAAATCTGCAAGACCTTTTCATTTTTCTGTTGTTCTCTTTGGCATAGGTATAAACTTTATAATTATGAAAAAGTGGAAAACAAGGATGCACCATTTGACTAATTCATCAAAGAACAAACAGAAGATGCCTAAAAATATTGCAGCAACTACAACATTGGAAGTCAAAATAACTTCATGAAGTTTCTCATTTGTATGAAGTTCAAGATCAGTAAGGATTCAAATAAACAAATATAGCTAAATTTAGCTACTCTAAAACATTTAATCACATCAACTAATGTACAGATGATAACTAAAACTGATATTCGCCTTATTGTCTCAAAAAAAGATGATCATTACAACTAAACCACTAAAACAAGTCATAAAGACATTGAGAGGAAAAGGATGAGGATGGATGGAAAGGGGGGAGGGGATTATTTAAGTTGTGATTGAAGAGCAACAGTGATGGGAAAAAAAAGAAAAGGTTTTTTTTGAGTGGGGGGAGGGGGAGAGACGAGCTTAGTTATGGTGCACTCAGCAAAAGGAGGGGTTTACATACCCGTTTACGGAATCCGAAAACCAAGGGAACGGAAAGGAACTAAGTATGGCCATCTCTCTCAGAAGGGGAATCAGCATCAGGAAAGTAAGGGAAAAGTTAAGTCAGCCAATTGAGATGTGCATTGAAAGAGTAAAGCATTTGCAATATTGCTCCCGAAAAGACGACCTCATTTAGGGGCACATTCCTGCATATCTCTATATTGCCCGATTTTTAACTCAGTTGGCCTGACTTACAAGTTGTGAGACAATGCCAAATGAGCATAAGCAAATTTTAACAATTAATTTTCTTCTGCTAGACACTTTAACATCCCTCTTTGCTTACATCCTCTTTGTAACCCCTACTTACCACCTTAGATCTCCATCACAACAATAACAAGTTCGAAATCAAAAGGCAACTACAATTTTAGTCTATAGTTAACCAAGAAAAACAAGACTTTATGTCTATAAAGTATCAACGGAAAACACCAGGAAGCCACTCTATTGCCTCAAAAAACTCAAACTTTCCCTCAAAGAGAGATTGTTTATCATGTCCCAGAGTAAACTAGTTAATCTCTATCAGAGACACCGGAAAACATCTCATCCAAACTAATAGCTTCCAAAGCAAACTCTCTATTTCTATTTTTTTTTTAAAAAAAAGCAGCTGGGTACCATAAGGGTCTATTGTATGCAGTCTTACCCTGCATTTCTACAAGAAGCTGTTTCCGCAGCTCAAACCTTAAAAGATTCAAACTTTTCGAACAACAGAGCATCTACAAAGTGAAACATCATATCTTTTTGTGTATATTCAATCTCTTTTACAGATCCCAAAAATTCATTTCAAGAAAAAACAATGAACACCCACAACATCAGCAAATCAGATCAGCAAAAGAAATAATCCAATCAATACACAACTCTCAGTAAATATACTCAAACTATAAAATCAAGTCAAATTTCTATAGAACTTCAAAACCCCACAATTTCATAACTTTATGTCTACTTGTGAGAGAGAGAGAAAAAAAAGGAAAATTACTTGAATCTTCTGTTGTTCAAGCTGAGCAGCCAGGATTTCTTCTTGAGATTGAGCAGTCATGGTTGAGTGAGTGATGAGAGAATTTAGGTTCTTGAAGAAGACAATGGTCCTAAAACCCTAAAGATAACCTGTGTCACCTATGACCCATTACCTTGACCGACCCGACCCGACCCGACCCGATAACCTGTGTCACATGTTTCTGTCATACGAGTATGTTAAAAATAATTAGTTAAAAACACTTGATACGAGTATGTATGTTAGTGGCGGACCCATGATTTCCAGGAGGTGAAAGGTGGGGTTTGAACTCGGGTCTCGAAAGTGAGCACTTTGAACCCACTTTGCCATTGGGATGAACATTGGGTTCAAATTTAATACTCTCTCTGTTCACTTTATATGACTCACTCTTTTTTTTAGTCAGTCCTAAAAAGAATGACATATTTTTACATTTAGTAATAATTTAACTTTAAAATGCTCATTTTACCCTTAATGAAATGTTTTACAACCACACAAATATCTAAGACTCATTTTAGACCACAAGTTTCAAAAGTCTTCCTTTCTTTTTTAAAGTCTGTGTCAAGTCAAAATAACTCATATAAAATGGAACAGAGGGAGTATATAGCTTGTAAATTTTCAAAAACAGATTATATATACATGTATATATAGTGTAATTTTTCGATGAAGTGGGTTCATATGAACCCACTTGAACCTATGTAGGTTCACTCCTGCCCTCTAGTCCATAATGAGTGAATTGTTGCATTATAGCACACCCATTAGAAAAATATTAAAGAAATAAATTAAAGATTATTTTTCATTATTACCCTCTTGATTATTTTCAAACTATTCTTCTAAAATGTGTAAAATAGTTAAAAACCTCATTTAAAAATATATATATATAATAAAAAAAATCCTAATCATTCTCTTGAACTTTGAAAATACACTTATTTAAAATTATAAAAAAAAAATCTCAACAATTTACTTAACATAAACTAGAGCAAGTAAGAAATATTTTTTGCTATAACTAATTGCGAACCACACTACAATGAACTTATTGTGCAAAAATAGAACACATTTATATAGGTGTATAGAGAGGTACATAACCACAAAAAAATATTACTACTTACTACTACATAAAAGTCTGGGTAAACACACCACCTTTTCGTCGACATGTGTGATTCCTGTCATTCTTCTATATAATAAAGATATTCCTGATATTTTTGCGTATTTTCTTCATTTTTACTTCTTCCTATATAAGAAGCCACACTTGTGGCAGCTGAAGCGGGACATAGACGACATGCCTGCTTCGACGGGTCCCGCTCAGAAAATTTTTACTCTTTTTTGTTATAATTTATTTGTCTTACGTTAAAAGTATTATAAATCACAATAATTAACAACTTATTATATGTTTGAAATTACATTTATAAATCACAATAATTAACAACTTGAAATATTCTTATATGAATTTCATTGATCTAAATAAAATAATGTATGCATATCTAAAAAATTATTATAAATCACAATAAAAAATTTACATTAAAAATATTATAAATCACAATAATTAACAACTTCAAATATTCTTATATGGATTTTTTTGATCTAAATAAAATAATAATGTATGCATATCTAAAAAATTAATTGATCTAAATAAAATAATAATGTATGCATATCTAAATTAGGCATATCTTATAATTTTTGAGTATTAACAGTTGTCTGTCGACGTGCATGTTTTCCGTCATTCTTCTATATAGTAAGGGCACTTTTGTCATTCTTGTGTATTTTCTTCATTTTAATTAGCTTATCTTATTATTATTTTTCAATCAGTTAAATATTTAAAAATTACGTAAAAAATATTATAAATTACAATAATTAAGAACTTAAAATATTTAGAAGATATTAAAAATTTGGGTGACTCTCAATTCTATTAGTGCCGCATAAATTGGGACATAAGAAATAACATATATTATTTGAAATGACGTAAAAATACTATAAGTTATAATAATTGACATTTTAAAGGACATAAAAATTTAGTTGGCTCTCTAAATTCTATCAATATCATATAAATTGGAACAGAGAAAGTAACATATATTACTTGAAAATTACGTAAAAATTACTATAAATTGTAATAATTAATAATTTAAAATATATAAAAACTATATAACAAATTTGGTCGACTCTACTCCTAAATTGAAGTATTATTAATTACAATAATTAACAACTTAAATATTTAATAATTATTAAAAAAAATTAATTGACTCTCTAAATTTTATTTATATCACATAAATTAAAATAAAAAATAACATTTATTGAGCTCGTGCCGACACAAGCACCAATATCTAGTAGTCAAATAAGGACACAACAACCAAAATACAAGAAGAGACACATTTCTTATATTTTGTGGAGGGGGAGGGAGGCTGGTAGGGGAGGGGTAGGGAGGGTGGGGGGAGGGGAGAGGTGAGTAAGAACCCTTTTTTTTAGGGGGGATGTGATTTTAAGAGTGTTATCAAAATTGCAACTTGTTTTCCCTACTTTAATTAAGGAAGTCATTTTCCGTATTTTGAAGGAACTTGTTTTCCTAGGGAAAATGTTTTCCAAGGTAAAATGTTTTCCAAAATTTTTAGCCAAACAAACATGAAAAAATAGGAAAATATTTATCGAAAAATATTTTCTTCCATACCGAACACACCCTTAGATGAGAATTTTTACTTTAGAAAACTGCTTATTTGATATTTTGTCTACACAATGTAATGAAGGTTTATTTATAAGTTTATTAATTTATTTTTTGAAAAACGAAAAGTACTTTCTCCATTTCTAAATAAGTGATGATTTTAGGTTGAACACATCCCTTAAGAAATTGCTCACTCCTAAAAAATAAAAGGTATTTTTACCATCTTACCCTTAATTAAATTTTACCATACCTTTAATGTGATCTTTCTAATTATTGGTTTTTGGTTATATAAATAAGGCCAAATTTGAAAGAATATAATCAATTTATTCTTGAAAGCCTAAATGATCACTTATTTAAAAATAAAATAAAAGAATAAAATGATCATTTTTTTAAAAACGGATAGAGTAGTAAGTTTTGATTACCACAATATCATTATGATAATGGTAACACAATCTAATCACCATAAATGTAAAAGATAAGAATACTTCATTCTATAAGAATAGAGAAACTAATCATGAAAACGTTTATAATTTTTTTTGGTTTTGTTTTTCTTTCTTTTGTGGCTAATTCACGTGGAAATTTGATAGATGACGTTTGTAAAAAGTTTACCGACTACAAATTATACATCAATTCTCTTACATTAGATCCTAAAAGTTTATCATTATTTGTTCAGTCACTTGTGAAGAGTCTTTCACGGAATGAGATCCGATTTGAAAAGACCCATTAAAAAAGAAGAATGACGAATTTTTTCATTTTACTGAATTAACATTGAGTTTGTTAGACCTTTTTGTCAACTCATGATTAAATAATTAATTACAAAATTTAAGTAAGCTTTGCTTCTTTTGAGATGTTGTTATTATTGCTAATAATTGTAAGATGAAGACAATATTATTTGCTTAACCCAAAATATTAAGGGGGAAACTAAAATTAAATGTTTAAGACAAATTATTCAAATATTAGAGCAAAATTAAGATCCTTAAATTTGTGATATGTTAATTTATAGAGCATACGAGTACTTGGAAAATTGTTATTGTGAGAAAGTGATTTACGTATCATTTCGTTGAAAAAAATTGAGATTAAAACTTCCCCAAAAAGAACATATATTTTTAACAAACAAGTTTTGCAAACAAATTAATGAAGTTTAAAATTTTAATTTTTTTTTTTAAATAAAAAAACTGAAAAAGCATAGCGTCATGCTTTGATAAGCTTGACGTCATTGGCTGGATGGCAAATTACAACTAACAACTAGCTAATTAATAATTGGATAGTGATTGATAAAGACCAAGATTAAAATAAAAATAAAAATAAAACAAAGACCAAGATAATTAAAGTCAGTTGACACGTCACCACTATGTTACTTTAGTCATAGGTCAACAATGCCCCCCACTTCTTAAAATTCTTTAATCTAATCACTTAATAATAATACTTTAGTACTAACTTCATTATCCAATAACGTAATAACATAAAAAAAACGTAAAAAAAAAATATACACAAATCTTATTTCTATCCAGCTCAAGAAATGATCTAGTATAATTTTATAAAGAAGATGCAAAAAAGAATATAGACATACTTTATCTCTATCTCACCTCAAAAAAGATCATTTTTCTAAGGAAGTTAAAAGAAATGTCAGAATAAAAAAGCTATAATGCAAATAATGATCAAAGTAGAGAAACAACAACAATAATAATAATAATAATAATAATAATAATAATAATAATAATAATAATAATCTTGAAGAATAAGATACAACCAGCTAAAATATTAGATGTGGAGTTTAGATTATTCATATAAAAGTACTTTATATTTGTAATAGCAATGATATAATGTTGTTTTAAATCTTCAATAACAATTTTAGCTATGCTTCAATATGAACTAGTCGAGGGCGGTTATGATATTTTTATATTTATTTCGCTCAGTCGAACAAATGTAAGTTTGAATATATGAATTTGAGTTCAACATATTCAAAAAGTTTTACTATAAGATACGTTTTATTTCAACATTTGAGAAAATTTATTTAGATTGAATAGCTTTGGGTTGTCATTGATGTTATAGCTTTCTTTCTTTGCGGGTAGAGACAAATGCAAACTTGAACATAGGAGTTTGAATTCGATAAAATCTGATAATTTTAACTCAAAATCAATATTTATATTAAACATTCACTAAATACATATAAAAACTAAATTTAAAACTCAATTACTAGCACTAGAATTCGTTATCCTAATAATTTTCGTAAAATTTAAATTCTAAATTCACTGCTTTAAGATACTAAGTTGTGTCAGCAACACTTCATGCCTATGTCACTTGAATTTTAATAAATTGCATTTATTGGTATTGATATTTCTTGGTGTATGACCAAGTCTAACATATCTAGACAAATGTACTCTAATTTCAAGTGAAAATATATATTATATAAAACAACTAAATATTAATCTAATCAAAGATTAATTTTTTTTAATGATAGTTTTATAACACAATGCAAAAGACTCAAGTCAATCTATGCAGAGACCTAACATGTCAGAGTATATATTTTTTCTTCTACATTTTGCAGTAACCTTTTGACTTGGGTAAGTAAGAATTTCCACCTAAATTTTCTTTCTTAATTATTAAGATTAAGATTTAACTATTACATATTGTTGCTATATTATTAATAATAAATTAATTAAATATCATATGGTAAAGATTACTTATTATTGTTTGTATGGGAAAATGTAAACGCGTTTTGTTGTCTGCATCTAAATAGCCTTTAGTGGGGCCCTCTAGAGAACCTTTTGTATTTATAAAAAAAAAGCAGAATTTTTACTTTTCAAGAATTTGAATTTGTGTACGTTAAACATTTCATGTATTCGAAAATTCTATAAGTTTAACCTTTAGACATTTCTTTTTATGATATATTTTTATAGTCTAGAAATTGTCATGTAATGTAGAGAATAATGCGTTTTAATGGTATTTTATGTGTCGAAAGTTTTTTTTTTTCATTTCATGTTTAATCAAAAATTATTGTACAAGATGACGTTAAGATATTATTCTCTCTGTCCGTGATTACTTGTTCATGTCTTGACTTTCCACACCCTTTAAAAAATAAAATAATAATTTTATTATATCATCTCCTAATTATTATAAGTCATTATACTCATTGGGAAGTGAATTATAAAGAATTACTACTACTTAATATAAGGATAAAATAAGTATATATTGATAAATTATATTTTGAATTTTCAAATTAAACAAGTAAAACAATCATTAATTTTTCGTACACTGGACAAATAAAAAAAGATGGCGGGAGCATAATGTTGTCATATTGAAAAGTGCAGATTCTGATCATCTCTTACCTTTGAAAAATTCCTAAGTTAAAACACCTAAGGGTGTGACCTAGTGATCAATGAAGTGAACTCTGAGGTCAGAGGTCTCATATTCAAATTTTAGCGGAGACAAAAAATACTAGATGATTCTTCTCATCTGTTCTAGCCTTGTTAGACAGAGTGCTGATGAGAGGTGAAATATATTTCGTGAATTTAATTGAGGTGCGAAAGCTGACTCAAACATCAGAGAAACAACACTTGTAATTAGTAGAAACTATGAGCTCATTAAATAGTGTAGTAGTAGCTAGGTGGTAGGTAGGTAGGCAAGTATGTTTATCTATCTTACGACAAGTAGTCTCCGGCCAAAAGACTTATGTTTACCTGAAAACATTAATGTAATAATAGTTAGGCAATGGTATACGTAACTTGTTTAACATAACTACAATTGTATATGCGATGAAATTCGACCATGACAAGTGAATTAATTGAGATTTAACACGTGAAAGCATTGACTTAATCAAACTCGAGTATGAGAAGAGTAACAAGTGAATTAAGTGAGATTTAACACGGTCCAAAGGTCACAATAGTATTCGTATTCATTTGATGTCAACAACTTAATGTCGATATCACCAAAAAAATCTCAGGCACGTGAGAGTAGTGCTAATAGTAACCCTTTTCAAATGGCAGTGTAGTTTTTTTTTAAACCAATGTCCATATCTTTTATGTCCTTAACAAGAAAATCGTTATATTCATGTTGGATCTTCCAAAAACATATAGGTTTTGAAGGATCGAAGGATCCATACATTCAATAGTAATTTTGAAGAGTATGAGCTATAACTACTATTGAAAGTTCATAGCCCGTACTACTGAAAGTTCATAGCTGTACTATTGAAAGTTCAATGCCCGTTCACATAGGACAATCGAACAAGACCAGATCAGAAAGACTTTGATAACTAAAGATGAACGGACAATCTAGTAAGGCCATAAATTAGAAAGACTTTGATAATTCAAAGAAAGTTCTTTTATGTACCCAAAGAGAGTCTTGGGCTAAAATTATCTCTTATCTATTAGAGTAGGTTCATTTTGGTCCCTCAAATATAATCCTGAGCATATTTAGTCCCTTAACTTTACTAAAGTGAAACATTTTTGGCCTTCCTAACATAATAATGTTAAAAATTAACGAAAAGGATAATTTTCTAACGGTGTAAATATGACAGTATTATCTCTTTCTTAATTGATATACATTTTCTTTCTTTCTTGTCTTCTTAATTTTTTAGGATTAATATAGTAGTAGCTATTTATATTTGAAGACAATACTTTAGAACACAATAATCTGCCCACTCGAAAAAAATAACCATTTTCTTAATTGCAGTAACAAAATGGTCTTAAAATTAGTGGCGTAGCTAGTAATTTGGTGAAGGGTGTGCGAATTTCTTCTTAATTGTGTTTAAGAGCGTGCAAAATTAAATATATACTCATAATAGCTAATACTTAACCTCTATGAGTTTGTATTTTACAAGTCACGTGGGTGCCACATGGGTTTAACACTATTATTTTTAAACGAATTTTGTTATGGAGATCAAAAGTGCTCCACTTTAGTAAAGTTAAGGGACTAAATATGCTCAGAGTTATATTTGAAGGACCAAAATGAACCTACTCTAATAGTTAAGGGACAATTTTAGCCCCAAACTCTACCCAAAGACCTCTTTAATTACTTCAAAACATAAAAGAAAAATGCAAATTAAAGGGGTGAGTTAAAACTTAATAGATCTTGAATTAGATTTGAACCATAAAAATGAAAGAATGTGACATTATATGGAAACATGATACAAGACAACTCATAGCCTTTCATATTTTGCCACATAATTCCTCCACTCTCCTTAACTAAAAATGGAAAAAAAAAAAAGGAAAAAAAAAGGTAGATTAGCTTCACTATGAACATATTTGATTTTCCCATTTTACCCTTTCTCTACTTCCTCCAAAAATCTACACCCTCCCAAGTGAAATTACAGAAAAGGGCCCTGGTACATTAAACTACATTGTTTTCCATGAATGATTCAAGGGTAGGAAAGCCAGAAAAAGAGCTAAAATCATAGCCACATGAGCCACCGTCAACCACCACCTCCGACGGCGGCGTTGGGAGCATGGTCGGAGTGGGGTCCAGTAAGAAAGCTGACGTGTCAAGAGTTGGCAAACAGCTAACAGGCTGTAGCCGGTTAACAACACGCTGAGGTTCAGGTTTCATAATACTAGCAACCGGCAGCTGCCCGTCGCCGCCGAACCTAACGCCGGTCACCTGCTGCACCATATGCCGGAAATTATCCACGTCAGCAGTTATATACGTCGTCGTATTCCTCTTCGAAGCACGTGACTTCCGCTTTGTTATCTTCCCACTCACTCCGACTTTTGTACTCCGCCGGTTCGAACCGGTCGTCTCGTTCTCCGACCCGCCTGAAACGGTCCGACCGGATCCGGTCGAAGTCTGAACCGGGTTCATCTCCAGCTCCGGCTCCGGTTCCGGCACTTGGGGGAACACAGATTTTTGGAGGGCTTTGGTTAGTGTTTCAGTTTCTCTGGTGAATATGTCGGAAAACCAAGAATCAGCAAAAGCAGAACGGAAAGCCCATGGTTCCATAGTCATTAAATTGTCAGAAGAAGCCATTTTTAGGCAAAATTAACCAAAAATAGCAAAGCTTGAGCTAAAAAGATTCAATTTTTCAGTACAAAAATTTGTTCAAATTGCATTTTTTTTGTGAGTGAAGTGAAGATAATGAAGTATGAAAGGGGGAGGAGGAAGTATATATGAAGGGGGGAGGTTAGTGTAGAAAGGAGGAAACCGCGTTTTATGGGGACACGTGTCAGCATATGTGTACGTATAGTAATGACTTGTAAAGATAATCTTTTGGGTTATCATTTTATTTCGATCGTATCGACCAGGATTATGGTAGAGTGTTAAGTAAATTTGTCAAGGGGCCGAGGTAGATCGGATCACCAATAATTTGAATCATTCGGTCCTGGTCCGAGTTGGTTATCGGATTAGCCTAGTCCGGGTCTAACCGATTTGATCTTTAAGGGGCTTTAAGTGACTCGTCCAGTTTTGGGTTATACCGATTTGATTAGAGTCGAATTTCATTAAAAAAAATATTTTTCAAGAATTTCATATTTATTCATTCTTGGTAATATTTTTTAATTTTATAAAAAAATACCGGGCCGAGCTGGTTAACCGGTGCCACTAACGATGTGACATCATCAGTTTCGATCGATTCCGAGTTATGGGTTCAAAATATAAACCGACCAATTTTGATTATAGTTATCGACCTAAACTGACCTAACCCTTCAACTATGGACTAGGCCGGATCGAATTTTATTGGGTTGGGCCGGTCTGGTTTCGAGTCAACCCGGCCTCATTGACACCTTTTAAGTATTCATTCATTCCTAATCAGAGGTCTCGAAGCGCTTTACCTTCGATATGAGATTTTTTAAAACAAATTCAAATTTAGTTGAGCTTCAATACGAGTATAAGATACGGAGCGAAAATACATTGGATATGCTGTGAGGTTGCTAAACTAAAAGGTTCAAAGGATGCAAGTGAGGCAATCATGTAGTGCTTGGCTTTTGATTAGTTGTACTACTAGTAGTACCTTTTTTTCTTCTCAAATTAATGTTTTTAATTATCCTAATCATAGTAGTGCTTGATTTAGTCAGTTTAATTTACACAAATAAGTCATTAAACAAAAGTATCTTCCACTTAAAAGTCACATATACTGACTTTTCCAAATTTATGGTCATTGATCACTGCCTAAGAATTTTATAAATGTTAAGGGCAAAGGAGGCAGCCAAAAGAAGTCATAAGATGTAATTATTATTCCTTCATTTATATGAATAAATAATACTAATATTTGTCAAAAAAAAACAAAAAAACAAATAGTAAAAGTTTATAGTATTATAAATGGGATACTAATTGTAATATAGCTTTTTCATAATATTTTGATTGTTCCTTCTGTTCTTACCTTGAAAATAATATCTCTTCGTTCAATTTTACTTTACGAAAATCTATTTCATTAATCTTCAGAATTAATTCAATATTTTAAATTCAGAATTCATCTGTTTGAAAACTATACGAAAAATACAAGAAAATTAGGTAAGAATAGTCAAAATAATCAAATATATTTATATTATTAAGTACACCCTTCAAGCTGTTGATATGACAAGTAAATCATACTAGTATGAGGTAAAAAAGCAAAAAAGATTAGAATAAAAAAGAGATCCCACCATAGATTAGATAGATCTAAATAGGATTTATTTATATTAACTTTTCTAGAAGCTTAAATTTTAAAAATATAAACTTTTTGAAAAAAATAAAATTTAAAAGGCCCTAGTGATGACGCCATGCAGAGGGAATCATTGCGTTTGAATGACGTCATTTAAATTTTAATTTAAATTATTTTTTAATTCGTTTTCAATGGGCGGTTTTGTAATTTAAATTTTAAACAGATGCCGTCCAATAAATGCATTTTTGTTTGCTTTGTGGTTAGTTATTATTATGCAATAATTCCTATATTATATTAATTCGATTTGGGATAATAATAGGTGTCCTAACAATGGATAATATCACACAAGAATATATAAAACAATAATAATTACGTCTCAATTTCAAAATAATCAAGTTAGGTACATATTCACTCGGATTCGTTATAAGCATAGTAATCACACCCCAAAAGTTAGCTAGTAAGGTGGGAGAGCCCAAGGTTATATAAGCTCCACGTCAGCTCCCCACTTATCCGATGTGGGACTTTTTGCAATAGGATAACAAATCACCACTCTCTGCATCAGTCGTTCTCGACGGCTCTACTCTGGTCGCTTTCGCTCTAATATAAGTGGGTAGCTCTTTCTCAAGGTAGCCTTTTTCGAGTCAGGTGTCCATGCGCCTCTATGGCACGGTGGGCACGGAGGGTGATGGGTGACTCTAATACCATTGTACAACCCAAGGAGAACCACACCTCAAAAGCTAGCTATTAAGGCAGGAGAGCCCAAATTTATATAAGCCCCCACATTGAATCCTCATTTAACCGATGTGAGACTTTTTGCAATAAGATCATAACCAATACCCGTATTGTTAATGTCATAGTTTACTATATATAAAAATAGAACTGAATAAGGTGTATACATAGGTTGAAAACACTACCAAATGACTCTATGTTCTTACCTTCTCTAATAACATACAATTTTGAAACGTACTAAAAGGACTCCTAGCACACATTGAGTTTAATTGGTACTGTACCTGTGCAAGTTTTTTTTGCCTTTTTTAGTTTTTTAGTTTTTCTTTAAGCATGGATGGATTCCCAGAGATTGTAGTTTTTTTGATTTCCTTCCATTTGATTTTAGGTATACCGTAGACAGTCTATCTCGTTTTTATAACATTAGGGTTACACACGTATTGAACTGATACCTTTAAACGTCTACATTAGGACATGACTAAATCATCGCAAGCAACATTTTCTCTATATATGTGTGCGCAATTTGCAGCTTCTGCTGGAAATGATCGCTTATGATCTTGACTATCGTTATATGACCGCATATTACATGAGTTCCAACATTTTCGATTATCGTCATATTCATAGCTAGATTTATGAACAAATAATGTCAACTCCAATGTGTGCACTTTTGATTCTCCCAAACAAAGATAACTAAGATACAAAATTGACATATATAATTGCTCTTGTTGTTCAGTAGAGTATTGGCAGAATGCAGCTTTTATATATATAATTGCAGAATACAACAACAACAACAACATACCTAGTGTACGGGTATAGGGAGAGTAGAATGTATGCAGACCTCACCCCTACCTTTGTGAGGTAGAGAGGTTGTTTCTGATAGAACCTCGGCTCAAAAGTTTTGGCATTAGTCTGCTTGTACTTGGGATGTTGATGCAATAGAACCTCCATTTCGCACTATTTGCAAATTCTACCGTCAAATTCAATGGTCATCAGCCAACTTTGACGAAGCACATTCAAAATGTTAATCCGACCACCAACAGGTTATGGCAACGATGATCATACAACATACAGTATAGTATATGATGAAATCATTCAAACGGCTGCTTTGTTATACTGTGTGTGCGGTGATTATCATGATTTCTAACCATCTTATTATCCTATAACACAATCACATAGACGAATTAAATGAAACGAAGAAAAAAAAGAGATGATAGAGAATCCGTTACATGTATCCAAGTAAAGTAGCACTGATCAATCTAATAATACAGAGGAGTTAGAGAGAGGACATGGTGGAAATTAATAAGGCAGATGAAATCAGAAATCCATGTATTATATAAAGCAACAAGCGTTTGGCTTATAGAACTTATGATAAAGTTGCTCTTAGATTCAGAGTTAGCAAAGCCAAACTCAATTTTGCCAGAAAATGTGTCAATTTCTGATTCTCCAAATACCCGAGCCAATTGTTCACAACACTTCTCTCTGTATCGTTCCAATTTTCATTGGACATCCTCCAAGGGACGAGCCAATATATACCTCACACTTGTTCTCTGTATCATTCCAATTTTATTGAACATCCTACAAGGGACGAGCCAATAGTTCACACTCCTCTGTATCAATCCACGAGGGCTGAGCCAATAGTTCACACTACTCATTTATATACTCAAATTTTAAGATGAATAATAACCTTGCTAGAACAAACAGTTTTAGGATATCAGAAATTGGTTTGCCAATCTCATTGAATATCAAACTATGTGTTGATGCTGCTGCATTCTTTATGTTATATCTTCTTCTTTTAATCTCTTCTTGTATATGTTCTGATTCTTCTTCTTTTTCGCTTTATGTACAAGTATGTGCATATATACCTATAAATGACGACAATAGAGTATCCTAAAATTTAAATAAGTATCTCTAGCCCCTAAATTAGTTATAAGTGGTTCTCGCGAGGCGCTGAAAGCAAAGCCCTAAGATTGATCTAATTCCTCCCATTGAGTCGGTCTAATCCTACTTTTTGGAGAATTCGGAATTCGAAATCATGATTTGAAGTTGTAGTTGAAAATTTGTGCAGATTTCAGAAACAAACACTGATTTGAAATCCTATGGCCAAATGCCTACTCAAAGCCTGTAGATCAGAGTGAATGAGTTATTGATACCTATTCACAAACAACAAACAAGTAGATACACAAGGAAAAGTTGATTGATTGATGAAAATTTATATGGTTCAAATATTACAAAATATGATGATCCTCAATCTGATCTCATCTTGTTAATCTGATTCAAAGCTGGTTGTAGAATGTTGTAAGCTACCCAAAGCAAAGCAGGTGTCACAACAATCAACAAAAGTTGCCCCCTGTTATCAGTTGCAGCTTCTGCAATAGCAGCTGAGGCTTCTGGAGTGTTGAAGAAGCCCGTTGCTGCTAGCCCGGTAAGACCAAGCCCGACTATAATTCCCTGATTCCTCATTTTGTTGATTTGGTTAAGTGCTGGTTGAAGAATGTTGTAAAGAACCCAGGCAAGAGCCGGGATCAAAGGGAGCAACAGGGCTAATCCCCTGTTGTCTCCCCCCTCCGCTATTTCAGCTATTTGTTGAGCTGCAATAGCGGAGTCACATGAGCTGAGAGTCGAGAAAACGGCTCCTGCTATTGCTGTTATGGACAAGTTTGATGCATTTTCCAAGGATTTTGTGGTCGTCAAGAGACCTTTCGGGAGGTTCTGGATGGAGAGGAGGGAGACGGGTTTCGCCTTTGAAGGGTTGTTAATACATGCTTTGGTAAAGCATTTGGTGTTGAGGACTGCCATTGTAGCTATGGTGGTTGCCATTTTCTTTCTTTTTTTCTTGCCTTGAAAACTTGCAAAATGTTTCGTTGCTATTATTCAAGTGGTGAGAAATGTATATAAAAAGAAGATAGACTTAAAGTGAGAGAACCAATAGGAATGTGGGATTTTAGATTCTTCTCTTATCCAGAGATTGTGATTTGGACAATATGGACCTCATATTTGAATAACACACCAATGGTTTCTTATCTTCTTCACTCTATTTCCAGCAACTAAACTAGTTAGAAACTTCTAAAATTTTGGTCCAAAGTTTCTTTTTCTAGGCACTACAACAAGTTATTGGGCCAAAGAGTAATTTAGTCCAATCCAAGAGTTTTGGGTTTTTACGAGCCCAAATGACGGTAATATGCAAAGAGGAGAATTTATTCATTCTCAGCAAACAAAGTGCAATATAATCGATTTTTGCAGGCCAGTTATTGCTCGTTCCTCCTAGTATTAACTTAAAATCATTGTAGAATCTCATAAAACTTCAATCATCTGTCTCTAATGACATTCAAAGGAGGATTTTAAAGAGAGTAGAAGCACTGATATATCGCTGAATGATTTGTATATTATCAATTATCCTTTAATTGTTATGTATGGAAGAATATCTTATGTATTGCATGCCACAAATGTATTAACTATTTTAGTTTTAAAACATGATTTGCTAAAGTCAAAGTTGGAATGTAGTTACAATAGAAGCATTATTTTGCAAATTCTAGAATCTTACTTCAAAGGTCAAGCAAATTAGTTATTCGTGCGTCACAGGAGCATACAAACACAATACAATGCTTAGTTGATAAGAGTTTGATGAAACACATTCAGTTCATTAGTATAGTTCTGCATCAAAATCTTTTGTTACAGCTCGTGTTAGTCGAACACCACGATACAGTATAGTAAATGATATAGGTACAAGGAGATTTAGGAAGGCGTGGCCAGTATAGACAACACTTCTTCATTATATTATATAACATGTAGTTGGCTACATTTAACTTATGGACAGCATATACAACACTAGGAATCTGCCCAGGAGACGCTCGAAAATTTAACCCTGATTCTACTGAGGAACTATGAGATTTCAACCCATGATTTTGCACAGGATCTGGCCAAATAGACGACTCACATTTGATTATCTGATCCTACTGAGCGTAACCACGAGAAATATTCTGGTGTTTGATTGAACACAGGGTCTGTACCACTGGGTGGTGTAATCCTTTTCCGCATAATTGACTCGAAAAGAGTAGGCTCCCTCTTCCTACCACCTCTTGGTCTAGATAGGAATTGTTCATCAGCTTCTTCAAAATCACCCTATAGAGGACAATCAGAAAACCTTAAGTCACTCATGAATATTAGAAACAAAACTGATCCGAATGACATTGTGCATCCAAGTAACAAATACATTCAACTTACAAGAGTATAAACATGGCAGCCTGATTTTTCGTGTTTATCTCTCACATGCTTGAAGGCAAATTTCATACCACAACCAGATATGCTACATGAGAATGGTTTAGCCCCCACATGCACGGCTTTGATGTGTTGAGCGAGATTTGACCTCTGTATTTTCAAGCAACAAATAAAAGTTAAAACTGTTGGTCAACAACAACTTAATACTGAGCTGGCTTTGGTTAAGGTTAAAATTTGTTGCGTAGCTGTTTTATGTTTTTCTCCTCAGACTTTTTAGATTGATTACACACTACTGTTCCTTTTAACAGAAGGAAACTTTAACTACATAAAAGAAAATGTAGTAGTCCTTACAGTGGAGAAAGTGTGCTGGCAATCCTGGAATTCACATTTTATTCTCTCCGATGTAGGCCCTTCTTCATGTGTGCGGAGATGCCGCTTAATATTCTTCTTCAATTGCTTGGTCCCACATATTTCACATACAATATGTTGGTGGCAACTCTCTATGTGTTCCTTGAGGCATTTCTCATTTGTGAAATGCTTCATACATCCTGGCTCTAAACACAATGCCTCAACTGTTTCCAACTTAACTGCAGTTACACATGGCAAATTATGGTGTTACTCACCTTATTCGAAGTCTTCAATACCAGAAAAGTAAAATGATATCAATACTTCACAGAAAATTAGATTTTTGAAGTTTGACTTACCATGAGAATCTTCATGTTTCCTTAATTTGGATGCATATTTAAACACCTTTCCACATCCAGCTTCAGGACAAACATACTGCTTTGGAAGATCGACCTCCGGGGAGGCAGATTGCTCATGCATCTCTTTGACATGCCGAGTCATGTTGCCTTGAAAACTAAATGTGCTTTTGCAGCCATCAATAGGACACTGGAATAACTTCCCTTGGTGCAGCAAGAGATGTCTCGTCAAGTGATCCTTTCTACGGTAGCTAGACTGGCAGTCATCTACATGACATACGAATGGCCTCTGTTCATGCAAAACATCAACAAGAAAACATTTTAAGAAAGTTTCGATCTACGGAGGTCCTAGACCAAAGCACACACATGCTAATGGAGAAAAACGAGAAGTTCTATTTGTATTTGGGGAGGAGGGGAACTGGGGAGAGTCTCGAACCACAAAGATTATAAGGCGTGATTGAGGCTCACTTGATGGAGCTTCTCAGGAGGTCTCCCTTCCTGATACTAATCCAGTCAAGGAAATATACCTGCCTCTTGCATTTTGGAGTTCTTTATTCGGGATCCAATGCGTCACACCTTCACATTATTCCACAATGTTTCTCAAAATACCTCAATCTGCAAAGTCATTAGTATTAAATGCATACAAATAAAATAAATCAGAAAATATTAAGCCTTACTTAACAAAAATAATCTCAAAACTAAACCCTTAGTGACTAAGTGACCCGACAACATATCAAACGAACAAGTACACACAAAATACCTCGAGTGAATGACTTTGCATATGCTGCTTCAAATGAGCGGGCTTCTGAAAGCTCACACCACATTCCTCACAAATATTCTTTTTCGATCCCTCGTTTCTCGTTGAACCTTCAGTTGCTTCATCTTTCCGGCTCTCAATTTCATCCTATTAGTAAAAACAACACACATTTCAGCATTCCTTTCCTCTTAACTAATCAAATCAGTACCCTATCTCCAAATACACAATTACAATTTAAGCTCAAGCCACAAAACGAATCATTGACAATCAAATAATAGCTCCTAAAACGACAGTAATATTAGCTTAACATTGAAATCCAAACAAATAATAGCTCCGAAAACGACAATAATATTAGCTTAACATTGAAATCCAAACAAATAATAGCTCCTAAAACGACAATAATATTAGTTTAACATTGAAATTCAAACAAATAATAGCTCCTAAAACGACAATAATAAGAGTTTAACACTGAAATCCAAACAAATTAGGTCAATCCTTACATATACTAAATCAAACCTTTATCGTATTTCATGGCTAATGAAACTAATAATCACTGAAATTATCAAATTTACACTAAAAGGGAGCTCAGAAAAAACAACTACAACAGTAGATCTATATGAAGCAGCTCAGTGAAACAAAAAATGGATGCAGAAAAAGCGAAAAACGTACTTGGTGATGGGACTGAATATGAGAGGAAATTAGGGATTTTTTGGAGCGGCAAAGGCCACAAAATTCACAGTAATATCGTCTAATGTCTCTGAATATTACTTCTCTTTTCGCTTCTCCTTCTTCTCCCATTGCGCCCAATTTCACAGCTACGAATATCAGAAACCCTAGTTATGGTCGACTGTTGAACTTGGCTCCTCCTTTTATAGTCGCGATGAACTTGAAAATTGTTTAAACTCCCTATAACTTCTGAAATATGATACTTTCACCCCCACAAGGTTTAACTCCTCAAGTTTCACCCACGAAATAATTAGTGGTGTTCGTTTGGACATCCTTTTAGTAATAATGGAATAAACCTTTTAAAAAATTTGAAAAAAAATATGATAGGACTTGATTGTTTTAGTTGAAATAATTTTTTTTTAAAAACTGTGATTGAATAAATCTACACTATTAAGGAGGCTCAATAGGAGCACATTTGAGATTCAATAAGGACTTATGTGGCTAGTATATATTTAATCTCAACTATTAACAAATAACGTATATGAACTTGTTACCTTTGACACTACTTCCTTCCAATAATCAGACTTGACCCTAACCAACACACCAACAATGTTTCGTGGTGGTAGTAATAACAACATATTCAGTGTAATCCACAAGTGGATAGTAATAAAATATTGAAAAGTATTTTAGTATAATATTAATGAGGTTTAGAACCATAATTTTGAAAAAGGGCTGCTGCTACTTTTTTGTAGCTTGCAACTTCTATGTGACTAAATTTGTAGGTATTGCAATTCTCACATCTCATGTCAGTATAATGGGTTGTTCACTTTTTTAATGTTACACGGCTTACAAAAAAAAAATGCATACGCCTTGATTTGAAAGTACTAAGTTTCAATCTTATGAAGTATTTGAAATTGTTGGTTGATGGTCAAGAGATGTATTGGTACATGATATCCAAATAAGTTTAGCCTCAGAGAAGTTGACGCCTTCATGGTCTCCTTAGTTGTGCAATTGTCGAAACAAACTTGAGCCTGTACTGTTCTTGTGACATGCGACTCCTGCACGCCCAGCAGCTTGAGCATATTTGCTCTTTTCAATCGTAGTCTGTGGGGAAACGAAGCGAAATCCACTGGATACCAACAGCCAGTTTCGATACTGCAGCAAAACAAAGCTAGTCCGATGCTTATTTTGTTGCAAAATGGAAACACTTCTGCAGTACTGAAGATATCATATGTCAACCATGTCTTCGCAGGGCCAGAACTTCAACCTTCCACCTTGGTAAAAGTTGAAGTGGTAGAGGAGAACAATCGATTCTGTCCTGATTTTGAGCTCAACTCTATGATTATAAGCTTCAAACATCTGGTCGAAAAGTCAGCAGGCACAAGGTGCTTACGAAAACTTGAGTTGTCTTTGGTAGAAGGACAAGTTCTGATGACAATAACAGACTAGTTATAAGAAGAATTCAATTCATCCACTGGAAGCAACAGAAAGAAACATGCATTACTACAAAATATCTTACCTGACACCATTCTATGCCATATTGCCACGGCCAGCTGCCTGGATTTGAAAAGGGTCTTCAATCATCCCTATATATACAAGTCACAAGCATCAAAGGATAGTTATGATCTCACACTTCAACAAATTTTCCCTTCCTCAGTTGAACCAAATCAAAATAAGAAATAAAAGTGATCCAATTCAGAAAAAGCAAGATGAGGATGGGATTTTGTTAGCCACTTTCTACTTTCCTACTAGGAATAAAACTAGACACCTAACCTCTATGTTCTAAAACAACTCTTTAACCGTATTGCTCTTTGCTAAAATGATGTTAGTCCAGCTTTCTAGTTGGTGATTATAATGACGTTGAAAAAGCTAGGGAAACAAACTTATTCCTAAAATTGCTCTACACCAGTAGGTGCTTACCACTATGATTATACCAGCTTTTCTGTTTCACAATTTAATAGATTGACTTGGAAGGGAAAAAATGCAAAATAACAAAATCTAGCAGAATCGAACTGGAATATGCATTTATCAGATATGAACAAAGTGAAGAGCTACAACGATAGAGATTATACATAATTGAAGACAAGGAAGAATCCATAATCTTTCAACGCAGGCACCAACTGAAATAACAAAGGTTCCTGGCAAGTATAATACAGGAGAGAAGCACAAATACATAGTTTTCTATCAGTTAGCAGAAATTCCAGCTTATAATACCTACACTCTCTTCACTGATTTCCATCTCAGAAAGCCAATCAGCTCTGCCTTAGAGAAGTAACCATTCTAGTTCAAATTGTCATTGTCCTCGTGATCAGTAAAACTCTCTAAAATTGGAATAACAAAGTCACCCTCTCTGCTTTCCCATCCATTTTCATTGTCTGTCACGTCTTTAGTTTCATCCTTCAGTTCCCTTTCCGTTATCAACTCTCTCGTATGACGGTTTCCTAACAAGAGAAGGTCCAACATATTTCTTCTCAAATCATAAATTGGGTTCGGCTCAATCAAACACCCTTTACTATATGCTTCTCTAAGAAAAACAGTCTCAGTAATCCCTTTAGTGGATATGTAAAATATCCCAGGATGCTTCAACAACAGCTCACAAATATTAACTGCAATGCCTAAGTCCTTCTTAAAATGTGCCAACCTTTCAACTGGCACTGACTTCTCAACGGTCAAGCTCAAAACTTCATGAATAATCGCCACAGCTCGCTTCTCATACCGCTCAACACCTCCAAAAGTACGCTTCCCAACAACTGCTGACCTCGACATTAACTCATCACACCTTGAAGATGGTTCCGTGGGTTCAGTTGTTTGCGGATTCAAGTTATACGTGAGTTCTCTTTCGTAAGGCTTGACATAAGGAAGCCTTTGCCAATTTTTCAACTTCTCCCTAGAACCAGGTTCTATCTTAAACCCTGTAGGGAAGTGAATAGGAAATGCATATTTGACCTCAAATTCACTCAACCATTTCTCAGTATATTCTTTTTTCCTCCAAGATTCAATCTTTGCCACCCCAAAGCTCTCATTAGCACCATTTCTATCAATTAATTCAACAATCTCTAAATCTACCATTCTAAAAACTTCATCATACTTAATTATTATGGAGTCCCTGAAGTTTTTAGGCAGACCCAATTCAGTCCTCATCAATCTAAGAGCATGCAAATGTATTGTACCATTAACAGACATCATTAAAATCTTCCTTATTCTCATCACATTTTCATGTTCATTCTGTGATACAGCATCATCTTCTTGCTTCAGCAAAATGACAAATTTCTCCCTAAACTTACAGCATAAATTTCGCTTAATAGGGTGTGTAAATACCTCGAAAATATGAGGGTATTTCCGGAGAAGATCACCGGCGGTAATGGTGTTAATGCCGGCATGTGGGGCCCATTTAGAGAGTGACTGAACTGAGACAAAAGGACCTCGTTTTCTTGCAGATACGACGTCGTAGAGGTTGAGGATGAGCTTGAGTCTCCGGTAATTTGCTGTGAGTTTGTCGAGATTCGGGTCGCGGGTCCGGTTTTCTAAACGGGTTTGGGCAGTGTTTGCCGGTTTCTTCCACCGGATTTGGGTTGTGGAATTGAAAGGGCCAAATGAAAGTGGAGTGTTTGAATCAATATTCGCCGGATTCTTCCACCGGAGCTGTAAAATTCTCATTTCTCAGTCACACGACGGTGGCCGGTGGCCGTGAAGGGTGGAGATTGGAATTTGGTTTGGGAAAATTGTATCTCTATTATGCCAAAAAGAACAATTTTACCATTATGTTAAAATTATTTGTCCAATTTTACCATTTTTTTATTTTTATTTTTATTTTTTTAAGCATACTGTCTATCGTAAACAGTCTCTCTACCTCACTTTTGATGTAGTGGTACGGACTGCGTACACTATACCCTCCCAGACCCCATTTTGTGGGAATACACTGATTATGTTATTGTTACTGTTATTTTTTAAGCATAATTTTCGGACGAGCTTTCGTGCACATTGACTAAGAATTAAGAATGTCAATTGGGCGGGATTGATCCAAAATCGGATAGGCCCAATCCGGTAAGAACCCAACCCGGCCTGACCCTCAGTTAAAGAGTTGGGTTGGTCTGGGTAGCCTAATATAATCGAAATTGGTCGGTTTAATTTTCAAACTCGTAATCTGAAATCGATCAAAACTAATAATATCGCATCGTTAATGATATCGGTTAAGTGACTCAGCCCGATCCAGCCCAGCCCAATTTTTTAAATAATAAATATAAATAATTTGTATTAATAGGTTTTTAAAAATATATATATTTTTAAATGTAATCCAGTCTGAATCGGATCGGTATATATAATTTTGATACAATACATATCTTTTATACAATATCGATACACGTTTATACACTATTTATATAATTTTGATACATTACATAACTTTTATATATTACATATGCATTACATATACATGCGGCTATTTTTTTCTAATTTTTTTTGTGACTAGTTCATTTTTGAGCTATTTTTTTGTAAAAAAAAATGGCTATATTTATTGTAAACTAAATACTTTATTGTACATATTTGAAATTATCCTTATATATATACTACGAGATACGAAAAGGCCCATTTTACGATCCCAACATTGCAAGTTTAATTTTTTTTTCATGAAAAAATAATCAAATCTCATTCTTTCATCTATACACACACGGAGCAATGATAAGATTCTCCATTTATATTTCATAATAAATTATTTTTTTATTTGATCAAACTAAAGCAATAACTTATAAACTTATTTAAACTGTCAATTAACATTAAAAGATTACATGTTTCATTGTCTATTCCACTATCTAAGGCAGTCTGGTGCACTAAAAGTTCATTTTATGTGTGGGTTTGAAAAGGGTCCGACTGCAAGGGTCTATTGTATGCAGTATTAACCTACATTTTTGTAAGAGGTTGTTTTCATGGTTTGAACTCATGACCTCCTGGTCACATAGGCAGAAACTTTATCAGTTACGGCAAGACCCCCCTTCTACTCAACTCCAATTCAAATATTAAATTGAAAAATATGTTATCCACATTTTATATTTGAGCATTTTAATATATTTATTAAAATTGCAAGTGTCATATGCATGTATTAATGAAAATTTCAGATGAAACTAATATGTGAAATTTATTCTTTATAACATGATAGTAGTTGAAAAGAAAATATTAGGATTATTTTAGTTCATGTATTGTGTACAACAAAATCAAGAGAATATTTTAGTACCATTTTCAAAGAGAAAAACAAAAAACATTAACAATTATTAGCTTAATAGAAAATTACAACTTAATGTGATAATCTACACAAATACTTTTAAATTTTTTGAGCCAAAATATATATAATCTTCTTTAGTTCATAAGTAAACGTAAATAAAATTAATTATTTAAGAAGATAATATATATATATAATATCTCTCATGTGGAATAAGACTTTTGTGGATCTTAAGGAAAAAATAAATTCTTCTAGAATTTTATTTTGATCATTAATTATATAATTATAATCTTGTAGTTAAATAAAGTTAGAATTACTAAAATGCCTTGAGAATTTTGAGAAAGAATTGGTTCTTCTAGAATTTTTTATCATTAATTAAACAATTATAGTTTTGCCCTTAAATGAAGTTAGAATTACTAAATGCCCTTGATCGTCCTTCTCACGACTCTTCTATATAATAGAAATAATATATATATATATATATATATATATATATATATATATAATATATATATTTATATTAATATTTATAAATAATTTTAAATATCTTTTATTTTTCATCAATTTTTTTTATTTAGCTTGTAATTGTGCTTTGGAGTGAAGCATACATGATTTTGATATAAGTAGATTTGACTTTTTTTTATTGATGGCTATTCTAATTTCATTGAACTTCTACAAGTTTCACTTGCGAATTTATTTTAAGCTCTAACTTATCTACAACTTTTTAAAGTAATTCAAAATTACCTTAAAATTTATGAAGTTTAATTACATTTTTTTAATACAAGGTATAGTCAATCTTTGTAATGTCACAAGGGAGATAAATTTTAAAAATCTTTAGCTTTGTAATAACTTACATAAAATTATCATATATTTTGTGTATTCACATTGAAAATCTCCAATTCTATTTAAGTTACTAAATAGTTAAATATATTTGACATGTTATGAGTATATTTCAATGAAATGATGTTATATTTACCTAATAAAAATTGTGTCATTTTATTTATTTGTCTAATGTAAAGAAGTAATAGTGGAAAAAGAAGAAAGACTGAATTATTTATGTATGGTTTTGAATCGAACAATCAAAGTAAATTGAATCAAAATTGATAACAAACAAAGTCAACAAATGTCTATTATATTATATTTGATTTGATTTAGATATGATAATGGGGTGGTGTGAGTGCGAATAAGTGCGGATTTAAGCTAATGTGAGATGGGATAAAATTGTATTTATACGTGTGTAAAACGATGCTAAGCGAGTTTAACTATTATTTTTTTTTAAAAAATTATGCAATTGTGAAGCGGTTGCGGTTTAAGAAATATACGGATTCTATAGAATTTTTTGTCGTACAGTTATTGGAATATTTGTAACTACATGTACATTCTGATTTTAAGAGTTAATATAAACCATTGAAAATTTAGTTCTAAGTTTATGAGTTATGGTTTCAACATGTTCTAAAAAATATATTTTTACATATTTTTTCTCTTTATCTACTCATCCATCTTTGATATGAATATTAAACTATTTAATTCTAATAATCGAAGTTCTTATATTTTCGTGCAACTTTATCATAATAATATGATAAAATTTAATATGGAGTATAAAAAATGTTGTATATAATGTATGAAAAAATTATCCTAAATATTAATTTAAGATTCTTTATTATATCAAATATATCACTTTTTTACTAATTACTAAATTACCTTTTTAATTATAAGTCATTTCGAATTTATAATGAATAATAAAAAATAATTTTATTATATTTTAAACCTAAGATTGTAACATATTTAAGGTTTCAACAAATTCAGGATTTAAGGCTTATTTTAAGGAAGAGAGAATTTGATTTTAATTTTTGAACATAATTATAGATAATTAATTCTAATAGTACCACATAATCTGATTTTAATTTTTGAATTGTACTGTGTAGACTTTCAAACTTCTCTCTCTTTCAAATCGATTTAATTAATATTTTGTATATCATGTTATATATAAACATGATTAACATATAAATTACGTATAAAATATAGAAACGATATGTTTAATTTTTTTATCTATGAAATGGATAACATTAATTATTATTTTTACATCAAGTTATACATAGATATATTTTAGTATATTATTATGTATAAAACATGATAAATATATGTTTAATTTCTTTTATATGTATAAATTGGATATACAAGTTATATTACTAAATTTTTCATAATAGGTTATATACAAATGCTTAACTTTTTTTATATATAAGAAATGGATATATAAACTATTTTAATAAAAAAAAATTATACCATTTTATATACAAATTGGTATCTATGAATTGTGATATTCATTTTAGGGGATATGTTTTAAATTTAGATTATATATTGGATAGAATTGATTTATAAAATGGTTTCTTATGTGTTGTATTTTGTATGAAATGTGTATGGAATAGATATATAAACTGATAAATATGAATTATGATATTCAATTTAAGTGATACCAGTTTGTGTACTCATCTTATACAGTATGTGCTTATTTCTTTGAATCAAGATTTCATACCAATTACTTTTGTGTTGAATCACGATTGAATAAATACTACCATCTTTTATACTTAAAGAAAAGATAAATTTAATTGCTTTTCAAAATTTATAAAAATAAAAATTTAAAAATCATGAACGAGACTAATGAGATTGATATCTTCTAACGTTTTAAATGGGTCTACTAAAAAAATTGTTATTTATTTATTTTATTATTTTTTATTTTTACTTTTACTTTATTGTGTTTCAAAATTTTTGTTCTACATAAAAAAAATTGTATTTCAACGAAGTTTTGGTGTGAAGAAGAAGAATTATGAGGAGAAAATGGATAAAATATTTGTAATAATTATAAAGAGTAAAATAAGGAAAGCAAGATATAAAAGAGATATTTGAGTTAATTGATATCCAGAAATATTATTATTGACTTTTTTCTGTTTTTTTAATCATATAATATTTTTTTCTATTTTATTAGTTGTGATAGAAATCTATTGATAAATATTAAAAAATATAAAATATTGATATGACTTGTAAGTTTCCCTATGATTTTGGGCTTTAGTTGTTGTAGTGTCTTACTATCTAATAAGTGAGAATGGGCTAAGCAGACACCACCCCGTTAACATGTCTGTTTAGGCCATTTCCAAAATTGTGGCCCCCGCTTGTTTATTTATTTGTGAGTCTGATTTTTGTTTTAATTTATTTATCTTTTTTAAAAATTTATTATATATTTAAAAAATATGTAAAAAGATAAATCACAATAACTAACAATTTAAAATATTTGAAAGACATAAAAACATTGACTGGCTCTCGAAACTTTATCAGTGTCGCATAAATTGAGATAAAGGAAGTAACATATATTATTTAAAAATGATGTAAAAAGTATTATAAATCACAATAATTAATAATTTAAAATATTTAAAAAACATAAAAAAAATTATTGACTTCAAATTTTATTAATGTCACATAAATTTAAGTAGAAAGAGTAACATATATTACTTAAAAATTATGTAGAAACTGCTATAAATCACAAATAACTAACAATTTAAAATATCTAAAAACTATATAAGCAAATTGGAGTGACTCTCCAAATTCCGTCGGTGCCACATAAATTGGGACAGAGAGAGTAACATATATTATTTGAAGATTTTGTAAAAAAAAGTATTATAATTCACAATAATTAACAACTTAAGATATTTAAAAACCGTAAAAAAAATTTAGTCGTTCTCAAAATTTAATACAACAACAATAACAACATACCCAGTATATTCCTACAGTGTGGGGTCTGGGGAGGGTAGAGTGTACGCAGTCCATACCACTACCTCAGAGGTGAGGTAGCACATATTGAGCCTGTGTATAGCACAGGCGATCGATAACTAGTATAACAATATACTATTGCTATGTTCTTTTTTTTTCTTTTTTCTATTGTTATGTTCTTTTCTTTTGTCTCATAAATTTATTTCTATGATTTTGTTTATATTATTTCTCCTTTGCAGCAAAAATACAGACAAACTCAAAAATACTTAATTGTAAAGAATAATGAGAATTTTGGCATGGGATGGGTAGAAAAATAAATTTGTGTGGAGATTACTTTTGAAAATATACATCCTTTTTTGAAACTCTTTTTCTTTTCAAATTAAAAGTAATTATTTTTGTTCTACAAATCAAACCTCACAGAAAATAAACTTTTTAAGATATCCAAAAAATGTTACTATAAAGTTTTTATTCTTATGAACTTTTTGATAGCCAGATTTAATTTGAATTATGGATGGATCGAATAATATTTATTTATATTCTCAAATTAACTGAATGTTATTTTGAAAATATTGAAGTTACCAAATTTATTCACAAAATGATGACATAATTAACTGACATTCTTGCTCTTTTTGAATAAAAAAATTCAATTAAGTTATTTCTCTGTGATGAAATTCAAGCATAATTTATAAGTGACTGGTGGATATGTGTAATTTGGTCACATATATGAAAAATAAGAGTTTTTAACATTATATTAATATATAAATAATTTTCCCGGAGAGAATTTTTATACAATTTGAGCTACTATATAGAAACTAATTATAAATTACAATACTATATCTAAGTTACGTGGGACTGTGAATGGTATCCATTTGTCGCCGTTTATAAAATTCCTGACGGTGAAATTCGAAGCAATCCTGGGATCATTAGTGACTTTTGCCCACGTCACACGGTGCTTTGTATCTGCACCGGGTCCTTTGTTTTTGTATTCCATATAGTATGGCTGAACTAGGGGCCTTCCTTCAAATTCTATCCAGCCTCTTGGATGTATCGCCATATCTATGTAACTCTCCATAATAATAGTACGTGAAAAATCTCCCCACGGCCGTCCTAAGTACATAGTTAAATTTCTCGAATCTGGAGTTGCAAATTTCAATGTGCAATTCTGCAATACGAGTCCTGTTGCTCCATTTTTGTCATTTCTATGTTGCGATGTAATGGTGATGTATTGCCCATCCGACGGCATACGTGCTTCGATTAAGCAGTTTTGGAATACCGCAGTTGCATCACCACAAATGAAGTCGATGGTGCCCAAAATTGTACAGTCCCTGTAAAAATGTGTGCCATAGTGTGTGTATAACGTGTCCTGAAAACCATTGAATTTACACCTATAGAAGGTGCAGAATTTAGCAGATGCCCTTAAAGCTACTGCTTGATGGTTCTCAGGTCCAGCCGTATTTTGAAAAGTGATGTCTTGCGCCATGAAGCCCCGCCCATTCACCTCTGAAAAGGGAAAATAAAACAACAATATTCGTCAAATCAATAATATTAGTACTGGCTACTGAGTAATCTTAACAAATAATACATATTTCTATGGTCAATTTATATTATATTATATTAAAAGCATATTGATTACATAAAATGTAAATTACTAGATAAAGAAAAATCAAATCAAAACAAACTTAAGTAACTAAGTGAAGAAAGACACTAATTTTAAGGTACCACTCCACTTATTGAGCAAAATAACTACCACTCCATTTATTTGTGGGACCATATCCATATGGAGATTCTATTTTGTTTTGAAATTATAAAAAAATACTAGTATAAGTAGTCGCCTGCGTGATGCGCAAATAATATTAAAATATATTATTTTTGTATTGAAATATCTCGTTCAAACATGTTTTAGTGGAAATTATAGAATACAACTGAAAAGAAATCATAAATACAAATAAGAAGAAGAAATATTGTTTTAGTGTGGACAGACGGGTAACGGCTAATTTACTAATTTCTATAGTATATAAGTTACAGACTAAATCATAAATCCAAAAATCCAGAGGGCATTCTAGTTATCTGGATTCATTAGGAGATATAATATCTCAATACACAACTTAAATCATGCATGGGTGAGGAACAGTGATTCAGTACTTGATGATGAAGAAAGAGAATTCTTAACTGAGTTCTCCATTTTAATGACAAAAAAAGAAAAAGGATTGATCAAAATACTCTACATAGAGTTATACTGAACATACTAACTAGTTTAATATCTTGCTCTTTTAAATAATTATATATTTTTTACCAACTCTCCCTTGTTTCTTTTCAAGATGTCAATAATCATAAGTGAGCGGAGGATATGATTTTGGACCATATTTAAAACAAGAAAAAGAGGAGAAAAGAGAATAAAATAAGTCTTTCCCTTTTTCACTCTAATTATTAACTCATCTAGTCAATGAATAGCAAAAAGCTTTAAATTTTCTATAAAAATATGGAAAAATAGAAACAAAACAGAAATGAGAAGTCCAAAGTTGATAACTATATATAGAGAACTTTTTGGTTGAAGGATGTAAGTATGGAGAAGGGAGAAGAAACATTTTATTCTATTCTTGAAATTTTCTTTGCTTTCACGTTAGTATTTTACTACTTCCTCCCTCCACCTTTCCTTAAGCTTGTCCAGTATTAACTTGACACACCTTTAAATAGCAATAAATAAAATAATAATTTTACTATATCATCCTTTTAATATAATAAATTTAAAAGCTTTAGGAAATGAAATTAATTGATATGACTATTTTACTATGCAACCCCTATTAATTAATATTTAGTATTTTACTACTTCCTCCCTCCACCTTTTCTTGTCCAGTATTAACTTGACACACCTTTAGATAGCAATAAATAAAATAATAATTTTACTATGTCATCCCTTTAATATAATAAATTTAAACGCTTTAGGAAATGAAATTAATTGATATAACTATTTTACTATGCTACCCCTATTAATTAATATTTAGTATTAAGTCTTAAAAATAATTTGATGAATAAGTAATTAATACTAAGGATAAAAATTAAAACATGAAAAATGACCGGGGGAGTATGATTAAATTGAATTTATATATATATATATATATATTATTCACCACTGCATTTTAATTTCAAATAAGTTGAGATTGGTTATAATTATTTGAATCTTTTACACTCAATTTGCTTTATTTAGATCTAACAAATTTAAATTACTAGATAAAGAAAAAACAAATCATAACAAACTTTAGTGACTAAGTGAAGAAAAATACTAAAATTTGCAATGTCATGGGACAAAATAATTAATTACCACTCCACTTATTGATGGAGATTGTAAAGAATCTTTTAGGCAAATCATCATAATTGAATAATCAATATAATGCTTACAACAAGAAATTTAAGGTAAAGTGTAGAAGTAAGATTGAATAATTAAATAATATAAGAAAACATTAGTACCTTTATTATGTTGGAATTGGAAAATAAAATAGATGACAAGTGTTTGTGTTTACTCTAATTAAGACCAAATACAAAGTCTTATCTTCAAAGTTTTTTTTTTTTTTTTAAATAAAATCTTCAAAACTTTCACAATTAGGGAACAAGAGAGCTAACTCCAACAAATTATAAGTGGGACTTTGAACATAAAATTTGTGAAATTTGAAAAAGAAAATATAGTACTCTCTCCGTTCAAAATTACTTATCACTTATTTCCTAATTGGATTTCCACTTTTACTTGTCATTTTTGATATATTAAGGAAGGACAACTTTTTTTTCCCCATTTTACCCTTAGCATCAATTGCTTATTCTCCAAACTAATTTTAAAACACAATAATAACCATCAATTAATAGAAGTACTATGATAAAATAAGCTGTTAATAATTATTTTCTTAATAGATGTGCCAAGTCAAAAAATGACAAGTAAAAATAAACGGAGAGAGTAATTAAAAATGGTAGTCTAATGCATCCATGCACAATCTCCAAATTTAAGATATTATTAATTGTGAAATTATTACACACTTATTTTAACTTCTTTTTCAAATTTGACATTGCACAAACTTACTGTGTTAGTCTAATCCAGAGGATATGCAGATTTTTTTATAAGCGATGTCGATATTTAAATAAGTGAACAAATGAACCAATAGTTATAATAACATCATAATATGAAAATAAAAAACACAATTCAAATTATATGAACAAAACATATTCAAGTACCCTTTTCATTCCTTTTTACTAGTTCAATATTTTCTGTTTTTTTAAAAAATCTTTTGTTTGTTCTTTTTAACAAATTAAGAGATTTCTTTTAAAATTTTAAACCCTTATCATGTAATTATTTCCCAAAATTTATTAGAATACTAGTAATTAAAGTGATTTCCAAATCGAAATTACTATGTGCATCTTAGTATAACAAGTACTTAATAAATGATTTTTCAAAAAGAATACTATAAAGTTTATACTGACTAGGTAAAAGAAAATAAAGAGAATGTTATTTTTTTTGGATCATGTTCTCGAGTTTGCTAAAAAAGAGTAATTTCTTTTCAAATGTTTAGAAGTATTAATTGGAACTATAGCAAAATAAATTATTAAGTGTTTTTAAGCCAAAATAATTTTAAATATTTTTATAATGTTTGAGTAAAATAAAATAAAATACTTTTAACACTTTAATATAAATCAAAATAATAAAAATAAGCCAAAAATTATACTTATGCTCATTCAAAGACTATATCGTTGGTGCATTATGGAAGCCCCAATAACTAGAGTTTAGAAAAAAACTGAAAAATATTTAGACAAAAGATTAAGAGTGCCAATGATTTTTAAAAAATTGACGTAATTGATCGAATCAAATTATACCGAACCGATTTTTAGTTTTTTTAAAAAATAAAATCGATGATTATTTTAAAAATTTATAACCGTACCGAATAATTGGGTAGGTTTTTTATTTTATAAAAGTTAATCAAAAAAATATCGAACCCTACCAAATAATACATGTGTAAATATATTTTTATATATTAAGTTTAAAAATACTAAAATATTAAATTTTTTACTTAGGACCCGAGATGATGAAAAGTGGAAACATAATTAACACTTAAAGTCCTAATATTTGAAACTTACTATACTACTCCCATCAAAATTAAATTTGTTCTAGGATTTTGACTCCCGAGTAATAACTAGTAAGCTACAAGGTATTCCAATGATCTTGGGTAACAAGTTACATGTCATTAGATATTTTCTCTCTCTTATGATTTAAATTTCTCTTATTCGATAATCAATTTAAGTACGACTCAATTCTTGAGTTTCATCTTCATTGATTTCTCCCCGCTCGTGTAATCTACATTATATTTTTCATCTATGCTTAATATTGTTTTGCACTACCGTAAAATAATGGGATAAATTTATATTCTTGTTTTCTTATCACCTTTTAAACAAGAAAAATACCTAAAGAATTTTTGCCAACGTCATACACAAGTATATAAGTATACATGATAGAGTGTTCTAACTTTTATATTTTTTTAAGAAAAAAATATCAAAAGTTAATCGAACCGTACCGATACCAAAGAAAAATCGAGGTGATGAGACGGTTTTAAAAAGTCTAATTTTAATTATATGAAATAAAATAACCAAAAAATTAGTATGGTATAAATTTTATAAAATAATCGCCCGAATCGTACTGTTGACACCCCTACAAAAGACTATATCTTTGGTCCAAAATAGAAATCCTGACCTCGCTCAACTTAACTATTCGCTGAACCAGGCGAGCTGGAAGCGATTTGTGCCAAGCAATGTCAGTGTATATTATTTGTACACTTATAATATTTTTATATTAATTAAATATGTATATTTAGTAAATATTTTCGGCGAAGCGGTGTTGGATGACACCCTTTAAGCCTACATGCGTCCGTCCTTGTCTAATGCATGCATGCTACTTTAGAGTATGGGTGCTTCAAATTGAACCATAATCGATGTATCGAATTGTTGAATTTAACGGCTTAGAAATAGTTTAGAATTTTATAAATTACGAGTTATCGCTTTAAAAATAATTTATCTAATTTTTATATTGGCTAAATCGATAACCCATTAACTCATTTTACTCGGGCAATCCAACCAATAATACTGCTTCACTCTAAATTCCTTTGCACCAAAACATTTGTCTCCATTGCCGCTCTGCCCGACAACCACTCCTATTGATCATATTCTCTACTAGCAGTGACGATGACATTCGATGAATTCAGGCCGTGAGAAACCACTTGTAGAGTATATAAAAGCTACTAGCTCATTTTTTGGTTTTAGTTTTTACATCAAATAAACAAATTAACCAATAACCCAATCAATAACTGTTAAATTATGATTATCCTTAATTTTATTTTTCATAATTTGTGTTAGATTTAAAAGACAAAGTTGATAAATATTTGATGTTGACTAAAAATATTAGTCCTACTATTTTGACCATTTTGTCCCTAACACTTGCTAGTTCCTCCCCCTTCACCACCACTGCCAGCATTAGCCCGGAGAAATGGCTCTACTGTTCACCATCACCACCCCTCCACCTACTTGTTCCACTTTTGCTCACCCATCATGTTAGTATCTACTATCTTTATTTTCTTGAATGACCTCTCTCTCTGTGTATTTATTATTCTCTGGTGGTTTTCCTTTCTTGTTGTTTCTACAGAGCTTATTGTGGGATTCTAAATTCTGGGGTTTTCTTTTGCTTGCATTTGTTTTGTGTTGTATTGGAGTTTGCAATTGCTTTCTTTAGGTTCTGAATTGGAGTGGAAGATGAGCTGCTGCTTTATTGTGTTCTTTTGCTCTTCATTCTCTTAAGTTTAGTTGTTTCCTGGTGTAAAGTTTGTAACTTTGGATGAATTCATTAGGGTGTTTACTTAGAATGCTAATGAGTTAGCCTTTTGTCATTCCCCTACGTTGTCAATTTGGATTTTGGGGATCTATGTTGCTCGGACTCTCCACACCCCTGTCGGATATTTTTGGAGGATCGGACACACACTCTTTGTAACAATGCGTGCAAACTTAATATAAATGCATGTTTTAATGTTTTTGGACATATATACGTAGTAGCAGTTGGACTGGTTGGATTGGTGTCCTAAAGGTGCATTGGCAACTGCTTATCTGATATGTTAGTATCTGTATTGTGGGGGTGGGGCTGAGGGGCAGACAGATGCGATTCAAGGTTTGAAATTTATGGGTTCCTACATTCATCTCAAGTTAATGATACAAAAATAATTGGGTTTATGGTCAAATATTTATAAATATTTTGCAGATTTCTTAATATGTATAGAGTGTGGTAAGAAAGTACATGATTCATGTGAACCCGTAATTAGGCCTCTAGATCTTCCCTTAGGGGCGGAAGGGGTAGTAGATCAAGACCTTCCCTTTATGCTGGTTCTGCGTCTTCACCTTCCGTAAAATGTGAGGTTAATGCGTCCTCTTTTTATGTGATTGCAGTTGCCTTTTGTTCCATGAAATACTCAATCTTCAACATCTTGACTACTCTTTGTACCTTTGTGAAATCAGTGGTTATATACTTGTAATTGAAATTGGTCACCCGAGCTTTCACTAATAAGTAACGAAAGAACTTTAGAGCAAAGTTAAGTGGTGATCAAGGGCATGAAATTGAGGAGCTAGTTGTCTAATATACTCGATCCACATATATCAAGAAATGACTTAAGTAAAAGACTGTGGCATCTTCCTCTTTGCTGCTCATGCTATACATCATAAGAGGTTCTTAACTTTGTAACCTGTTTTGTATTAGTCTCCAGGTTTTGCAATGATCCCATTGTTTTGCAACCAAAGTCATTTGTCAATTACTATATTCGAGCACCCTTTATCCTCAAAGAGAGAAGTGGCTTGATTGCTAAGGCAGCTTCAGATATTGATAGCGTGGATTCTGATAATACGGAGAGTGATGAGGAAAGTGTGTCTGTTGATAACCTGCCATTGGAGTCTAAGCTTCAGCTGAAGCTTGAACAGAAGATGAAAATGAAATTGGCAAAGAACATCAGATTACGAAGGAAGAAACTTGTTAGGAAGCGCCGCCTTAGGAAGAAGGGGCGATGGCCACCTTCAAAGTTGAAGAAGAATAAGAATGTGTAGTCTTTTCCACAAGATGTTTTGGGTGGTTTCCTTCTATTGTCACAAATTCGCACTTCACCTATTTGTAATCTTGACATCAATTTCTTCAACTTGTTAATAGAAAAATAGGGATTAATTAGCTTCTGATCTTTTATGGTGTACAGACTGGTGGTAGAGTTTGTACTTGTTTACTAGTTGATACTTAATAGAGATATTCCTTTTAATGTTGATTCTGATCTTTTCTTTGTTTGCTTTTGCTCCCTGGCCACTTGCTCACTTTCTTGAGTTCTTCTGGAGGCCAAGATTGGGGCTGTAGATGTTTGCATTAGAGGTTATCAATATGAAAACATTTCCCTTTGATGTCATTGGTTTTGAGCTATGTTGGGTGAGTGGAACCTCCAAAAGTAGTGCATTTTTGAAGGATCAGACATAGGTATTGCAACATTTTTGGAGAGTCCAAACAACACAGGTTCTGAATGGTAGCAGTAAACTTAGAAGTTGTATCTTTGTTCTTTTGTAAGTATTCCAGTTTCACTGTTACCATTAAGCTTAGGTGACAAAAAGGATTGAAGAATACCTGTACTTTGAATATCCTAATAACTCTACAGTATCGAAATCATTCCCTACACATCATAGGCTCAGGAGAATGGTGCTACTTGACACCTTTGTATAATACTCTTCATTTTTCCAGTATTTGTATATAGTTCAGTTGGCTCTTTAACTCTGCCATTTCCTAATTGAAAGAATTTTCCCCATGGATGTCCTCTGCTTGCATAAGTTATCGACACAAATTAGTTGAAGCCGGAAAGGATATATGAATCGATGGAATGCAAAGGAAGCTTAGACGATCTTTTCTTATCAATCATTCATCTAAAGATTTGCCCATTTTCTTCATTTAATCTGAAGAGGATGGAAATGGAGACTGTTTCAAAGAAGCTCCATAACAAACACCTTAAAAGTGCAACAGAGAAAGCGGCTAAAATGAAAAACACCAAGAACTAAAGAACCATGAAAACTAAATGAAACTGATATTATTCATTATAGGCATTTTCAATGATAACATAGTTTTAGAATGATGATTCAAGGTCAGAATCAGTTGTTACAGTCCTGATGCTGATGGATTTTCTTAACAAATCAAATGAAGTGATAGAATATGGTAAGAGCACAGCATCCATGTCCTCACTAACGTTTTCGAGCATTGTCTTAACTGGTGAAATCTGCATAAAAGAACAGAACAAGATTCAAGGAAAGTAGTCACCAAATCTAATGAAATGATCAGATAAAAGGTTGTCTGTACCTTTTTAGGATCTGTGAAAGAATTCTCATCCATCATATTGCTAGATGTTAATATAGTTTTTGTCCCCCCAGAGGACTGCAATGAGTTCTCCAATCCACTGATAGAGATATTAAGAGTAACTGTGCTGCTCCCAAAGTTCACAACCTGCAAAGTTTCTTTGACAAATGAATCGTATGTGTAAATAAAGAAAAAAAAGACAAATGTGTCATGAAATAACAGATGGAGACTAAGTTGTGTATCAGCAAATTGAACAGCAGTTGATTGTAACAAGTATGAACTCAGACTGAACACCATACAAATCTAGTAACAAACGTAAAAGACAAATCCTCATTAGGATATCGAGCACTATAACCTATAAAACAAAGAGAAATCTTAGTTTGTTTGTCCATTCTAGTTGTTCACAGAGTTCAATGTGAAGTATATGAATCCAGATAATGTAAATCTTGAGAGGCACTAATGATAAATGTCAAGAAAATCTCCACCTTTATTCTTAAGTACTCGTTGTTATCAGTCTCATTTCGCCAGGTCATGGCAGATGCTATAAGTGAATAAGAAGGATTAGCTTGGAGTGTTGAATTTAGAAGAATTGCACCATTTGACTCTTTGAATAGGTGCTGCATCCAATAACTAGGGGTTCCATACACCTGTGAAGAAGTGAAAACAATCGCATCTGCTATCCACCTAAAGAAAAGGACATTATTTTTCAGAGATATCCGATTTTGAAGAAAAAGGAGAAGAAGAAATCAAACTTACTTCCAGTCGTTGTTGTTAACGAATAGGGGTGCATAACTTGCCATTTCGATTGCATCACTGCACGAGGATAAATACAGGTTATAGTCCAGCAATCAAATAAGTAAATAAGTTGCTGCATAGACTCCAGAGTAACCAATAGTATGAGTTAATTAGTTTAGAAAGAGCGTGCCAAGCTTCAAAGTTTATCTACATTATTTTACCTAACATATGATGTTTTTATGGTTTAACCATTCAGTATCTGGAACTCACTGCCCTGTCTAATCCCAATACATGTCGTATAAGGCCCATTAAATGAGAAAACGCTCTCTTACAGCTGGATTTTTCCCCGAGATGTCTGGTTAAGGGGAGGGATCCTATCCCATCACAACCCTGGTGTTGAAAACAGCATATAATATAGGGAGCGCTTGAACGTCCCACCATTAACCCTCTAACATATAATGTAGATATACAACACTTGATATATAGTCCCAAAAATGACAAGTACCTGTTCTTTTCTACTCCAATAAGAAATCCAGCTTCACCCAGTGCTGCTAAAAGAGTACCTTTTCCAGCATCTTTTCCATGGACAGCATACTCGCTAATAAAAGCCTGTAGAAATAAACATAAAACAGTATTAAGAGCCATTTAAAACAAAAAGAAATTAATCATCAAAGGGAACATGTAACCCACCTTTGGTCCACTGCGCGGTGCACCATTGAAACGGTTGGCATTAGAGAACACAGTACTTGCACTGTCATAAATCTAACCATAGAAACATGACAATGTTAAAAGCTCATTTGAACACATAAGGTAAACAACGTTAAAGCTCAAATGTACATGCTGTATGTATTAAGATAGACTTTGAACAACATCAAAATCTTACATGAAAATCATATAAATCAGCCGGGTGATCCAATGGTTTGGAAGAACCATCACAGTTGGAGATTATCTTAATATCAGGGTAGGCTTCTTTGATTGCTGAATGGAACTTGAGGTAATTTCCTGAATCATAATACAAGGATTTCAGTTCTTGACTCAATTCTCAAAATTCATCCGAGGCTATGAAACCCGTGCAACTATAAACAAAAATGTAAAGGGATGTCCCAGCTACAAAGTTATTCTTCATGGATATTATAGATTATGACCCAATGAAACATGGAACAAAATGTAATCTGCCAAATACAATGAGGTCTGCTACCAAGGTACTGTGGGTATTTCACTTCACAATCTTCATTTCCAATAGCGACATATCTCAAATCAAAGGGCTCTGGATGTCCCATTGCAGCTCGAACCGAACCCCATCTTGAGTTAGGAGCACCTCTTGCAAATTCAAGACCGTCTAAGATATCCTGGACAACAGATATGCTTATAAAACATAAGAATAATGCTTAATATGCAACATCCACAGTTAAAGTTACTCTCTTAATAAATGTATATCCAGAAAATTTACCATCAAATTGATTTTCATAGAATACTTAAGCTTTTAATGTTCACAATCACATTTAACAAGTAATGTAAATGTCATGTGTACGCAGGGAAAGTTCAAGAAACCTACTAGCACGAAAGGTAAGATATTGGAAGTGTCAACTTGTTCGTTGTGGCTGATTCCTGAGAATAATAGACGTGTAGAGAAAACTAATTAATTGCATGAAGAAAACACAGACTAAAAGAAAATAATAATGTATCTTAGAAAGTGGAGAACATACCACTGTTGAAAACCCAGACTGGCAACGCACCCAAGTCCTCGGCAAGCTGCAACAGAAAAGGGCTCGAGTAAGGAACATGCATAAACATACAGTATTCATGTTAAGAGAGAGAGAGAGAGAGAGTGTGTCTGTGTGTGTGCTTGGCCAGGTTTTTGAAGTCCATTTGCATCAAAATCCAGGGGAGGGAAAGAACTTTACTTGAAGAAACTCAAAATGACCAAGCCCGTCATCAGTCCAGTACCCCCACACATCACCAAAATGGCCAGGCCTCTCTTCCCATGGTCCAATGGTTTCTTTCCACCGAAATGCATTTTTTAACTGGACCCCTTCCACAAAACAGCCCCCTAAAGACATGTATAGTGATAAATTTATCCACATTGAACAGATCATCAAAGACGCCCAAATAGAAGATTATCCTACATATAGATAAGGGAGAACTCCACAGAAGCACATGAGCAAACCTAAAAGTAAGTGATCCAATCAATGGAGAACTTTATAGATAAAAAAGGGAATTCTGATACTTCAAAAAGAAGAAGAACCAAAAAAAGAAAAGAAGAGAAAATGTAACAATATCCTTGATCATCAAGAAGGAATTGAGTGGAGAAGTCAAAATAACTTGCAGGTATAAAATATTAACTCCGATTCTGTTATAAATATAGTGTGTCGCTCCATCAGTTGGTAATGTTAAACGATCAACAGAAAGAGGTTGACTTTCAGGAATACCTGGAAATCTGATGAATGCTGGTTTCAAATCTTGAAGCATTTCAAAAAGGTCTTTCCGGAAGCCATGCCCCTGCACCAAGAAAAGTGCCGGAGATCACATTTATGAAACAAATACATCTACAGAACGCCCATCCATAAGTGAAGAAAAACAAGAAAGCAAATAACTGAACACATCATGCTCATCGACATAGAAGAAACAATTAAGTAATGGTAGCTATAGCCAACAACAAGAGTAACCAATAATTGCAATAATTTGTAAATTTGTTTAGGTTAAGTTGACAACTACTGGACGTTCTTAGTTAAATGGTTAGCAACCCTTGTAATTTTCTTAAATTTAAACTTAACAAAGTTCAATTCCTTAATTAAAGTTAAATTTTTTTCACCAATAAGTTCAAAACATACATACATTGTGCGTGTCCAGGGGCATCAATGATACTTGATCAAACCATATAACACCCTTTGTAGTTGATCTCAGTTCCAGTCTTGAATTTGAGTCTGTTCCTTCAGCTACCAACGAAACCAACAACTTTGTCCATCTTGATACATTAGCAGCTCTGCGAGAACAATAATGAATGAACTGTAAGAAAGAAGCAAAATTCGTTGAAACATTGGCGAGAAACATCGGAAAACATAGATAACTACATATATAGTATATGAAACTTACACTACCGTAGTTGTAGCCAGCTTCTTTAGTCCATTTGAACCGGTTAAAGCTGCTGATAGATTAACTGGTTCGTCTGAACGCACATAAAACACCAGTTTATAACTCTTTCCATGTTCAATATTCTGCATGAAAGCATAAAATAAGGACAATAGTAACAAGGACACGACAAACTCATGAGTATAATGAACATAAAATTGCTAGTCCAATGGTAGTTACTTTGTTTTGTTCAATGTTATCATAATCTAAACAAACCACCAAAGTATAAAAGGAAAGCAGAAATAGTGAACCAAAATCTAACTTACCATATAATTTTAGTGGAAATCAACATGAGAATTGAAAATACATATGAACAAGTCTAGTGCTATGGTTATTGCCAGAATAGTGACCATATATATGGTGAAACCCACGAGCGGAATATAGAGACCATAAAGAACATTAAGTCAAGATTTTAGAAAAGTCGGTAAGATACCATGCCCCAGAATCCTGGATTGTAGACACCAACTCCTCCATCTGGACAGATATTGGCACCTCTATTGTCACAAAGAACCTCTACCCGCAGTGCAACTTTATTCCGATCAAAGCATGATGAAAGATCCGTTGATACGATCACAGAAGAATCATTCCCAATGACAGCCCAAGGTTCAAAGAGAGATGGCACAAATGATCCTCCAAATTCAAAACCTGAAAGTGTTTTTTCAAGAATATTAAGATTAGAATCAAACCCAAGAGTATTCAGATGCAAGGCTTATGATTATAGATGACAGGAAATCAACTGACATTTTAAAGCCCTTACCATATACTCACCAAATTCTTGTTATCAATCAAAAAGCATAACTGTTGAAGCATATATCATTCTAGCACGAATATATTTCAAAGAAAAAGTAATTCTGACAATTAAAGAGAGGACAAAATCATATATATTAGTCTCTGAGTTTCTACTTGACCAACAGTAATGCCATTGTCTTCTCATTTTCCATCGATTAGTAAGCAGTATCTCCCATTTAAAGCATGTATTTATTCTCTTTACGGGCTTCTATTTTTCTAAATCAACCGAAAAATTGAAGCTCACCTCTGTTGCTGACAAGTTCAGCCCACAGTCCACCAGCGCCAGCATGATTGATTTCCTGAAACAAGATACCGGAGGTGTTATAAATAATTCAATTGACAGTATCTAATTATCATGTGTAGATGCATCCCAATTTATTTTTCCACAGATATTTGGAGAAATGTGAATGCTGTCACAAGATTAGGTATTAAAAGCACTTATCAAATGTCCAATCTCATATCTATGGGAGTAGCTCAATGCAATCACAGCATAATTTTTTTCGGAGGTACAATTTCATTAATTGGAATGTTATAATTCTACATATCATTTATGCACCAACAGTCAGCTGGTAACAAAGAAGTCTGCATAAGAAAGTACAGAAAAAGACGGGCAGACACCTAAAACACAGAAACAGTTATGTACAGAAAATATGAGGTGAAAGCTTCTCATTTTTACTAGAATTGAAACACCTAAATGACTTAACTCACCTCAAAGAATATTCCAAATAGAGTATCTGGTATTTTCCTTGCTGATGCTTCAGATGCATTTACTAACAGTAGTGCTGTCTGGTTTGTGTAAAATCCACTTGCAGAACATTGGTATTGGATGGATATCCCAAACAGAACTAAAAAGAGAATGCAACAACAAAAGCGCCTTGAATTCATATCCTTCTCACACTGTTCAATGTTCCCGGAGCCTATTTAAGCTTTAATAAAAATGATAGTAATACATAAGATTTTGATCAATCAAAAGAAGAAAAGTAATAAAGTTGCTAACTTTTGCAACAACCTAAATGTCATCAAGAGATAGTATCACTAATTAAGATGTTTGTTTAAGCAAATAACAGCAAGTGCCAGACTTTTCTTCTTGTTACAAACAGTATTAGTGGAAATCAAAGAATACAACTGAAAAGAAATCATAAATACAGATAAGAAGAAGAAAGATTGTTTTAGTGTGGACAGACGGGTAACGGCTAGTTCACTAATTTCCATAGAATACAAGTTACTGCTCAAACTTCGACAGACTAAATCATAAATCCAAGAATCCAGAGGGCATTCTAATAAGCTGGACTGGTTAATATAATAGCTCAAAATCCAAGGAAAAGGTACCATATTCAAGTATCCAACTTAAATCGTGGGTTGCAAACAGTTATACAGTTGATGATGAAGTAAGAGAATTCTTGGTTCAGTTCTCCACTTTAACGACCAAAAATAGGATTGATCAAATACTACATAGAGTAGTACTGGACAGCCCAACTAGTTTAATATCTTGCTCTTTTAAATAAATATATATATACTTTTACCAACTCTCCCTTGTTTCTTTTCAAGATCTCAACAATCATAAGTAAGCACAGATACCAACTCTCCCTTGTTTCTGAGTGAAGGAACATTAAAAGCAACAAATGCTATAAAAATATGGAAAAATAGAAACAAAACAGAAATGAGAAGTCCAAAGTTGATAACTAATTGCAAAAAAACAATGAATAAACACAAAAGGTGAAGACTTGATTTGTTCCAATTAGTTGAATCATTTTTCACCTGGAAATGCCCAACCCCACAAGCACAAAGCAATATAACACTCTGAATGAGTTAATTATAGAGTAATCTCACTCTTTTGCATGCCTAATTGTTATGCACTCATTCAAGATTTCAGCAATGTGTATATATAGGGAACTTTTTGGTTGAAGGATGTAAGTATGGACAAGGGAGAAGAAACAATTTATTCTATTCTCTTGAAATTACCTTTGCTTTCACGTTAGTATTTTACTATTCTCTCCGTCCATTTTTATTTGTCCAGTATTAACACTTACAAGAGCAATAAATAGAATGATAATTTTAATATATCATCATTTGAATATAAAAATTCGAACGCTTTGAGAAATACATTGAGAAATGACTATAGCTAATAATAAGGAAATATTAAGAAATAAGTGATAGATTATATCTTGATTTTCTGAATGGAACAAATAAAAGTGGATATATATTTTTAGTATAATGGACAAGTAAAAGTGAACGGAGAGAGAATATATTTTGTTCCCTTTGAGTGGCAAATGTTTTTAGGGACCAAACTAATCATTGATGTCACTAATCCCTTGATATTAATTGTCTCTTCTGGGCATTATATATCTCTTTTTCTAAAAAAAATCACCATTATATTTTAATTTCAAATAACTTGAGATTGGTTATAATTATTTGAATCTTTTACACTCAGTTTGCTTTATTTAGATCTAACAAATTTAAATTACTAGTACTTAGATAAAGAAAAAACAAATCATAACAAACTTTAGTTACTAAGCGAAGAGAAATACTAAAAGTTGCAATGTTATGGAGCAAAATAACTACCACTCCACTAATTGATGGAGATTATAAAGAATCTTTTAGGCAAATCACCATAATTGAATTATCAATATAATGCTTACAAGAAATTTAAGGTAAAGTGTAGAAGTAAGATTGAATAATTAAATATATAAGAAAACATGAGTACCTTTATTATGTTGGAAAATAAAATAGATGACAAGTGTTTGTGTTTACTCTAGTTAAGACCAAATACAAAGTTTTATGTTTAAAGATTATTTTTTTTAAAAATAAATCTTCAAAACTTTCACAATTAAGGAACAAGAGAGCTAACTTCAAAAAATTAAGTGGGAGTTTGAACATAAAATTTGTGAAATTTGAAAAAATATAGTAATTGAAAGTTGTAGTCTAATGCATCCATGTACAATCTCCAAATTTAAGATATTATTTAAATATAAAATTATTACACACTTATTTTAACTTCGTTTTCAAATTTGACATTGCACAAATTACTATGTTAGTTTAATGCATGCATGCTACTTTAGAGCACGAGGGTTCAAAATTGAACCATAATTGATGCACCGAATTGTTGAAGTTAATGGCTTAGAAATGGTTTAGAATTTTATAAATAATGAGTTATCGCTTTAAAAATAAATATCGACAACCATTAACCCATTTTACTCATGCAACCCAACCAATAATACTACTTCATTTTAAATTCCTTTGCCTCAAATTATCTGTTTTCATTGTCGCTCTCTCCAATTACCATCGCCATCGCCATCGCCTACCAACTGTATTCTCCACTAGCAATGACTATGACATTCGATGAGTTCAGTCCATAAGAAGTCACCGTTGAGTACATAAAAGCTACTCCTTCTTTGGTTTCAATTTCTATATCGAATAAACAGATTAACCGATAATCCGATCGACAATTGTTAAACCAAATCGAATCAATCGGTATGTTATTAATTCGATAACGGTTTAGCATATATAAAGATCAATAATTGATAAACCAAATTGTTGAATATAAAGATCGAATCAAATTGAACCACATATAAGATATTATTAAATTCACATGTGGAGATAACTTTAACATTATAATTTATAAGGTTCATTTAATCCAAGTATAATTACTTTCAATAGATTAAAATCATCATTAAAGGGAAGTAAAAAAACATTTAATGCAATTATTTACAGAAAAAAAAAGAAAAAGAAAAAACACATCTGGGTTAGCCGGCACGTGACAAAGATGTTGTACTGATCTTCTTTATTCAAAAATCTAACACACAAACTGTGTACTATTTAACTATGCCAAAACTGTCCACTTCACAAACACACTAAACGCAATTTTTCTTCAAAAGCTGCTTCAGTTGGTTCTATCTTGCTTCAAGATCCTTTTTTCCAAAATTTTCAGGTAATTTTCCTTTTAAAGATCCTTTCTTTTTTACCTCAAAATCTTGAATTATTGATCAATTTTGAGATTTGATTTGCTTCTAGCATTTTTTTTTGGTCTATACAGTGTCATTTTGCTAAATCTGAGTCTATATAGGGTTTTTGCTGAAAAAATTGAGTTGGGTTAGCTTATTTTGTGCTTTGCATGTGTTTTTTTTTGTCTAAATCTTGGTGGATTTGAAATGGGTTTCTAGGGTTAACTCAAATTAGGGCTTTTTCCTGTTCATTTCCCTAAAGTTTGAATTTTTGTTTGGATTTTTCAGTCAACTTGCTGTGGGGAGCTATTCTTGAGTTAAAAGTTCGAATCTTTGGAGGTTAGGTGAGGATTGTTAGTTTTTTATTGGTGCATGTTGTTCTAGAGAGGTATTTTTTTGATGGTTCTAACTTTTACTTTTCTTTAGGAAATTTGGAGATTGTGCATGGATCTAAGTGTTGATTGGGAGAAGTGCTGACCTTTGAATTTGGGTTATTCATGTGAGTGAAAGTGGTGATCTTGTTGTTGTGGCTGTCGGTTTTTTTCGATTGAAATGGAGCAAGGAGGCTTTGGTTCAGACTCTGTTCCGCCATCAGGGCCCATTGATAAGTCTAAGGTTTTGGATGTGAAGCCTTTGAGATGTCTTGTCCCTGTATTCCCAACCCCAAATGGAATGGCATCTGGTACAAATCCTCAACCCTCACCTTTTGTGTGTGTTCCTCCAAGTGGTCCTTTCCCGCCTGGGGTTTCTCCGTTTTATCCATTTCTGTCCCCGAATGAGTCTGGAAGATCAGCTGAAAATCAGGATGCTTTTGGTTTCGGAACGCCTATATCTCCTGTTCCTTTAAATTCATTCAGAACTCCAACTGCGAATGGAGACACCGGGTCAAGGAGGCCTGGTAGACCGCGTGCTTCGAATGGCTTAGCTGCAGAAGATGATGATTCACAGAATCACAGCGACCAATTCGGTAGTGGCTATAATGATGTTGAAGACACAAGTACAGGAAAAAAAAGGGGAAGACCGAGAAAGACTAGTAGGTTAAGTCAGTCAGGTAATGCAGCTAACCCCCCAGTCGAAGTGGATATCGATCCACTATTAAATCAGCTGCTTGCGTCCTTCAAACTTGTCGAGATTGATCAGGTTAAGAAAGCTGATGGTGACAAGGAGCTAGCTGGGCGAATACTATTGGTCTATGATTTGTTTCGCAGAAGGATGACCCAGATTGAAGAGAGAAGGGGTGAGACTCCAGGTTCTGCAAGAAGGCCAGACCTAAAGGGTGCTAATTTGCTGATGACAAGGGGAGCTCGAACAAATCAAACAAAGAGGATTGGAAATGTACCTGGGGTTGAAGTTGGTGACATCTTCTTCTTCAGGATGGAATTGTGCCTGGTTGGTTTACATGCACCCAGTATGGCAGGGATAGATTATATGAGTGTCAGACTTACGGGGGATGAGGAACCTATTGCTGTTAGCATAGTGTCCTCTGGAGGGTATGATGATGAAGGGGATGATGGGGATGTGCTAATTTATACTGGCCAGGGTGGAGTTCAGAGGAGGGATGGCCAAATGTTCGATCAGAAACTTGAGAGGGGAAATCTTGCTTTGGAGAAGAGCATGCATCGCGGCAATGAGGTGAGAGTAATTAGGGGTGTTATAGATGTTCAAAATGGGGGGAGGGGGAAGGTCTACATATATGATGGACTTTATAGGGTTCAAGAATCATGGGCAGAGAAAAGCAAATTGGGCAACTGCAGCATTTTCAGGTACAAATTGCTTAGGGTACCTGGGCAGCCTGAAGCATTTACATTGTGGAAATCAGTTCAGCAATGGAGAGATGGAACGGCGACACGGATTGGAGTTATCCTACCCGACCTAACATCTGGTGCCGAGAGTCAACCTGTTTGTCTTGTAAATGATGTTGATGATGAGAAGGGACCTGCTTATTTCACATATATCCCAAGTCTGAAGTACTCAAAACCTTTCATGAAGTCTAATCCATCTATGGGCTGTCAATGTCTTGGTGGATGCCAACCTGGTGCCAGTTGTCCTTGCATTCAGAGAAATGGAGGCTATTTGCCCTTTAATCCACTTGGAGTTCTCATGAGTTACAAAACCTTGGTACATGAGTGTGGTTCTGCCTGTTCATGCCCTCCGAACTGCCGAAATCGTATCACTCAAGCAGGTCCTAAAGTGCGTGTGGAGGTCTTCAAAACAAAAAATAGAGGTTGGGGACTTAGGTCTTGGGATCCCATACGCGGAGGTGGTTTTGTTTGTGAATATGCCGGAGAAGTCATTGAGGAATCTAGGGTAGGTGAGTTTGGCAATGACGGCGACGATGATTATATATTTGATGCTACCCGCATGTATGAGCCATTGGAAGCTGTGCGTGATTATAACGACGAATCCAAAAAGGTCCCATATCCCCTTGTAATAAGTGCAAAAAAAGGTGGCAATGTGGCTCGTTTTATGAACCATAGTTGTTCACCTAACGTTTTCTGGCAGCTTGTTGTACGTGAAATTAACAATGAGACATACTACCACGTTGCCTTTTTTGCCATTAGACATATTCCTCCCATGCAAGAATTGAATTTTGACTATGGCATGGTTCCACCAGACAAAGCAGATCGAAGGAGGAAGAAATGCTTATGTGGGTCATTGAACTGTAGAGGGTATTTTTACTAGTCTTCATGGTGACAGAAATGGAGTTCACTAGTCAACACCATATCAAGGTATGGTTTCCTTTTTAAATTTAAAAAGTATCTCGTTTCTTTCATTTTCTTGCTCGTTTTATGTTCTAATCCATGGTTGCTGGTTATCATGTGAACATATTTTGTGTAGAATTCTGAATAGCATGTTTAGCTGTATAAAATTAGTTGCTTCATCTCCATTTAGTTTATGAATTGAAGTGATTCTGGAGTTGACTTGTTCTGCTTTTTGATCTATCCGTTGGGTCTACTCAGATGAGGTTGCAAGGGCCCCTTCATCTTCAGGTTTCCCAGTTTGCTCCTGCACTCTCTTTCTTTACTCTGATGTTTACAGTCTTTGCATACCATATTGGGGGACACAATTTGAGAGAGGCATAGAGCAAAGGGATTTAAGAAATCGTTAATGAGGGAGCAAGGTGTGGTTGATTTGTCATGGTTTGTTAAATGAGTATTTGTTTTTAATAAGTGGTTTGTTAAATGAGTATTTGTTTTTAATAAGTGGTTTGTTAAATGAGTATCTATCTAGTTTAAAATTATCTTTTTTTTTTTTTTTGAAATTGGTAAAAATTGTATTCCTCAGAATTAAGGGCATGCTGGCCAGCCACCTAGTTTAAAATTATCTTTGTTCTTGAAAAGTAAGGGAAATTTCATTTAGCAAATAAAATGATAGTACCATTAAGGTACTGCTAGGTGCAAAATGTGTACAAAAAGAAGCTGGATATTCCTTCATTGGTTCTATGTCATTTTCATCATTTCCTTTACCCCAGAATTTTAAATTATACAGACATCTGTGTTCACAAAAGAAATATTGTCTATTTTCTCCTCAAAACATCTACGATTTCTTTCTAACCAGACTATCCAACATAAGATATTGTTCTCCATAGATTTCCCGTTTCCTTTCTCAACCTTTATTCCCGTGAGCTAGTCTGCTTGTTTTACATTCCATGGCATCACCCAGTGAACTCCATAGTTACTCCTAAACATGCTCCATATTTGCCCTGAAATTACAATGCAGCATCAGTATCTGTCTGGTTCAACATATTCTTCGCATAAGAAGCACCTGATGCATATATTAAATCCTCATTTTGTAGATTGTCCTGTGTGAGACATGCCTCGTGTACTGCTATTGATCCAAAACGAGCCATTTTTTTGGAGTTTTTGTTCTCCACAACTTTTTCTAGGGCCAGTGATTTGACTCGTCAACGTCCTCTTAAACAAGGTTTGGTAGAACGATTTGACAGAATATTCACCTTCACTTTTTTCCTTCCACATATGGGATCCTTCCTGTTTTCATTGCAATTACTTAATCCAGTAGTTGTAGTAATGATGTAACCCTAACAATCTTCCAATCGTTAAAGTTTCTTCTAAATCCTATTTTCCATCCATCCATTCCAATCACCGTGCAACTGTAATCTCCTTATCAATTGTCAGATTGAAGAGATCTATAAAGTTGTCTAACAGGGTACCATTTTCCGTCCATTTATCCAGCCACAATCTGATGCTTTCACCATTTCCAACTGTAATATTATCCAGTCAAAAATTGATCCCGCAGATTACTGATTTGTCTCCAAACAGCCACACCATATGACCTGTTAATTGGCTTTGTGCACCATTTGTTCTCCACTCCATATTTGCAATTGATCACTATTTTCCAGAACTACCTATCTTTTCCAAAATTGAATCTTCAATGCCATTTGAACAAGAGACTTTCATTGTTTAATCTAGAGTTCTTAGAGTTTGATCTGTTTTAGCTTTCATCACTGTGGTTCATTTTTCTTCTATCTTGGCTTCTGTGCCATATAAAATTGCATCTGCTTATGTAAAACTTGACATGAAGTATGTAAGAATACCACCCAACATACTGTCCAATGAAGTTGATCCCTCCCACAGAGGAAAGGTACTGTTTCACCAAGGTGTCAGCTTTCATTGCACTTTGCCACGATGCTTTTGCACACCCCTGAATCTTTGTGTCTGGCAGTCTGGACTCTGGATCCAAGAGGTTGCCCCAAGTAAACTTTTAGAAATTTTCTCCTTGGCATCCCATTATCTCTGTTAATTCTTGTATCATCTGTTCAGAGTTAACTGGAAACATGCTACTCTTTGGTGAGATTGTCTGTAGCCAGAAATTGCCTCAAAGGCCACAAGTATAGCATTTAAGCAAAGGAATTGTTCTTCCTTTTTCCCCCACGCAGCACAACTGTATAATCTGCATAAAGAGTGAGATATTTCCACTTAGTTTCCCTGTGTGTCCTTCAAGTTTACAGCCTTGTAATCTTCGATCGATGGTCCTTTTAAGCATTTAGTGAAAGTTAACCAATAAAAATAAGAAACCTACTGTAGTGCCATTGATCAGTGTAGAGAGCTACTGTTGATATACAAGTCTTTATCCACATGATCCATTTATCCTTTTATTTGTTTAATTATGTTCAACAGAAAAAAACTATTTACATGATTGGCTATGTGATTGCATCTCATGTGCATGCACCACTTTATGAAATTTTTTGGTACTTTATTCCCTTGTTGAAGCCTTAAACTCTTTGACCCCCCCCCCCCCCCCCCAAAAAAAAAAAAAAAAAAAAGAGCCCCAAATGATGTTTCTTCAGCTCTTCCTAACTGACGAATCTTCTCACTCCATGCCCTTGTTTCTCTCTGTCTATATCCAAATCCTCTAGGATTTTGAGGATTGTAGTTTTCTTTTCTTCCAAATACCTTGACATTCCGTTCCTTGTTGTCATTCTTTAGAAGGCTCAACTTCTTAGTTAATCTGACGTTTGGTCTGTTATTTGATTTGTAAGATTCCACCATTTGTCAATTAAATCAATAAATCCTTCAACTTCCAGCAACATGTTCTCAAATTTAGAATAATTCTTTGAGTTTCTCCATTCACCACATGCTAATATCGGATGGTACAGGTCTGAAACAGTCCTTGGTAGTACATTTACTGGTGATATCCTACCATTTCACCTTACGTTCCCAGTTCCGTCACCGACATGCTCAAGCTAGTGGCGTACAGTTCAAAACTCAGTGGATAATAAGCCCGTCCCTCTAGCTTTCGCTTTTGTCTGCTGCAAGGTTTGACCCCATGGTCTGTCCCACACATCAAGTGTTGTGCTCTTATAAACAGACCAAATCCCTCGAGCCGACTCTTGAATGTGTAAAAATAATGGTTAGAAAAATGGGGGAAAAGGTATAAGAAGTTAACATGGAATTGAAACAAATACAAAGTGATATAATTGGATGACAGTTTGAGTTTTCTAAGATCAATTAAATCGTTCACACTAGTAAGTTTGTCTTTTCGAAATGAACTACATAGAAAGTAGGTCAAACATATAATGAGACAAAGCAGCATTGGACCTTGAATCAACCGAGTTCTTTCTAAAGTTGCTGTATGAATTCCTCCTCTTTTCTCCTTTCTCTAATTTATTCCTTTCTTCCCATTTTATCTCCTCTCTTCCCTGGTTCTTTATAGACACTACATGTAAATTATATAGTCCTGGACACAACACTAAAGCATGTCGGGTTTTTTCCCTCTTGCAGCAGATCAATAGTTGAAGATAGGAGCAGCAAGGTTTTGGACTTCTGGTACTTCCTCTGAACGGATAGCGTATGGAATCTAGTATTATCAATTATGTCATCACCCGGAGCCAAACACCGGGATGTTGTAGCTTATCGTTTGCAACGACTCTAGACATTTTGTTGCTTTTTATGTATTATTGTTAAGTACTTAGGATTGTCATTGACAGGGTAAAACTCAGTGAAGGCAGGTTTCTTCTTGCTCTTCATAATTTTCACCGGCTCCGGCTAGTTGATGATATTGTACGATATCCTATTTAATGTATTAGACTGTAGTGTTTGTTTTGTTTATGTATCAGACTAGTTTTATTTTGTTGCAGCTCTGTTTTAAGTTCTTTGATAACGTAGATTGCTGGTGCACACACTGGTTTCCTTGTTCACTTTATTGTTTGCTTTCTATCGAGAAATGAATTCCAACGACGAATATTTTCTCGTTTCTTGCTCGCCCAAGGATGTGGCCCAGAGGTCAACAAAATGGGTGCTAAGTGCTAACGTTGAAAGATGTTAAATTTCACAATTGACAAAATATTACTGTTAAGTGATTTTTTCTGTTTAAGTTTTGGTGAAATTATGAGGTGCGCACTAAATTGCTTTAACAGCACCGTAAAAATAATGTATTGTATTTTGTTGCTATTTTGAGGTGAGGATTTATCAGAAATAACTCCTCTACCTCCATAAGGTAGAATTAAGGCCGTATATGCTTTACCTTTTTCAAATCCCTTACATCGGAAGATTAAAATGTTTCATATCAGAATATTCTCCATTAGCAAGGATGACATTCGAAACCTTTAATTATATGACAAACGACAACATACTTGGTCTAATCTCACAAGTGAATTTTGAGGAAGGTGATGTGTACGCAATCTTATTCTTACCTTGTAGGTAAGATAGAGAAGTTGTTTTCGTCTTTTCGATAAACCCACGGCTGGAGTAAGCATATCAAAGATTAAGTATGTAAAACAAATATAGTAGCGAAGAAGCCATGTTGGAAACAGTTAAGAAGGGAAGAAGTAGCAACAATAAATAACACGATAACTGGAGTAAAGGATACAACATATATTACTAGATAGAAGAAAAAGATAGTAAGAGAGTAATAATAACAATACTGATAAGCGAACTAGACGACACTTGACTACCTACTAACCTTCTATTCTAATCCTTGACTTCCATACTTTCCTATCAAGAGTCATGTTCTCGGTGAGCCGCAGGTGAGCCATGTCCTGTCTAATCACCTCTCTCCAAGACTTCTTCAGCCTATCTATACCTCTCCTTACACCAACTATAGCGAACCTCTCACACCTCCTTACCGGAGATCTTCTATTCACATGTTGAACCATCTCAGTCTCGCCTCTCTCATTTTATCTACAACGGAGGTTACTCCTACCTTGTCCCTAAACCTTTAATTATGAATGAAAGGATTAAAACCATCCCACCAAAGTGTGGTGATAATAAATATAGATAATCTAGTTGCTTTTCCTAGACATAAGGGACTAACTATCCTAACAGACAAAAGATTAAGGATTAAACTACATCATAATTGAAACTTAAAACCTCTTTTCCAACAACAAAAAAAACATCGTAAGACACAATCCCCGCGAAATGTTCGGTTCCTCCAAACTGTTTTAACGGTAATGAGAGAAAAAAGAAAAAGAAACAATCATTCCAGCATGTAGAGCTGGGGAAAGCTAGCTGGTTTTGATCAATCAACAAGGAGAGAGAGAAAGAGTGAGGAGAGAGAAAAAAAAAATTAGAAATCTTTTTTTTCTTTGTTCTTCTTCTTCTTCTTCTTCTTCCTCCTCCTCTCCAATTTATTATGTTTTTTTTTGGCACCAGCAGTACCCCCTCAATATAGAATCTTGATTTTCTTTTTTGATCTTCAATAAGTTATGGGCATTATTGTTTTAAGTCTATAATAATAATAACCAAAAAAAAAAAAAAAAAGAAGAGGAAGTATATAGCAGGAAAAACATATAATTTCAAGCTTCTAACTTTTTTTATTTGGATTTAGCATTGTGATGGGAGGTGGGATCACAAATCAAGATTTGGCTTTTTCTTCCAAATCTATGGACCCTTCTAAATTGAAGAGAAGGCTTTATCAAGCTTGGAAGGGTCGCAATGTAAGCAACCCCTTTAAATCTTTTTGGAATTTCTTGATCTTGATTGCATTTAATGGTGTATGAAAGAAATGTGTATAAATTTTGTAGTGTATAAGAACGAGCCTTGTTCAGAAGGGGAGCCTTAGAACAACGGTAAAGTTGTCTCTGTGTAAACATATAGATTAGGGGTTTGAGCGGTGGAATCAACCACTTTTGCTCTGATGCTTTGTCCACCGAGCTGCCTTTTCAGGACGAGCCTTGTCAAAATCTTGCATATGATAACATTAGGGTGCAAGAGCAGCTGCAACATGTATTAGGGGCTTCTTACAATCATACAAGTAGCCAATATTACCTATTTTTTTGATGCAGAATAGCTCAATCATAAAAGATTTATCTAATGTTTCAGAAATTTCTCTGTGGAGGAAGATTGATCTTCGGTCCCGATGCAGCATCACTGTACTTATCGACATTTCTGATAGGGGCTCCTGCACTGACATTTTGCATAAGAATGCTATTGATGATACCAGAAGTCAGTCCAATATATGGTCATGTTGTACTAATTGTGGGACTCATCATCACAGTTTTGGTATGTAGTTCAACACTTGTAGATAAAATTGCATAAACTTAATAGTATTAAGAATGAATATTGTAACCGATGTAATGCAGGCGTTGAGTTTTCTCTTCATGACATCTTCAAGCAATCCAGGAATAGTTCCTAGGAACTCGCGGCCACCAGACTTGGATGAAATATTGAATACAAGTACAACATCTATGGAATGGGTAAACAATGCAGGCCCTGATTTGAAGTTACCAAGAACAAAAGACATTTTTATCAATGGTCATTCAGTAAAAGTCAAGTTTTGTGACACATGTTTGCTATATCGTCCACCACGTGCTTCTCATTGTTCGATTTGTAACAACTGTGTTCAGAGGTTTGATCACCACTGTCCATGGGTGGGTCAGTGTATTGGCGTTGTAAGTCATCTGTTTATTTCTTAGTATTCGATATTTTTCTTGTGATCAGCCATGTCTAGTACTGAATTAAATTGTCTGTAAAGTTTGAAAGTTCCTTTCTTTCACTTCATTAAAAGTTCTCATTTACACATCTTTTTCACTTGTGTTGCAGCGCAATTATCGGTGCTTTTTCCTTTTCATAACATCAACAACAACATTGTGCATATATGTGTTCACATTTTCACTGCTGAACCTTCTTGGACAACCAGGAAGCTTTTTGCATGCCATGTCAAGGGATGTAGTATCTGTGGTTTTGATATGCTATTGCTTCATAGCTGTCTGGTTTGTCGGAGGGCTAAGCGTCTTCCATTTTTACCTAATGTCAACCAACCAGGTTACTTTCTCGCTCTCCAATTGTAGTTTATGTATCTACAACATAACATCTTACATTCATGGGCAGTGCAACCTCATAAGATTTTTTTGGCCCATTGGTCTTGTTCTTTTTAGCTAATTCATAAATGCATCTATTGCAAGTTCCCTTCTCACTTATCATGGTTTCAATATCTATGTATGCATCTCTCCTTTTCTTTTGTTTTGCTTTGAGATGCAACTTAGTTTTCAACTTTGGGACGAAAATCGGACTGTGTCCTCTGCACTCACTGAAATGTCCTTGCTTCCAAATACTAGTTTTCTTAATGAGTTCAACTATTGAAAGCATTAAGCACATAAGAAACATCAGAGAAAAACTATTGAAAACAGAAGACATGTTTGTAGTCTTATTTGTATTTGCACATGTTATTGCAGACAACATATGAAAACTTCAGATATCGTTATGAAAAGAAAGAGAATCCATACAGCCGTGGCATTTTGAAGAATCTCAGGGAAATCTTATGCTCTAAAGTCCCGCCTTCATTGGTCAACTTTCGCGAGTGGGTGATTGCAGAAGACGATTCAAGTATGAGATCCATCTCCATGAGTCATAGATTTGGTTCAATCAACTCTAAAGGGAAGTTTGATTTGGAGATGGGAGGCATACTTGGAAAAGATGCCACTTTCCAAGTGGATTATGGTGGCATTGATGAATCTTTGAAGAAGGAGAGGAGCGATAATACAAATTTTGATCCTCTTTTCTTTCCTGATGATCAAGATGCAGAGTCAACACACTCAAATGAACAAAGAACAGTCGAAGAAGATGGCAGAACTGAGGAAGGCAGCAACCGCGGATCTTCATAGCAGTTCTTCATAGATAAAAGGTAGTTTTTTCTTATACAGTCAGACCTCTCTATAAGAACCGTCCTCTGTAATACCATTTCACTATAACATCCAAGTTTTCTCTGTAACCGATTTTCATGTTATATTATATTATATGTTCTGTATAACATAACTTCACTACAGCAACCAAAAAGTTACAGATGACACCGTTATAGACTGGTTTAGCTGTATATACACTGTTAGGCCGCACAACATCCTTGAGCTTGTTCCTGATTAACTTATCAATCATTTATCCCTGCTAGTACATATAGATGGACAAATTCATGAATAAACAAATCTTATAGTACTGCTTTTCACTTGAGATCAGACCTCGCTATAACAGTCATCCTCTATAGCAACATTTCACTATACAACCAAGTTTTCTTTGGGACAGATTTTCCATGTTATGTTATATTATATGTTTTCACAGGTCGAGCTAATGAATGATGCTTATTATCGACATACATTATGATGGATGGGATCATCATCAGATGTTGATTTTGCCAAGGCTGAAAAGAGTAGTTGAAATTACAGCAAGAAAAATTGAACTCTTTTCTGGTACATAAAACAATGAAACATAAAGAGTGGGAACTGGAGCTAAATGAGGCTACTGATCTCTTGTACAGTATTATATAATTTTATCTTCTTTTCAACTTGTTTAACACATCTTGTTCAGTTTTGTTTTAGCTTAGATATAACAGTTTCCCCTCTCTATCTATTTATCTATCTATATATACAGTTTGTTAATTTTATTTGTCCTTAATGAGAGGCTATAAATTTGAACTTTTTGTCCTCCTGTAAACTTGTATGTTCCTCCTTATACTCTTCTGATAAATGCAATTTACATGCCTCCTAAGCAGAGGCGGATCTAGGGGATTTATGTAACCTCGAAAAAAATGTATGTATATATGTATATATATCTTAAATAACAACAACAACAACAACAACATACCAGTACTGTAGTCTATAATCCCACTCGTGGGGTCTGGAGAGAGTGATGTCATGTGTACACAACCTTACTTCAAACTCTGTTTGGATGGTTGTTGCGTATTGTTTTATAATGTATTGTATTGTATTGTATTGTATTGTGTTGTGTTGTATTATTTTTTTGAATACAATGTTTGGATAAGTTGAATTATTTTTCGTCGTTACATTATCTCACACATCAACAATTTGAAGGAAAAACTTACGAGAAAAGTAAGATGCGAGGTAGGGCTACTATAGAAAAGGTAGGATAAAAGATAAAATATGATTATTAAACAATAAGTAAAAGATAAAATGAGAAAAAATTATAAGGTAAACGATGCGATTATACCAAATTGGTTGTTACATAAAACTGGACTTTTGGTCGTTACCTAACGATGGATTTTAACGATACTATACAATCTAATTTAAGTAACAATCAAACCAAACATTGTATTTAAACTAAGAACACAATAGGTAACAACCATATTCCAAACACACTATAAAACCTTAGGGAAAGTAGAGAGACCGTCTCCAATAGACCCTCGGCTCAAGTGAAACATATAGAAATAATGGAGAAAAAAATCATAACAATCACAAATAATACGATAAACGAAACAAAAGAAAACAACAGGTAATAGTAAAATCGAAGAATACGATAACAGGAGAATTACTAATAATACTACTGAATAAGAGAAACTAAATAACACTCAAACTACCTACTAATCTTTTACCCTAATTCTCAACTTCCATATCTTCCTATCTAGGGTCATGTACTCAGTAAGCTGTAGTATATATATCTTGACACCCCTACCAACAAAGATAAAGTGGTTCCACTATTTGATTTGGGGTACACGAGTGGATATTTAGTGGGTTCACCTAAGTTCGATGTCTTCTTTAGCATGTTCCCTATTTTTTGCTATATTTCTACTAAAATTATAGCAAAAAATAGCTAAATATCTCCAAAAAGAAAATCAGATAGTATATGGTATTGAGTTGGAATATTTGCAACAATGATTATTAAAGGGGTCAACAAATTAAATAAAACTTTCTACAAGTCTTTTTTCCCACTTTTTTGTACATTGCATATCACCTCACCAACTTGATCATGAGCAGTGGGATACATGACTATAAAATTTAAATAAAAATAACAACAACTTTAAATATTAAAAAAAATAAAAATATATTGTGCTACCAAAACAGGAATGTTTCTCTTTGTAATAGCTAATATTAATAATGCTTTATTGGTATATTCCATTCAAAAAGACTAACGAAAATTGTGCTGTGCCTGCACGTTTTTTTTCCTAAACAACAAGCACCAGACTGTACAATTTTTATAAATTAATTTATATAAAAATAATTAATTTATAAATTGAATAGTTTTGAATAGGTTTTGGTGAATGGTGATTAGATTTGCATTTTGTGAGAGATGAAAATGTTTAATATGTATGGGTGGGTTTAGAAAGTGATGTGAGAATTATATTTGAGTGTAATTAGAAATAATTGCATGTCTTAATTTATTTATCTGATTAGGTAATTACTTGGTAAACTTTGAATTTTACGTTCTCTAATTTTCAAGGAAATTATTGATCCTTCAATATTTTGTTTATAAATCAAATTTTGTATCTATGTATAGTTTCATTTGTTAATAAAGTTATTGAAAACTCCTCTTTTAAGTGTCTTATCTTAGAGACATTGACAAAACACCAAATGCCACCAAACAGAAAGGCAATTAACAATATTGTGAGATTTCTAGGAAAAAAAATCATCCAAAACCAACAATAATATATTTGGTGTAATCTCACGAGTGGAGACTGAGAAAAATAATGTGTACACAGACCTTACTCCTCCCTTGTGCAGGTAGAGAAACTATTTTCGATAGAAACTCGATTCAAGAAAAGCATAAACAACAATAAATATGGAACATAAACAGTAAGAACAACAATAAGATAGTGAAAAAATCAAAGCAGAAAAGATAATATGTACTAGTAATAGAAAACTAAGAATAAAAAATATAAAAATAAATAACATACCAAAAATAGCGAAAATAATACTAATACTACTAGTAAGAAAATGCAAACCACCTACTACGTCTAACCTTTCACTCTAATCTTCAACCTCCACGTCCTCCTATCGAGGGTCATTATTAACCAAGTTTAAAACTGCACAGCTGCAAAATTATTATTTTTTTAAAAATAAATGTGAAAATTTCAATTAAGATATTCAATTTAAGTCTAAATAGAATAAAGAATCCCATTTTCTCTTTATTAATTACAACTGATTTTAAATAAGTATTGTTTAATAATATACCAAGTAACGTAATTTTAAGTTTACGCCTTACGGTTATCACAATTTACTGTTTTGACCATGCACCAAAACAAATACAATAACCAAAAAACACTATTCTTTAAATTTTTTGCTTATATAGACTAGTCATTTTATTCAACTGATTATGAATAATTACTTTTTAAAGTAACATAATAATATACATAATTTATTTAATGTTATCCGTGTGTATAAGTTAAACTCATTTTAAAACTTTAAATTATCCATTATTAGTATAAAACAAATAGTCCTAGAATTAAGTTTGCGATAAATTATCCCACTATTTATACCATAATAATGGGATAAGTTATCTCATATACATGATGAAATAATTTATTTCTAGATAGCTAATCCCGAAATAACTTGTTTCGAATACCCGTGTTCACAAGGTTCATTGTAGCAGTTAGATGCAACCAGAATATGGAACATATGCCGACCAAAAAGCAAAAGAAAAATTAAATATAGTTATAGTTAGACAAAATGAAATTCAATACATAGAGAGAGAAAAAGGAAGCATAATTTGAGAATTTCACACATATGGACAGCTGCATTTTCAATATTCTTGGAGAGAGAGAGAAAGGGGAACAATCCATTTCTGGGTAAATCCGTCTTGAGACAAAAACAACAACAACAAAAACAAAAGCAGCTGGTTCTTGATCACCCCCTTTCTCTCCCTTTTCCTACATATTTTTTTTCTCCAAACCCCATTTCTTGAAACCCCTTCAACTCTTTCACAATTAGGAAATTCCCTATTTTCTTGAAAAAAATAGGCTCTTTTTCTGAATTAGGACTTTTTTTTCTTTTTCTTTACATGGGTTATTGGAAACTGTTTAATAGGAGGAGAAAAGAAGGAGTTTGATTCTTATTTGGGATTGGAAAGTTGGAATTTTTGAGTTGTTTTGTTTCATTACAAATTTTCAGAGTTATGGTTCGTGAGAAACATAAACCTCTGAGGATTTATCAGGTTTGGAAGGGAAGTAATGTAAGTGTCTCTTCTAGGATTCTGCTGCTATTTTTTTTTTCACTGTCCCATGTGAAACAAATAAAATAATTTTCATATTGTCAGAGCCATGTGAGTTCTTTTTTTGGAATTCAAGAGATTGTGCAGCTAAGTTACTTTAGTCATGTTGAATTTGAATGGTTTTCTAGCTGAATCAAGTGTTTAGACAGCATGAACTAGCTAATTGCAGAATTTTCTTTTTTTACAACTATTTGATGCCTAATGAATATGTGGTAAAAGTTGAGGTCTTGATAGTAGCAATTCTCACTTAAAGTTGTGTACTTTATACAAGTTTGAATTTGAAGGTGCTGCTTTCATCTCCTTATGTTCTTAAACTGCTTGTTCATATGGCAATCACCTCCTCCGTTTCAATTTGTTTGTCTGGTTTTGACTTGGCACGGAGTTTAAGAAAGTAAAGAAAGACTTGAATCTTATGAGCTTAAGCTAAAGATATGTAGGATGTACCAAAAGGCTCTGTAATCTTCTAGGCTTAAACATGCCACGCGGAACGTTAGAATTAAAGAGTTGCCAAAAAAGGAAAAAGGCATTCTTTTTGAGACGGACTATAAAGGAGAGTAAGAAAAACAAATTAGAATGGAGGGAGTATCAGTTAAATCTGCTTTCATCCAACTGCACTTTTTCAATGCTAAGATTAGGATTTTTTATATTCTTAAACTGCTTGTTTCATATGGTCAAACTGTCTTAGATTCACAGTAATAACATTTTGCAATATATAGTCTCCATTATTTCAGACCTTTCTGTACCATGTCTTTTACCTTCATTTTTGTGCTTTTAAATGTTTCCAGAAATTCTTATGGGGAGGAAGATTGATCTTTGGTCCGGATGTGTCATCTTTGTTTCTATCAACACTTTTGATTGCTGGGCCAGCACTTGCTTTTTGTATAAAAGTTTCTTGTGTAATCAGACATCGTATCACAGAGCACAAAGATGCTGGTCCTTGGTATCCTATACTTGTAATTGGAGCAGTTCTTACCATTATGGTATGTAGTTTCTTCATCATCCTTATAATTAGTAGACATGGGTGATTCTATATTCTACTTTCTCCCCTTTTAACCTATTCTTGGTGTTAAATAGGATGATGGCATAATATGAAATATATCAGTATGATCATAAGGTTTCATTACCATGAGAAAATGAAATACTCTGTATTAGATCTGCTTTGGCAATTGAAATTACCTTATTTAGTAGTAAACGTTGTTTATGATGTCAGTCTTTATCCCCTGAAGGAATAAGGGGGATGAAACAAAGAAGGACAACTCTTTTTGCTCCTACGACAGTCAGTAACTTATAATGTTCCCTTTTCTTTTTCTGCCATGTGCAATTTTTTAATTTCAGTTGTCTTTCTCCTCTAATTGCTTCCTTTTCTCTTTCTCATTTAAAAGGAAGTATTCAAAATTTTGTTTAACAAAAGCCAATTGAATAATCACCTGGATAGCAGAAAGCTGATGAACTTTCTCTAGTTAATTGTGAATAAATTTATAATCTGTAGCTGACTGATGTGACTTGAATGTTGAAACAGTTGACAAATTCTTTAATATCTTGTGCAGGATATAGTTTTTCTCTTTTTGACATCTAGTAGAGATCCTGGAATTGTCCCAAGAAAGACAACACCTCCTGAATCTGACGAAACATTTGATATACATACCCCTTCCATGGAATGGGTCAACGGTAGAACTCCTCATTTGAAACTTCCACGAACAAAGGATGTAATCGTGAATGGACACACAGTTAAAGTCAAGTACTGTGATACATGTTTGCTGTACCGGCCTCCTCGCTCCTCTCATTGTTCGATCTGCAACAATTGTGTTCAAAGATTTGATCATCACTGTCCCTGGGTTGGTCAATGCATTGGACTTGTACGTATTGCTGACTATGTGTTCTTCTAAGCGAACTTGAACTAGATTTGGGATTGTTTCCTGTGACCAATTAATATACAGTCTACTTGTGTGTGCAAGATGATGGTTATGTCTAAGTTGAAATAATGCATGCATTGTGAAATGAACACAATTTCATCCCTGCATAGCGAAAAGTAAAAGCTCATGCTAGCCAAAGTTAATACAGTTTTTCCTCACCATTCAGCTATAATCTTTTTTTCAAGAACCTCGTTCTGGAGTTCTACTCAATAATTTCTGTAGATCATCATGGAAAGCCATTATACTGAGGAAGTGGAGTACTCATATATTTGTTTGGCATGAGATGCTATTCAGCCATATGAACTGAAAGTTTTTTGCATGAGATGTGAATCAGCCATATGAAGTATGATTCTAATGGCATTCATCACATGAATGAGAAAGAACAAATTCATTGATGGTGAGGAATATATGCAAACTAATGATTATATCTTAGTGAATGTGTGGGAAATAACATATTCCTTTGCTACATTATAGGTTGTATGAGGGAGAGGTTAAAGAATTGGAGAAAGAATGAAGAGGGTCAAATTGAGTTCTTTTTGTCTCATAACTTGAAATATTAATATAATTGATTTCCTTTGATTTCTCGTTGTAAATGATTTATTGACAATACAAACAAAATGGAAGATTCTTCTTTTCTTCTACTCTATCACTTGGTAATGTATAAGTTGTCATGCAAATTTATGTAAGAACTAAAGTTACTTCTGTTGCTCAAGATTGTAAAGAACTGGAGACTGTAGGATACTAGATATCACTTTAAATGATATATTATGACATCATTCCACCTTTTTATTATTTGCTGAGACTTTTTCTATTTCTCACTTGGTTGCAGCGGAATTACAGATTCTTCTACTTGTTCATATCTACATCAACTATATTATGCATATATGTCTTCGTTGTATCTTTGGTCAGTATTCTTCATCATGGCGGCAACGTATGGAGAGCTATTTCACAAGATATCTTGTCAGATGTTCTCATTGTATACTGCTTCATTGCTGTTTGGTTTGTTGGTGGCCTTACTATTTTCCATTTTTACCTGATTAGCACTAACCAGGTGATCTCTCTAACTAAGATGTATGCTAACAGAATTAGTTATGGTTCTTCTGTAATGTCATCTGCAATATGAGTTGTTTTATGATGAATTGACATATTTAGAAAGTCCAACATAAAATTGCATATTCTCTATGGTGAATCATGTCTTGCCGTTTTCGTTGGAGTATATTGCATGTGTGTATGGTTCATAGTTAAAATATACCCTGCAGTAATAACTACTCTAAGCTGGCAGGAATTTCTCGCTGCTAGGATATTAGAACACATAAGAACCAAGTTCCATTTGTTGTCCAGTTAAAACATCTTGCTGGATTTCTGTGTTTTGTTTTGAGCTGCAATCTCTGGATCGTTCCTTCTTGTTTTCTTCTTTTTCTACAACAACAACAACATACCCAGTGTAATCCCACAAGTGGGGTCTGGGAGGGTAGTGTGTACCAGACCTTACCCGCTCGTTTTCTATGTAGAAAATTCTTGGTAGGTTGTCCTTTCGTGTCACACTTAATCTGTTTATTAGTTTTTTCTGTGATCTTCTCTCTTGCAGGATTTTATGGAGGATTTTCTAGACAAACTTTAGATGTCGTGTCCTGGTTAGAGTAATAATATCTCAAAGTGAACCCGCTGACATCTACAATCACTTAGAGTAATTATATGTAAAAGCGCTTAGAGTAATAATTTGTGAACCTGCTGACATCTATTAATACTGAACTTAAGTTTATTTGGATGTTTAATTGGAACCAGTGTTTCCTCTCAACTTTCTTATTCCTGTTGTTCTTCAAAGTCTCGTTGCTTTGAATGTTGCCTTCCAAGGATTGAGTTCTTAAGTATTAGGCTATGCGATGGATCTAATGTTATTACAGAATTTATTAGATAAAGCTAAGTTACTCGGACTCTTCACTTTAGGTGCCGCACCCGTGTCGACACGACATGGGTGTGGGTGTGGGTATGGGATCTGTACCCGATCCGGTCAACCAATATTGGGTACTTTGACCAAAATTGTCGGAGAAATTCCTAACAGATTCAATGATTTCTGTAATTAAAACAAAGCTAAGGTGAAATTGAAGAAAGTGGAATACCTTGTATATAGAAATTTCTATGTCATTCCTTTTTCTTTTATCTCCTTCTAGGATTCTCCTCAAGTTCTCTACATAATATCTCACAATTAAGGTTTTATAGCTCTATTTCTAGATATTTGAATTATTTTTCGCCGAATCCCCGCACCCATATCCATAGTTGGATCCGTATCCCCGAATCTTAAAATTTAGATCATGAAGGATCCGACCTCTAGATCCGCACCCGTATCGGACACCCGTACCCGAGTCCGAGCAACTTAGAGATAAAGCCCGCTGCCACCCCCATCAGAAAAAGATCAGGGAACTTTACTAAGGATCCACTTCCATAATTTTTCTTACTCTGCAGACAATAATCTACAATGCATTGAAAATTATGTAGTGGCTCTAATACTCTCGGTGATGTATATAACATACTGCATATATTGAGTTGTTCCATGGAATAATTTTTAAACTTCACTCATGTGGTTTATTACTAATGTTCCTTCTGCCTTGCTGGTCATATTATTCTGAAAAGCCGATTCAGATCCATTATGCCTGCATCATCTGAAGTTCAAATCTCTGATGTGTTGCTTCATATTCTTGAATAACCATTTTTGTTTTCATTTTTCCCTTTTTGTTGTTTTTGGCAGACTACTTACGAGAACTTCAGGTATCGATATGATAAGAAGGAGAATCCCTATAATAGGGGGACGATTGAAAATATCAGAGAAGTTTTCTTTTCCAAGATCCCACCTTCCTTAAATAATTTTCGAGCAATCTTTAAAGAAAATGACATTGTAATGGTTGAGCCAGCAACTTCCAACTTTGCGGGAAATATCACTAGCTCAAAAGAGAAGATAGATATTGAGATGGGAACAATGTTTCCAGAGGATAGAGGACTTTCACTTCCTGAAATTTTGCGGAATTTGGAATATGAGGAGATAGATGATACTTTAAAAAGCAGGGAATGGACTGGAGATGCTTATTCTGATTCTGCTGATCATATCCGAAGCATCACCAGCTTAGAGGAGAAAATTGATATTGAGGTGGGAGATAACTTTGCAGAAGATAAAGGAGCTGCACAGGCAGAAATTTCGCAGGATATGAATGACGATAACATGGACAAAAACTTCAAAAACAAGGATGAAGGTGGGAGAACTGATTATGAACCTTTTTGGTTTTCGCTTGAACAAGAAAAAGAAAGTGTAAAGAGCTCCACTCTAGGAAGTGCATCCAATGTAGATGAGAACTCGGGAGAAGTAAGTAGCTCGGCTCAGTATATGACACCAATAAATGAACGTAGCCCAAAGGTATCAATTCTCATTTTCTTTCACTGCTTATTTTCTTTTAGTTTGTCAGTACTCTAGTTTTTGCACTGTAAGACTAGGACCATATACATTGTTAGTTTGTTTCTCGCTTGAATGTGGTTGATAACACGAATCACACTATGAATTAGACACACATACCAGGCAGTGCCGGAGCCAAGAATTTTGACAAGGGGATTAAAAAAACACAAAAATGCCGCACTTGGAACTTTGTACTAATCTTATGTCAAGGGGATTCAAAAATTTATTTTAGTACAAAAAAATTATTTTACCCTATTTGTGTGGTATAGTTCCAAGGCTTAAAGGTAAGTTCTATAGAGTGGTGGTTAGACCAACATTGTTGTATGGGGCTGGCCAGTCAAAAACTCCTACTTTCAAAAGAATGTAGTGGAGATAAGGATTCCGCGATGGATGTGTGGTCATACTAGGAGAGATAGGATTAGGAACGAAGTTATACGGGGCAAAGGTGGGAGTGACCTCCGTGGTGGATAAGATGAGAGAAACAAGGTTGAGATGGTTCAGGCATGTGAAGATGAGGTGCGTGAATGCGCCAGTAATGAGGTGTGAGAGGTTAGATATAGCAGGAGTTAAGAGAGGTAGAGGTAGACCGAAGAACTAGGAGGAGGTGATTAGACAGAACATGTCACAACTTCAACTTACTAAGGACATGACCTAGATAGCAAGGTATGGTGGTCGAGCATTAGGGTAGAAGGTTAGTAGGTAGCCCAATGTTGTCGCACTGTATGTGGGAGAGGCAGGGGGCTAGCCTCATCTCCTCTCCTCCTTATTAGTAGTAGTATCTAGTAATCCCGTAGTTTGTTATTCTCCAATGTGTATTACTGTCGGTTGCTTCATTTACTTTGTATCTTGCTATTTTGCGGTCATATTTTTTTTGCAACCTTGCTTTGAATACTCTTCTTTTGAGCCGAGGGTCTACCGGAAATAGCCTCCCTACCCACAAAGGTAGGGTAAAATCTGCGTACATCCTACCTTCCCTAGATCCCACTTGTGGGATTGCACTGGGTATGTTGTTGTTGTTGTTGTTGTTGTTGTGTGGTATAGTTTTCAGACAAAGGGTATTAAAAGATTTCCCCTGATTGCAAGAGGCTCCGCCATTGATACCAGGTAGTGCAGGATATAACCAAGACTAAGAGCCATGGTTTTGGCTTCATTGATGTTATACTTCAAGATGCATGCTCAACCAGAAGGTTCAGGAACAGTTAGGAAAGTGCAACTGATAGAACTTTCAGATATAAGACTGAATTAGCTGTTCTCTGATATTATCCATAAAGTGGTTTAGTTGGCTGATCAAGAGCCAATTGGACAAAGTTATTCCTTCTTCTGAAACTTAACAAACAAAAACGGACTGAGCCCATTTTCCTGGTTTCTTTAATATGAACAACGGGGTTTATATCCATCTGCTTACATATGCATGGGAGACGAGCGAGAGAGCAGTCCTCTTGCCCCCTTGGATACTGCTTGCATACTACTATACAGTAATGTGTTTGAGCATGTTGGAAGGATAATGTGTTTTAGTACATTGCGGCAATTGTTCATCAATCTAAACGATCTTTCGCCTCGGTCCCTTTAGTTATTTAAAGTTTAATGGCATTATTGTGCTATCATTTCCTCTTTCCTGATAAAGTTTTAGGTTCTTCAACAGTAAAAATTGTCATCAGAGACTGCTGGAGTCTTTTGGTGTTTAATCTACATGAAATTACCATTTTTGTTTCAGGTCTAGCATACAGTATAAGGAACTCCCCATTGAAGCTTTTTTGTTTACCTTGTGGCAGCTTGGGAACGCTTGACCAAGATTCACGGCTTTTCAAATTGGCACGTACAAGATCAGCAACAGATTGCAAAATTGTGTTTGAAATAATGCAGGGTCTTGCTTGAGATGAGAGCAGATGCTGTTGGAGTTCAAAATTGTAGATAGATTGATGAGTAGCTCCTTTCTGTATTCATCCTTTTGTCCACCTCCATCCAAGTCTCTTTTTTATTTTCTTACAAAGTCAGTGTGCATAGTTTGTGTATCATGTGAAGCTATTGGGTGATAGAAAATTTATTCGAGAAACAAATAGATAGATTGTTTTTGTAAATTTGATTTTGCAGCTTCTTATCCCAGATTTGTTTTCTATTTGAATGTTTTGATTCATTTTCTAGTAGTAAGTGTTATATTGTTTTTCCAGTAAATTATATTAACTACTTTAAGCTCTATTTCCATTCATTTACATAGAAACTTTTCTTTCAACTCATAAATCAACAATACAAAGAAAATAGTCTCTCTCTTAACTTACTCAAAGTAGAGGCGGAGTAAGATTTTGAGTTATAAATTATACAAAAGATAGTTTAGCTATTGAATTTTGTTAAACTCGTAGACACCCTCGTAGCTTCACCCTGCTCAGGAGTGAATAGTAACCAATCAAAAAGACCACATGAAAGAAACTCATGGATTATTAAAAAAAAATAGAGGAGAAGAATTTCAACCACTAATACTAGGTGAATATCTTGAGAAATCTACATGGAGAAACATAGACCACAATTACTACTACTTCATAAATGGCACAAAGATACAAACTTTACAAAGCTACCATGTAATCAAGATGACCCATCATAGCATGCCACGTGTCAGAAACCCACTTAACCCACAAGATTTCATTGGATGAGATTAGATTCCATCACTATCATCTAAAATTCATACATCCCTTCACCACCCTTCATATCCCAATTCCCCTTAGCTTCAAAGAACCAAACTTTGTGCTGAAGTTCTAGAAAAAAATGGCAGCAGAAATGGCTTTAGTAAAACCCATAACCAAATTCAACACCATTAACACCACCACTGCACGGCTGAGCAGCCGTAGACTGCCATTCACAGTTAGAATGTCAGCCACCACAACCACCCCACCAACTTCAAAACCCACCAAGAAACCTCAGAAACAAGGAATTAAAGAGTCCCTTTTGACACCAAGATTTTACACTACTGATTTTGATGAAATGGAGACCCTTTTCAACACTGAGATCAACAAGAACTTGAATGAAGCTGAGTTTGAAGCCCTCTTGCAGGAATTCAAGACTGATTATAACCAGACTCATTTTGTTAGGAACAAGGAGTTCAAAGAAGCTGCTGATAAAATTCAGGGACCTTTGAGGCAAATCTTTGTTGAATTCTTGGAGAGGTCTTGCACTGCTGAGTTCTCTGGTTTTCTTCTCTACAAGGAACTTGGAAGGAGGCTCAAGGTATGTATTTCTTGAGAACTTTTTGTTCTGAAATTAGCATAATTAATTAAACAATTTGATGAATTAGCTCATTGACTGTGCTAAAGTATTTTATTGTCCAGCTTGTTATAGTTTTTGTGTTTATCTTTCTGCGAAAATTTGATGGTAATTTGGTTAATTTGAGCTAAGCTTGTCTAGGTTATATTTAGCTTTTGTTGAAGTAAAGTTTGAATCTTTTTCTAATTTGTAGATTATAGTGCCTTCCAGCCATTGTTGAAGTAAAGTGTTACTAGTTTTAAGTTATAGTTTGATTTCTAGAGATATGAAAAATCAAGTAGTAGGTGACTTCCCCACCCCCAAGAAAAGAAGAAGAAAGGTTTGTGCCTTTTACTCTACTGACAAAGGTTACTTTTATCGTGTTGTGTTCAATATTCAGAATTAAGACTTTAATCGTGGTTGTAAAATTTTAAAAAGGTGGGTAGTTCAATAGACTTTTGAATGTTGGATAGTTACACTTTTGTTGCTACCACTAACTAACACTTGAATTATGTATGCAGAAAACTAATCCTGTCGTAGCAGAGATTTTCTCCCTCATGTCTAGGGATGAAGCTCGCCACGCTGGGTAAGCTCATATTTTACTCTCTCTCTATTTGGGCATGGTTGATCAGAAATATGCATTGCATGTTCCGGAGGGAAAATCACTTAGAATTTACGAGTAATGAGAAGGTTTGGTTGGTTGGGATTTTGCAGGTTTTTGAACAAGGGTTTATCTGATTTCAATTTGGCGTTGGACTTGGGGTTCTTGACAAAAGCAAGAAAATACACTTTCTTCAAGCCAAAGTTCATCTTCTATGCAACTTACTTGTCTGAGAAAATTGGATACTGGAGGTACATTACCATATACAGGCATCTCAAGACCAATCCTGAGTTCATATGTTATCCGATTTTCAAATACTTCGAGAACTGGTGCCAAGATGAGAACCGCCATGGTGATTTCTTCTCTGCTTTGATGAAAGCACAGCCTCAGTTTCTCAATGACTGGAAGGCAAAGTTGTGGTCTCGCTTCTTCTGCCTTTCGGTAACCACCAGCACTTGAACTATCCTTTCATTATGATCAGCCAACTGAAAGGCTCTCACCTTCTTACAATAATCTTATGTTTTACTACCAAAATGCAGGTTTATGTTACAATGTATTTGAATGACTGCCAAAGAACAGACTTTTACGAAGGCATTGGGCTTAACACCAAAGAATTTGACATGCATGTCATCATTGAGGTGATCACTTGGCTGTATTCTACTCTTCCTTTATCGTTGCTTGATTAGCATGCTGTAGATATTGCAATTCGATTTCAACACATTTCATTATAACAAAAATTGAATGAGACTTCCGTTTCATTAGCCTGCCTAGCATCTTAAGTGCTATATTACTTACAACTTACAAGGTTGTGTGTCATAAGTGTGAGGTTGTCTTAATGAACAGATGCTCTTACAAAAAAGATTTTTGAAAACCCCTTTCACCTTAGGGAAGAGAGACACTTTTTGGTCGTTACTAACTCGAATTATCAGCACATTAATTTATTTTTTCCCATTTGTATATGTACCTTGTCCACGTTACGTAGTACCTGCTGTTGATACCTCAGTTTACATTGTTAAACTATTTGTTCCTGACATAGATATATTTGCTTTATCATATTCACTAACCTTTCTAAAAATCTTATATCGTGCAGACAAACCGCACAACAGCAAGGATTTTCCCTGCTGTCCTTGACGTTGAGAACCCAGAATTCAAGAGGAAGTTGGACAGGATGGTGGAGATTAACACAAAACTAATTGCTGTTAGTGAGAGTGATGAAATTCCACTGGTGAAGAATTTCAAGAAGATCCCTCTGATTGCGGCTCTGGCTTCTGAGTTATTGGCCGCGTATCTCATGAAACCTATCGAGTCAGGTTCAGTTGATTTTGCAGAGTTTGAACCACAACTTACCTACTAATTTCCTTTTCCCGAGAAGCCAAAACTCGGTTGTTTTCACATAGAGGTGCATGTTCATTGTTGTAAGTTATATAGTGTATTCAAGAAATACTCTCCTGCATAGAGGACACTCCCTTGTATTATCTTGATAATCTAGAATGAATTTCTTGTGAGTACATCATTAAGTTTTCATCTTGACTGGTCTCAGTTATTAGTCATTCTGCAGTTGACAAGGTTTTCTTCTTGACGAGTCAAGACTCAGAGGGCCAACCTTAACTAAAAAGCTTCCGCTCTCCCCACGCCTTCTCAAGTTCTCCTTTAGCTTTGTGTACTCTTTTGTACAAAAAGAAATGATAGAATTGAACATAAAGATCTGTAACCAGCCTCACAAGTCACACCAGCACAGCCATAAGTGAACTTTCTGGCTAGTCCCAACTCCTAATGAAATGGTTGCTATTGCAAATGTCAAGAATCCTTCCATCAGGAGATGCTGCAAAGAAGAATCTAACTCTCTCATTGAAGCAAATACCTTAAAAAGCAAGAATTTGGTGTGTAACCCTGCTTCAAAAAGAAGGAAAAAAACACTAAACTCCTAAGAGTAAGTTATGGTTGAAACATGAAAAATCAAATAATTAAATGAAACTGGCAACCAAGAAAAGAACATAAGGAATGAGCCATAATGTCAAGTTAAAACTTGGTTCTAATATGATTGCTTTACCTTATGAGTTGGCAAATTATTGCCACCTTTTAGCTCAAATAAAGGAAGAAGGTAACTGTAAGTTGACAACAAAGATAGATTAATGATGATAATCCTCCGATATTGGATTTAATGTGATGTAAATGGATCCAAATAGAACAAAATGACTACAGAAGATTCATGTTGTCAAATCCAACTAATTTAAAATGGAGGCATTGTTGATATTGCCACCTTTTATCTCGAATAAAAGAAGAAGGTAAACTATAAGTTGACAACAAAAATATACTGAATATGATAATTATACGATCAATCTATTATTGATTTCAATAGACTTGTACATAACGAAATGACTATAGAAAATTCATATTGTTAACTAATTTGAAATTGAGGCATAGTTAATTAATGTCGTGGTAACAAACTAACAATCTTTTAAATATCTCATCTCTCACAAGTTAAAATTAGAAAATAATAATCCAAGCAAGCTTGTTAAACATACTGCCTTTGCTTAAAAACATGTAATAAACTTAAAAATAATTTAATAGCCAAATATCATTAATTTGATCTAACGGATTATTAGTTTGAAACAGTGAGAGAATATTTCATCTTATACATTAACTTTTACTGTACTATATTTTATTTTAAAAAAATCTTTAAAATTCCCTCATACATTGAATTTCATCTTTATATATTTCTATGCATTAAGTTTTTCTTTTTGACTTATTATTTGGCCAGTTTTTACTCTTAAAGAAGTCAATATATGTACTAAACTCTAGTTATTACTAATAGTAATAGTAATCTTTCTACCAAAGTCCAAAAATATTAAATGTTGAACTTGATAGTTGATACCTCTTATAAGCACAGTTGGTGAACCCAACCCCTTAAGGTCGTTTGGTGTGAGGGATAAAAATAAATAGTTATGAGACAAAAAAATAGTTCAGGAATAAAATTTTGGTATCTTGTTTGGTTGTCAAGTTTGGGATAACTTATCCCACCATTTATACCATAGTGATGGGATAAGTTATCCCATATACATGGTGGGATAACTTATCCATGATAGTTAATCCTGGGATAACTTGTTCCCAACCAAACGACCCCTAAGGACTCATTTGGTTGGGAACAAGTTATCCCGAAATTAATGATCTCGAGATTTTATCTCAACATATAGAATAAATAAACTCATCCTACAAATCATATTTCCCTGTTTAATAATTTTGATAATTCTTGGGTCTTTCTTTTCTACTCTACTGTCTTGAGAACAAAGAAAACTCCTTTGTGTATATTTGGGTCATTATTACAGAGAGCTCCAAAGCACAAAACTTTGAGCTCAAGTGAAGCTGTAGTAGAGAAGAAGAAAGGCAAATAAATATGAGTAGCATAGGAACTGGATATGACTTATCAGTGACGACATTCTCGCCGGACGGCAGAGTATTTCAGATCGAATACGCCGGAAAAGCTGTCGATAACAGTGGTACTGTTGTTGGAATCAAATGCAAGGATGGAATCGTCTTGGTTTGCTTCTAATACCTTTTTTTTGTCGGTTGGAATTTATCTGTTTTTCCTTTTTTCTGTATTAAAGTTAGTTTTTTTTTTTTGATAATTGGATTGTAGGGAGTGGAGAAGCTAATTGCGTCCAAGATGATGTTGCCGGGATCAAATCGTCGAATTCACTCCGTTCATCGCCACTCCGGCATGGTATGTTTCCGTTCGGTGTTTAGAGGATTTATGGTACTATCACTAATGTTATGCTGGCTGTCAATCTACCACAACTCTTCTCCTTTATGTGAGCTTTGGATTAGTTCATAGTGGAAATTAAATACTTAAGGCCCCGTTTGGCCATGGAAACCAAATACAAATTGGAGTTGGAGTTGGAGTTGTGTTTAGCCATGAATATAAATTGGAGTTGTTTTTGACTTTTTCTGAGACAGGTCTTGTTTTTCAAATTCCGGAATTTTCCAATTTTTTATGGCTAAACACCATTTCCGGAAATTCAACTCCGGAAAAAAGTAAAAAATTTCCATGGCCAAACACCCACATAGTATGCATATAGCGGATTCCAATTAGTTTTGATTGAGGCAAAGTTGATTGACTCCTGATTCTCAGTAGTTCCACCAACAGGGGATTTTTTCTTTTTTGATAGCCGTGGTGCCTGGGCCAGCTTGCGCACACCTTGACTAATTCCACACGATGTACCAGTAACTCTATTCGGCTAGGATAGATTGGAAGAAATCACCTAGTGTTTTTTGTCTATGCTGGGATTTGAACCTGAGACCTCATGGTTCTCACCCACTTCATTGACCACTAGGCCACACCCTTGGGTGTACCAACAGGGGATTTTGTTTGATTCTAATAATATGTGATAGAAGGAGTGATTTTGAATATTTAAATTGGAGGAGCGGTTGACATTAATTCTGATTTAGTTATCTCAAATATCTGACTAAAAAGATATAAGCTTTATATGTGTATCTTCTTAGGAATCCGGGTTTAAGAAAGTTTTGCAATCTCTCTTCTTAGTGGTTAGGTTCATATAAGTAAATTCCTAGCTCAGCATAAGAAAGTTTGGAGCTGTAAAGTAACTGAGGTTACAGAAGCAGTATGAAATTGCAAATAAAGTCAAAATATACTATATGATGAACTAGAGAACTTTGGAGCTAGGGGGAGTAGAGAGGTAAATAAATGGAAAAACTTTAAAAGGGGTCAGTTCTCTTTTTTTATATATCTGGAGGTCTACCTATATTTGAAAGCACAATATGAAGTAAATATTTTCAGCTTTTATGGAAAGTCAACCCCGTCACCCATAGTCTAGAAGTGGTACTACAGAAAGACATTATCAAAATTGTGACTCTTTGTTAAGTTTGTCATTACTATGGTTGTCAGTGGTAGCTTTTGCATGTCTTTTGTTAGAGTAGTAAAGTTGTATGATCTTTGTATAAAATCTGGCTCTTCTAACCTTCAGGTTATAGAAGTTTGATATTTTTCCTAGAGGATCTTTATCATCTCTCATATGCATAAACAAGAATAGCGCATTATTGAGCATGATTATAGGCATTCTCTTGTGGTTCCTCTAGTACTGGTCCCACTACGTTCTGTATAGCCTATCATCGTGTTGGTTTAAGGTGCTTCTGATTAGCATCTAGATACTTGGGGGGGCTGAAGTGACACCTTTAGGGCCTCTCTTCATCCGTCTTCCTTATGGAGAGTTTTTGAGTTCCTAAATTCTCTCTGGATTGAGGTACGTAAATCGAAGCTGAAATTAAGGTTCATATATCAGTTGAGGCAAAGATAACTAGATAAACAAAGTTACCCAGCCTATATGCTGGCGGAAGTAGCAGGTACTCAATTAGTCGAGGTAGGACAACACCAACCTTATAAAAAGGGGGCGGGATTTGTTCCCAGGCTTATTTTTCCAAAACATCTGAATGTGTTATTGCTACGATTGATGATTTGATTTTGTAATGAATAGGCACTGTGGATAAAAATGAAATTCTTGGGCTAATGGTAGGTGCTTTAGCAGAAGATGTTCCCTAGCTCTTTCCTCAAAGTCAAAGACGTGTTCTATGTGGCACATTTCTTCTGTAACTGTGACAAGAGTATTGTAGGACGATGGTGATAGAGAAAAGCTAGTCATCATAGAATTTTAGTTGAGTGAATCTGCTGAGTTCTGTTTGTGATGGTTTGTTTTGGGGTTTTCGAGTTTTGATTCCCGAAATTTACATTTCTTTGATAAGTCCAAAATTGCCAGCTTTCAATTGTCATTGTGATACTAATCAGTGGAAAATGTAAAATGTTCTTGTATCCTACCAGATAGATCATTAGCAGGTAAGTACAAATTTAGGTATGATATTGATCTGGGATAGGTCATAGGAGAGTCTGCAATATAAAACTTATTTTTCTGTTTCAATTGCTGTTAGGATATGTCATTTGTCTCCAACATAAGATCCCTATTGACTGACCAGATACAAAGTATCTGATAGCTAAGTGTCCATGTATGTATTGGTTTATTGTGTTGAAGTTGGAATCCCCTTAATATTTAGTCTCTTTATAAATTATTTATCCAGTTCGTTTTTATCTTCCAATCAGTTTACTCCAAGCTGCATAGCTTTGTTTATGTTCCTTTTTGGTCAATGAGATACTATAAATGCAATCAATTTTTCATTCTTGGGCTCTTCTCGGAGTAATGGTTAGATATCTCGAGTTCATAATACCATGAACTTCTAGTTGATTACTCTGTTTCACTTAGCTATCTGACAATCTTTTATCTATCTGCAAATCTTTTCCTTGGATACTTAACATATTCTTTCATTGCCACTTTAATGGTGATTCACTTTCTCTATACTGCTTTATTCTTTATTTACAGGCTGTTGCAGGTTTGGCTGCAGATGGGAGGCAAATTGTTGCCCGAGCCAAGTCCGAAGCAACCAGCTTTGAAAGGTTTGCTTATAACCACCATGTCTGAAAACGATATAAATATAAGTACTTACATCTCTGTGCTTGATTTTTTTGTTGTGCCCTCTGGCTCTCCTACAATATAGCATTCATGGGAGTATTTATTCATTGTGAAATAACTCAGTGATGACCATGAACAAAATCTAAAGAGATTTAAGTTTATTTCCCGCTCATAACTTTAATATATGAACAGGATTATCAATTATGTTATTGAATCACCAGAAGCATATAATGAAATTAAACGTGAAAGTATTTGATGTGCCTATGGTATCTCAATGGTGTTAATTACATCGTAACATCCAATAAGTGTCAAATAGAATAAAAACCTAACAAAGTGTCTGTGCATTGGCCATTGTGTGATGGTTTTGAATGGTAAAGGTCACTTCTTGGGCAAGGTTCTTGCAGTTTAACATAGATGGGAAATGTAGCTCTTATTAGTAGCTAGCTGTATGGTTTTCTCGGCCTAGTTATAGGAGATAGTATTAAAAAAGCAGTACCTTACAGCCAGCTAATTGAGACAGAGAAATAATATAAGTGAAATTTCAACTATGGCGGTACTTTTTCTCTTTTGGAAGTGTTCCTTTTACTTGTGAGATAAGTGGTATTTAAGATGGTATTCAGTATTCATCCCCAAGGTGATGGTTGAGTGGTTGAGTCAGAGGAGTTAGGAGTAACATCTGGAGATCTTCAAATCCCAGTTACGACACTCAGCATGAGCCTATTCCCTCAGCCTCAGTGAGCAGATTTATTCAGAACCTGTGTCGGTGGCTATAGTTAGGTTGTCTGGTGGATTAGTGGAGGTGCATGCAAAGCTGGACTCTACACCCCCATCCTTAAAAAAAGTTGGTTTTCAATCTATCTGTTGCCATGGTTGCAAAAAAAAGAGAGGCACCACTTGACTACGTCCTTGTTTCTCTTCTCTTTTTCTGGCAAAAACTTACATCCACTTGAGCATATTCTATTGTTAACCTTTTCCTAAGAAAATCCCAGAGTTACAATAGCAGAGACTAACTCGCTGTAAAACAATAGCCATCCTCACACTATGCTCTTGGCTTTTATGGGATGCTCTGCTGTATGTTTTGTGTGGGAATATACTGGGTATGTTGTTGTTGTTATTGCTCTGCTGTATGTTTTATTTGTCAAAGGTTTTTTAAGTCTCAACATAAAATTCTGGATACTGCTGATTTTTTTTCTAGTGACTGATTGTCACTTACCTGACTGGTCACCCCTAATTTCCTGTCTCTTGTTGGTGGTTTTGCAATTTGCAGTGTCTATGGTGAGCCAATTCCAGTGAAAGAACTTGCAGAACGTGTTGCTAGTTATGTGCATTTATGCACACTGTATTGGTGGCTCAGGTTTGTAGGATTATGTACAGCCGTTTGTATATTGACGATTTTTTATTTGTAAAACTTAACAAACTAAAAAAATAAATAAAAAATTGCTATATATGTAAAACTTTTGGTATACTTGCTACAGGCCTTTCGGATGTGGGGTGATTCTTGGAGGGTATGATAGAGATGGACCTCAACTATACCTGGTTGAGCCTTCTGGTGTCTCCTATGTGAGTTGAATCGTTTTTTCAATTACAATAGATATTTGCTCCACTGGACTCTTCTCTTAATTCCCATAACAATATATGATTTACTTTCTACTTATCCCGAAAAAATGAGACAGTTTATGATTCATTTCCTTGCTACGATCTGGTCTTATTGCATGTTATTTATTTAATATGTGAATACATTTTGCATTTGTGTAGAGGTACTTTGGTGCTGCTATTGGAAAGGGCAGGCAAGCTGCTAAAACGTAAGTGTGTAGTTCTCTTCTCGACATCCTAATTTCCACATTCAAATCTTCATAACTCAAATGTGTGTTGACTGTCAATTAACTCAAAATCAAATTACTAACAACTCAACAACAACATACGCAGTATATTACCACAAAGTGGGGTCTGGGGAGGGTAGAGTATACGCACTCCATACCACTACCTCAGAGGTGAGGTAGAAATGATCCTTCCATAGAATGATATGCCTACACTTCAACATGAAACACTATGGTACATTGATATTTTTCCTACAATGCAATTTTTTTAGGAAGTTGTTCCCTTTGCCCTTTATATTGTTACCAGCAAGCTAAAACAAGGAACATAAATCCTGCATAGTGTGGTGGTTGGTTCTTTATTCTCCATTTCAACTTTGCCAGTAGGTCTGCGGTTTTCAAAAATTAGAAATCGAGCATATTTTTTACGTGTTGCTTATGAAAACAACACATACTTTCCCTCTTAGTTTTTTTGTTCAAAACACGGTTAGAAGTATTTATCTGCATAAAAGACATGCATGTAATCAGTCCCAAGGGTATGACTTAGTGTTTTAGGCATGAGAGTAATAACCTGGGACATAGGGAGTAGTACATTATGCAGTCCGAGTCGAGAAGGAAAAATGGTGAGAAGGTCATTCAATCAAGTGTTCCTTTATAAATAAGCTAGAATTTACATTGTTATCCTTTTGGCTTGCTTTGCACTAAATTTTCTTTATGCTGTGTGACATAATATTAATGTGATATATGCAGAGAAATTGAGAAGTTGAAGTTATCTGAAATGACTTGTCGACAAGGAGTTATTGAGGTAGCTAAAATGTAAGTAATTGTTCCAATTGATCTTTATCATTTGCAACATTTTTGTATTTATCAACTTGATCCGATTCTCAACAGATGATTATTTAGGTCTTTTGACATTGAGAACTACCTTCTAATCAAGTTGGCTTAAGCATGTTTGTTGCTCTTTGACCTCCGATTACTGTACTTATTCCTTGCAGTTCCACCACTTTAGTTTTGATATGAAAATGTGTCATTGTGATCTATGAATTCTATGTATGTAGAAATTCTACAGTAGAATAATCTTAGTTCTGCCTGAAATCGTATTTGTATTTCAACCTATGTTGCTCAGTCTCTTAAAAACTGATGCTGCACCTGTGTCAGATTCTTCAAAAATACACTACTTTTGGAGAATCTGACACACACCCATCGACATTTATGAAGAGTCTGAGCAACATAGATTCCAACTTGTTGTCTACATGTTTTAATTTCTGGTATCTGTGGTTTATATTTTCAAAGAATTAAGGGGTCAAATTTATGCTTTCTGCATGTTTCCTCAATTAGATCGCTGGCTTTATAATAAACTCCATTTAAAGAACTTTAGTCCATATGAGAGTCATTCTCGGAGATGAGTCGAACATCCTAATTTTCCGCTGATGCCATTGACAACTAGAATTTACTTTCTCCTCGAGTGTTTTGAGAATATGTTTTGTTTGCAAGCAGAATTTACGGAGTACATGATGAGGCAAAGGACAAGGCATTTGAACTTGAAATGAGCTGGGTATGTGATGAGTCCAACCGCCAACATCAGAAGGTAACTCCGGTATCCTTTTAAAGTAAATTTTCCTTCTAGAAGGGCGGCACGAAGGAGTTTGTTCGACTTATATGTATATATCAAATGTTATTGTAAAATACTGATGGTCCTTGTTTGTAGGTTCCTGATAATCTTTTAGAGGAAGCAAAGGCTGCAGCTAAAGCTGCACTTGAAGAGATGGATGCAGATTAAGACTACTTCTTTATGATCAATGCTGCTGATGATGAAAGCGATTTATAGTTTCTTGTAACTCTGAATTCTGTAAGCTTTACAACTCGGAAGTTAAATCCAGGTATTAGTTTGCTTTTTAAAACGATGAAATCTGATTTTGGTTGTTGATTTTCTTCTACTAGTCTTTGGTCTATAAAGCTTGCTAAACGAGAAAATCACGAATTTCTATTTCGTGGCCCAAAAAATTCAAAATAAGCGACATCTGCTTCTGAGAAATGACTAGTATCATTCACTAGGACGTTATGGACACTCAAATTTTGAGGTTGAACAGAGCTGGTTGCACATATTTCGAAAAATTCATAGACTAACACATGAATAATCGAAAAAAAATTCATTTCCTGTTTCGGGCCTCATTTCGACTCGAAAAAAACTACGTGTGTCCTTCTGAATCAACGCGCATCACTTAATAGATCGTCAAGGACGTCCCCAAAAGATTTTGACCAAAAAATTGTCAGGTGCACATATCAAATAAAATTCATAGATTGTAACACACGAAAAAATGAAAAAACGAAAAAATTCTTATTTCTCATTTCGAGCCACGTTTCGACTCGAAAAAACCTACGTTTGCCCCTCTGAACCAACGCGCGCCATTAAATAGGTCGTCACGAACGCTCACAAAAAATTTTGGCCAAAAAATCGTCGGGCGCACATATCACACAAAATTCATGGACTATATAACACATGAACAAATGAAAAAATCCCTATTTTCATTCCGGGCATCGTTTTGACACGAAAAAACCTATGTTTGCCCCTCCGATCCAACGCGCGCCATTAAATAGGTCGTCGCGAACGCCCACAAAAAATCTCGGCCAAAAAAAAACCGGGCGCACATATCACACAAAATTCATGGACTATAATACACAAAAAAAGGAAAAAATCCCTATTTCCCGTTTCGTCTGGGCCACGTTTTTACTCGAAAAAACCTACGTTTGCCTCTCTGAACCAACGCGCGCCATTAAATAAGTCGTCACGGACGCTCACAAAAAATTTTGGCCAAAAAAACGTAGGGCGCACATATCACACAAAATATATGGACTATAACACATAAAAAAATAAAAAAATCTCTATTTCTCATTCTGGGTCACGTTTTGACTCGAAAAAATCTAGGTTTGCCCCTCCGAACCAACGCATACCATTAAATAGTATCGTCACAGACGCCCAAAAAAAAATCATCCAAAAAATCGTCGGACGCACATATCACACAAAATCTATTGCCTATACACACGAAAAAATGGAAAAATCCATATTTCCCGTTTCGGGCGACGTTTCGACTCGAAAAAAACTACGTTTGCCCTTGCAAACCAACGCGCGCCACTAAATAGGTTGTCACGGACGCCCTCTAAATATTAAAGCCAAAAAACTGCCGGGCCCACATATCACACAAAACCCATGAACTATAACACACGAAAAAATAGAAAAATCACTATTTTTCGTTCCGGGCCACGTTGCGACTCGAAAAAACCTACGGTTTCCCCTCTGAACCAATGTGCGCCATTAATAGGTCGTCATGGACGCCCCCAAAAAATTTCAGCCAAAATTCCGTCGGAAGCACGTATCACATAAAATTCATGGACTAACACACACGAAAAAATCAAAAAAATGATATTTTCTGTTCCGCGTCTCGTTTCGACTCAAAAAAACCTATGTTCGCCCCTACTAGTATCATTTAGTAGGCCATCACAGGTGGACTCACAAAATTTGAGGACAAAGAGAACTAATCTCACATATTTCGAAAAGTTTGTGGACTAATACACACGAAAAATCAAGAGAATCATGAATTCTTATTTCGTGGCCCAAAAAAATCCAAAATAAACGAGGTCCGCCCCTGATTCATTATAAGTCGACAGATTGCATAGCCATTAGTAAATGAATGTGAGCATAAGATATAAGTTTCTATTAGCAGAGTAATATAGTATGTTTTCGATCTGAAACTAATATTTGAGTAAATGAATATGTAATTGAGTTTTGTTTTTGTAAATGAACTTGTTCCAGTTGTGTCATGAACTATATCTGGTAAATTTGGAACGATACAGAAAAGATTAGCATGAGTCATGCACAAGAATGATCCACGCAAAGTACTATAATTGAGAAATGGAGTACCTAAGCGGCTACATTGTATATTATCTCTTGCAGGAAATGAGGGCCATGATTGTTCATTGGAATCTGAGAAGTCTGGGGTTTTCCTGGTTTTGAGCAACTGAATTTGACTTCAAAATTCATCAAGTAACAAAATTAGCAATTTGGGATACTGAAAATGCAACAATAAAGAAAAGAAGAATATATATAGTTAGCGTTACACCTAGATTCTCATGTTTCTAGGTTGTATTTTCTTTCATATCACGCCAACATCCTGTCTATAGCGTGGCTCGTGTGTGAATTCATGGTCAAACATGACACTTGCTTGATATATCCATTTGGTTAAGAAATAAAATTATGTTTTTTGCTATCAATAGCTTGATGACAATCATTTGATCCTAACATATCATTCATGGTCGTGTTGGATTCTCAAAAGCAACAATATATAGGGATCCAAATAGAAGAAAAAACAAGCAAACTATTCATTGCTTAAGGTGACACCAGAGATCTCTGAGGCGATTCCGAGCTATTTGAACTTTATGTGTTCGGATTCGGGATTCTATGTGACGCCCATGATGAAGGACGGGTGAAAGACAAGGACTAACAAACTTCTAGGTTGACAAACTTCTGTAGAAGGGATGCACATGTCACTTTAAGCAAATCTAGTCTTTGAACGACAGAAGAAGCTAAAGAGCTTCATAAAGCATAGCACAAGTTCACATGATATACGTGCTATTGGGCTCGATGATGACAAGTTCGAAATCTATTATTTGTAATTATTTTAACTCAATAAATTCTAATAATTCTGGACCTCTTCCATCTCCTAACAAAATGAAAGAGAAAAAAAAACCAAAAAGATGGACTCTTAAATCAAGGGTATGGTTAAGATTTCTCATCTAAAAATAGAATTCAATCTCTTTTTATATTCCTCTACTCATTATCCACTCCAAAATCATCAAATTATTTAATTTATACAACAACAAAAAAAATGGTGCAACCAATATAAATAGGACTTGTCTTGTAACATAATTAACACAACTTAGCTCAATGGCATACAAGTTAACAGCCCTTTTCCTACTTACACTTTTCCTCATTTCCACAACAACTCCATTAGCTCATGGAGTTCTCATCAATGGCCAAAATGTTATTGGGCTTAGGATACGTGGACTTTTAGTTTGTTCAGCAACTGGTAATCCACCAGGTCCAGGACTTGCTGGAGTAAATGTTAGAATTTCATGTAATGGTGGTAAAACAAGTCTTGTCCAAGTTTTAACTGATGCTAATGGTTTCTTTCAAACTGTGCTTACTGCATTGGATGGAATTTTGTTTGATCAAAATTCAACACCATGTCAAGTGATAGTTGACACTCCAATTGCTAATTGTGGAGTTGAGTTCCCAAAAGGAACATTAAGGGCACCAATTAGTCTTGTTGGTAACCTTATTCAAACTTTGCTTGGCCTTATTGCTGACACTACTTGTGGACCATTTCACTACATTCCAATCTGATCTTTTGCCTCCTTTAAGTTCTTCTCCTTATGGTCAAGAAAGAAAGAAATCGCCTAATATGTAATGGCGTATGTGTGTCTTGTAGTACTTTTTATGTATCGAATAATGGTTATGTACGTCTAGTGTCTTTCGATTTGGGTGCCATCTGAGGGTTGGTGTTTAGTAGAGCAAAGCTTCTATAATGTTGTAATATCAAGGATGTGAGTTTGATGTTTCAAATTAAACAAGGAGAAGATTAATGTTTTATTCATGTTTTCGACATGACATCCAAAACGATATCTACAGGTAAGCCACCGTACGATGAAATTACACAGTAAGCAAAATAATTCAACTACAACAGGAATATTCATGAAGCACAGAAATTGATATTCCATGTACAGAATGGAGGAATAAATATACTGAACAGTGTCCTACTCCTAAAAGTCTGTAAAGTAAACAATCACACATATCTCACTCGGGAATCTCAACAGTTCCTGTCTTTACAACAAATAATCACATTTGACAGAAGAAAAAAAGGTACACCTCTGTAACAACTGTTCACAAATGCAAAAGCTGGATAGCTAATGAGCAGCACATGCTCCAGGGACCATTAACTGTTAAACTTCAAGTTTCACAAAGATGCAGGAAGCACAGGTTGATTTACTGTTCAAGTTGGTAAACGCCTACGTAAATTCCTTGCCCAGCATTGAGGATCTAATAAATTGTTCTTATTGAAGGACTCCATCTTCGCATACTCCTGGAGATCCTGAAAGACTGTCAAGAGCCACAAAATATACGTGCTGCAAGGATTCCATAATTGAAAACAAAATCTCTAACTCGAGGTATCAATCTGCTTTCCATGATCTTCCTCAGGAATATGTCGCTTTAACCTTGTGAGCCAGATATCAAAATTCATTGGATATGGTGTTCCACAGAGGCTGTCAACATAATCTGCGAATGCTTTCAAGACTGCAGAAATATCTCCTAGCTTCTGTTGGATCAACCGTTTTGACCAAGAGGTTTCCCTCCACTGCAGTGCCCCTTCAACCGAATCCAAGTTGGGCATGTGACTGCCAGAAGAGAAGTAAAGCATGTATACCAGACTCTCTGCATCAGAGGCTGAACACAGTTTCCCTTCTTGAAGGGCATAGGTAGATGAGAAATGTAAATTCATTGCAGGACGATCCCTCTCTTCTAAAATAGCATGTCCCCAACCAATGAGAACGAAATAAGGCTGCCTCACACCAGAATAAACAAAAATAACATTCTCAGGCCTGATATCGCCGTGCCGAATGCCAGCTGAGGCAGCTGCAGAAAGGGCAGATAAGCAGTCATGGCAACACCTAATAGCCTCATCAGTACCAAATTGGCCAAGTCTCACCATATCAGCAACTGTTCTGCCCACTGGACTAGTCACTAAAACTGGGGTCCCACACCATTGACGATCACAGTTACCACCCGAGCTTGGTCTCCTGCATTGGCCAGGGTGAATTATCCGGCCAGATGCATTCAATTGAGGTAGATACTTGCTAGACAACTCCTTTTGCTTCATAACACCCAATACCTTTGTCTGCCTCTGAACTTGATACCACAGCTTCATATCTTCCCATGCTGGTTCCAGCTGAGAAGGATGCGAACCAACATACAAAAATGAAGTCGTACCTGGATCTTCAACAGAAGATGCAATATAATACGGAATCTCTCCATCTGTTAGGACATCATTTATCTGATAATCCTTCTTCCAGTTTGAATCTTCAATCAGCACAATAGAACCGATTTCCAGCTTCATGGGCTTGTCAGGTTCTAACCTGAAGGATTCTTCATGTACTTCAACAATTTCAGGTGAAGCACTACGCTGCTGGAAGCGAAACAAACCATTTCCATTCACCCAGCTATCCCCCAATTGTCTTTCAATTCTTCTTGCCTGAAGACGAGCACTGTGGTCAGCAGCCAAATCTTCAATCGAATTCTTTGACATTCCAGCATATTGTGTGATCGAGTGGAAGGTCGCATAAAGTGCCTGTAAAGCCCCGATATCCCCCCAATTAGCATTTCCAAGCTTGTTCCAAATCCTATCGATGGGAGAAATGGTAATTAAAGCATTATTCTTTATCCATTCAGCAGCACAACCATATACATCATTCAAATCCATTTCCAACTTGCTTATATCTCCTTCAACTTTCAGGACCCCACCATATTGAGTGTCAACTAAAAGAACAAAAACTGAATTCAAACTGAGAGGAATATTGGATCTACTGATGCTTCTCGCAACCAATACTCTTAGAGCAAAGAATAAAGCTTCACCTAAAATTGAGAGACAAGGTTTACAGTCATTCTCTACTGTAGCAAGGTTTCCAATATCGGACCTTAGAATAGCAAGTTCCAGAATATCATCCCATTTCCCTTGTGGATGCCTTGGGTTCTTTAACATTACAGCTGTGGCACAAAGACCTCCTAGTCTCCCTTTCGAAATGGCTTTCTCAGCCTGATAGAATCTCAGGTTTGAATTATAGACACAAGAAACATAGAATGGCAAAGTTTCATCCTGACCCCAAAATGCCTCCCACAAACCTTTCACACTTGCATGTAAGAAATCTTCCAGAGCAAGATAAGCAGTTGCTTCCACAGCACCAGAAGTCGAGGCATAAACAGCACTAGGCATACGAATCAGCTGCTGAAAAGGAACTCCTCCCAAAGCATAATCGAACTTTTGAAGATCTATCAACTCAAAAGGGACATCAAACGAGGGTTCATTATGAGTTGAATTTTCTATTGTTTCTTCATACCACGTTTTGAGGTTTTCAGTCAGGCTTTCACTATCTACAAACCTATGGAGAAACTCTTTCCGATCATGAACCCTGCCACCTGAAGATATACTGGATTTTTTTGCACCAGACTCCACAGATTCCCGGTCTGGAGATCCACCTGTAGTGCCAGATAAAGGAGATTATTAGATGTGTTCCAGGAATTGCTGCCAAAAGAACATAAAATGAAAGTTCAAAGTCCACAAGAGAAAAAGCAAGCTCCTCAAGGGGGAATTGATGGATTCTTTTTGCATGTCAAAAAGAATATATTAGGACAGATATTATGCCATAGAGTAGAGAATCCATGGACTTCAAGAGTTTTTAAGGCCACAGCCATGCAACAAATACTAGCAGCATCTAAATCAGAACATCAATGGACTAGTGGTACCTAGGACACATTATCGCTATTAGTTTCTTCACCAACTAAAAAAGGATATTTCAAACTTAGCAACCTTATATGATTGCTGCAAGAAACATACCAACTATGTTCAAAGGCACTTTGTTATTGCTGCAGCCACTAATACCTGTATTTTATCTATGGACTTCCCAAAGGAGATTGGGCTAATTCTCAGCCAGCATCCAGTTAAGAACTAAGCAAGAACAGATCCCACTCAAGTGCACACTTCTCTATTTTCACAAATCCGCATTCAGGTCTAGGTTCTGCTTTGGGGGATATGGATAGTATGTTGAAAAAGAAAATGATGGTAGTGTTCAAGACTCTTCTAAGTAGGTCTGTTTATACGGGTTTAAGGGAATTGGTAGTCTAACATCCTCGTTTATAACCATATTCATGTTCCCTGATCAATTTGAAGATTTGTAGTCCATCTCAAACGACTTGATTCATATCCATGAAAAGAAATAAGCTAGCCCTTCCGAATTTCCCACCCATAATAATATTTATGCATTGAATTTACACCAGAACTACTGCGTATGATAAGTGATATACACCTTTGCACCAATTTGCGTTAGGTACAAAAGGGAAAATTAGCTCCAACATTCCGATCATAAGTTCAGGGAGCTAACAAAATCCAAAGAACTGATCAATATTATTTTGAAAAGACAAATTTCTCCAGAAAAGGATTTGAGTAGACATTTAGCTTGAAGTTGAAGTTCCATCAAAACATTTGCGATTTTTTTCTGTCCAAACACCAAAAAATACTTGCACGGATCATTTGTCAGATACCTTTGTACCAACTCTTTCTGTACTATAGCTAAGAGGAGTGAAAAACTGAATAAATCAGATAGTTACCGCAAAAAGGTATTACTCAAACCAGATGCATTTTGCTGAGGTGTACCAGTCAAAATTTTACCTTAAACAACACCAACATGCAAATGCTGGTGCATCAAATTTATGAGTGTAAGAAAGAAAATCAGTATATGACATGCAAAACTGTCATTAAAATGTTAATATAAAAGAAAATCATTATAAAACATGCATAAAAGTTATTAAAATGTTAATATTATTCTCACAAGTCATCTCTGTCCTAAAAATTGGCAACCAAGAGACCATACAGCTTAAGAACGTCTAGGACAATATTAAATTTGATGCTCACAACGGCAACATTTCTTCTTTCCACAAAACAGATACTTCTAAAAATCAATACCCATGTCCTCAAAATTAAGAAACATAATTTATTGTATCTCAAAATTTAGTAAATCAAAAGCCGGGCATGAGACTTCAGGTTTAAAGGGCAGCATTGGAGATTCATGATGCAGCCTCTTAAGTCTTACCATCAACTAATCAACCAAGTAAATAGCAATCATTAATTCATTATTGTGCATGTTACTCAGTAAATTTTCACTTTTAACTGAATTCAATAAAACCTATCATGACCTAAGAATCCAAGATTTCTTTTTGTAATAAAGATACTCCCTCCGTTTCATTATACTTGGCCCCTATACTAAAAATATTTTTTCCTTTTTACTTGTCCATTTTACCAAATCAAGAGAGTTTTATTACTTTTTCCCATACTACCCTTAGTATTAAATAACTACATAAATTAGTTAGTAGTCAAATTTAGAGTCCAAAACATCATTAATAAGGTTAATTTAGTAAAATACACCCCTAATAAAATGAGAAACAGAGGGTGTACTAATATTATTACTCCCGCCCTTCCAATTTATGTGACATAGTTTGACCCCACATGGATTTTAAGCTTAAAAGGAAGACTTTTGAATCTTGTGGGGTAATAAACATAACATAACATTTTGAATCTTGTATCTTAAACATGCCATAACGTTTATGTGACTATAAAGCTTCTCTTTAAGGGTAAAATGAATAGTTTATAATTAGATATTTCCAAATACAAAAATGTGCCATTCTTTTTGGAAAGGCTAATAAGGAAATATTACCATATAAACTGGAACCGAGGGAGTACTAATAACAGGTATTTCAAGAGTTTATCTTCGAAGAGTATATAGTACCCATTCAATCTTCTTCAGAATTCAAGATTTACTCTCAGAAAAGGGGAGAAAAAAGCACACTGCTCATGTATGCAGAACTGCAATTGATCTTAGCTAAAGAGGACGAGAAAGGTATATTTATTGGACAATAGAGGAACATGGAAAAGTATAAGATAAACCAGTTTACGTGCATCTCATCCTGAAAAGAGCGGCACTAATCCCATTAAAGTCATAATCTTTGTCAATTCATTTGTCCATATTATTGTTGTTTGAATCATAGTTATTATGTTGAATTGCATATTTATACCTTTTTCCCGTCTGTGTTTAGTTCTGTAAAGCCCCAACAGTTTCAGCATTTTCTCCTGCTTTCACCTTTGATAACACTGATTCAGAAAGAGTTTTTTCTCTTCTTCTCTCTCATATTTACAGTTACTACTGCTTTCTGATGTGATTCGTCAAAGAAGGAAGGAGAAATATATTTAACGAGAGTTTCAAATTCTCCAACATTAAACATCTAAGTAGGACTATTTAAAACTTTTTTCCCCATCTAGTACTTTTATTCCTTATGTAACTCAACCACTTTCCATTTCCTCACAATTAAATGACAGATAAATAATTCAGCCATATTTTCCATTATACATGCCAAGAATTTGTACGGAACACTTCTTCCATTATCGTTTTTATTTTTGTTGTTTTGATTGGTATTTGAGTGGAGAAATAAAGTTCCTCCTTTTCATTACTTTCTCTTCCCAGTATCAAGCATTTACAAGACCAATTCTTCCAACAAATGAAAATAAATGGGAGACAAATATACAAAGATAACGAGTCACACGGGACGACCCAAGCAAAGACTAAAATCCAAATAGAACTACAAGATCTTTTTTATTTATTTTCTAAAAATTGGGGGTAGGGGAAGGGGAAATGGGGGAGGGGATTACAAGGCGGGGAATTAACCCTCACCAACGAGGCAAAATTTCAGGTAGGCAACCAACTGAGCTACTAAGATTCCGCATAACTACAAGATCATTTGCTCTTTCCCGTTAATTTTCCTTCCATCTCCTTTTATCAGCAAAATAGAAGAAGGTAGAATTATTTTTGCCTCTCCACTTTGAGAAAAAGAGCCTAAATTTAACTCAACAAATCAAAAACTACAAACTTAGAACATAAAGACTGGAGCTTTCAGCCAAAGATCATAGCAAATTTTGCTTACCAAATTATCACTAAAAATCAAAGAATTCAGCAACCCATTTACCAAAACAGAATTCAGGAAAACCCCAATTCAGTAAAATCCAGAAAGGGAAAGTCAAAGTCAAAGAATGGCCCAAATCTCTAGGGTTTTTAACAGAGAAAAAAAAAAGTAAAAATAGATATATGTACCTTCCATTACGGAGAAAAAATAGGAAATTGAACTGAAATTGGCTTCAGATCCTCAGCTTATAGGTCGGAAAATACCAAGTCTCCGATGAACTCTCCCATTTCCCAACTTTCTCTCTCTAAACAAACACACACTCTTTCTTTCTCTCTCTTATTGCCTCGGAATCGTCAGACTCAGACCATAATATAAAATTCAAAAATGAATATTATTCATTTTATTATTTCTAGGTAATAAAATTATTTTTTATATTTTTTCCTTGTAAGAAGAGAGAATAATTATGGGAAGCCGGCAGGGGTGAATTTTTGGTATCATTACAGTTTGTTTGTGAGATTGTCAAGATTTCGAAAATTTTGACTAATAATGACTTGTCTTTGGACCATATGTGTCCTTTTGTTAAGCTTCTACTTTTTGTCTTCTACACCTCAAAAAAGTAAAATAATTTGGTTTTTTTTAAGAGTTGAAAAGAATATTCCAAATAAACTGCGGGAATACACCGCATATGTTGTTGTTGTTCATAAATCACCATAGACCTAGAGTTTGAACCTCAGCCCATTTTCCGTATCTTGTGTGCACAAATAATGTCATGAATATGCAAAATTAGTTTTGCTTATCGTCATTGCACTAATAATAATGCTATAAATATATGCAAAATTCGTTTACAAAGATCGTTGTACATGAATTAGAATAAATCTATTTATGTTCAAAAGTACGTGTACATTACTTCTACATGCCTACACATTTACCACTAAAACCATGTTAAATGATATGTATTCTTGCTTCAATTATCAACATGACCACTCTCATAACAATCACCACTTCTCACTTCTCAGTGAAAAATTTCTGCAGTAAGGTGCTGAGTTTTCCTCAGAGAATCATTCATAAATATCAGAAATAATGCATAAAGCAATTGACAATTTGTAAGCTGCATGGATGACAAAGTAAATGTCAGCTCGAGATTGTTACAGTTTCCAGTATTTAACAAATGCAAGGTAAAAGAAGCTATTAGAACTGCATTCGTCAATAATTAAATAAATAAAAAGTTACAGTCTCCGTAGACTTAGTTCAACAAAGCCCTAAAAATGAACCAGAGAACCTTATCAGCCGAGGTACAAGACTAGAGAAGACATCACAGACAACCGAATAAGAGAAAGAAAATGATTCAACCACCAAACGATAGAGCATTACATTCATCCAAAGCTACAACCTATCAGGATAAATTTGTAAAAAGAAACCATTATCCCAAAGCTGATCCAGTCTGATGAATGTTTGGTCTTTTTTCACAGTTTTAAGAAAAAAAAGCAACTTCAGAAGAGGCAAATCACTTGGCCATCATGACCTTGACAAACTCATCGTAGTTAATTTGTCCATCACCATCGACATCGGCTTCCCTGATCATTTCATCAACTTCTTCATCAGTAAGCTTCTCACCGAGGTTTGTCATCACATGACGGAGCTCAGCAGCAGAGATGAAACCATTCTGGTCCTTGTCAAAAACTCTGAATGCCTCCTTCAGCTCCTCCTCTGAGTCTGTATCCTTCATCTTCCTGGCCATGAGGTTCAAGAACTCTGGGAAGTCGATGGTTCCATTACCATCAGCATCCACTTCATTTATCATGTCCTGGAGCTCAGCTTCAGTTGGGTTCTGTCCCAACGACCTCATCACAGTCCCAAGCTCCTTAGTTGTAATGCAACCTATTCAAAACTTCACTATTAGCATACTAGACCTGAAGGATCAAACAACCTATTATTCTGACTGCAGTTTCCTTTTTAGTTCATACATACAAAAGAAACCAAAATGTAAAATTAACCACACGAGACAACCACAAAAGCCATCATCCATGCGTGGAGAGTCTAAACAGAAATTCAACTATACAAATCAATGTTCCTTCCAAGGGCCTCGGTATTATGAGAAGTTTAGAGGACACATCTCACTTCATATGCTATCTCCCAAAGTCAACAGTAAACAGTATGATAAGTATCTAAATCAAAAAGCACAAAGAAGTGCCATAATAGGAATTCCAAACAAAATACATGAATCTTCTAAGATATTTGCATCTTTCTGCTACCACATCATTTGGGGACATTTTGTAGAAACATTACTTGCACAGCTAAAACAAGAGCCGAAAGCAAAACCAGTTCTGAAGTTGTAACTGATTAAAAAAATAAAGTCAATACACATAACAGCTGGAACTCCAAGGGAAACACCATCGTGCAACATAAAAACTATAGCTCTTCCTCAAACCAAGACATTTTTCAAACTACCACTTCATCCCCACCATTCCATACAAATTAAATCAGATAAGAACACAAAACGACATATATACGTTCATTTTGGGTAAAAAAAAAGACATAAGAAAACAATCTAGTTTATATTACTTCAGAAAAGTTAAAGTGAACACGTCAAAATCAAATTTTTAGACCATTATTTGCGGCATCTTATTTCTGGCAGATAATTTAATGAACAGATTTTGCGTTAGTAGAGCAAAAATTAAAAAAACACAAGTACCATTTCAAATGCTTACAACTATAACAGAATCTGCAAGAGATCTGCTCAACACAGCTATGATAAAGACAGGGAACCTACAACCACCATTTAGGGAAAGTTGATATCACAATAAGAGTAGCTATAAAGACAGAAACTTTAGCCCATGTCGAAAACACGTACTAAAAATTACAATACAAGGTCAAAGAGTCGCCCTTTTTAATAAATAAGGCTAAAGATTCAACTTTTATTATATTCTTCACGTTTCCGACTGAATGCTTCAGAAATCACGCAAAATAATCCCCTGATTTGTATTTTTCGACATCTTAAAGACAAACATCTCCAATATTTCTTAGCTAATAAATTATGGCACTCAAAATTCAACACTTAATTCAATTAAAAGCTTATATCTCTCATTTTCTCTAATCGATTACTTTCTCAAGGGAGTTATCATTCGTATATACCAAATCAATCAAGTTTTACACATTTCAGAGTCACCAAATCCACTAAAATCAACATTTTTTTTGCAACTCTAATCATTCCATCAACCTTTAATATATTTTTCATTTTTCCGGCTGAATGCTTCGCAAAAATAATCATTTTTTGACATCTTAACAACAAAGATCTATAATATTTCTTAGATCATAAGTTATGGCACTCGAAATTCAACACTTAATTCAATTAAAAGCTTATATCTTTCATTTTCTCTAATCAGTTGCTTTCTCAAGAGAGTTATCATTCATATATACCAAATCAATCATGTTTTACACCTTTCACATTCACCAAATCCTCTAAAATCAGCATTTTTTCAAATCTAAAATCGAAACGGAGACTAAACATATAGATCTGGAAAATAAAATCAAACTTATTGCCGTAAATCAAGTAATTGGAAACAAACCATCTCCGTCCTTGTCGAATAGGCTAAAAGCCTCCTTGAACTCAGAGATCTGATCATCGGTGAGCTGATCTGCCATTTGGAGGGGAGAAGAAGGTTCTGGAATTCAGAGAAAACAGAAAAAAAAAATGGGTGTTTTTTGAGCTTCTCGCCTCGAGAGAAGAAAATGGAGTCTTTATAATCAATACATTAGACTTTTCAATGGGCCAATTAAATCTAATTATAAAATACCTCTAAATATATCCGACTTTCCCGCTTTACCCTTCCCTTCTTCCTTCACCTCCCATTTTCTTTTCTTTTTTGTGATATATATTAGATACTACTCTCTTTTGGCTCCTCGTCCTTCTTACTAAACATAGATGCTATAAAACATTTGTCATTTTTAAAAATTAATTATTTTTTTTATCTTTGTCCTTAATTATAATAGGAATAGATATTAATGTAGTGCACAAGAGAGAAATATTAGCCAAGTGCGAAACGGATAACTGCTGAAAGCATCTAAGTAAAGATAATTTAGTCATATTTTTCTTAAGGGGCGTGTAAGTCAAAAATGTGATAAGTAAAGCTGTTCGAAGGAATACATGATACTACTACTAATTTATACGGGGGACAAAATTATGGTTGTTAACTTGATTAAGATACTCTCGAGCTTCAATTTGTTTGTTTTACTTTTTTTTTAGTCTATTTAAAAAAATAAAAAAAAAATTTGAAAACTCTTTAATTTAAATGGTGAGAAAACTCCTTGCTTATCGGTAAGAGGAAATTTCACATGACATGTTGTACGCCACAAGATTAAAAGATATTTTGGTACATTTTATTTATCTTTAATTTAAGATCACAAAATTTAATTATTATTTTTTTAAAATTTCATATCAAGTCAAAATCAGAAAACTAAATTAAAACGAAGAGAGTAATGATTAAGAATGTAAATAAAAGTACCTATTGTGTTCTTTGAAAAGGATGCATGAGGCAATACAGTTTGGATGTAGTAGTGTTTCTTTCCTTCCTTTATAGTAAGCTTTACTAAAATTAAATTTTTCTTTTTAGGAATAAACAAAAGTATTCAAGGGGTAAACAATGAAACAAAAAAGAGACTATTTATCTCTCTTCCTAATAAATGTTTTTTTACTTTTTTTACTCGAAATCCGAGAATATGAAGAAAAAAATCACTTAAATGTAAAATGCTCCCTACCAAATACATTGAGATGGATGGTGTATTGTCAAAACCATGTTAACTTATTTTTGTACTGCTTCTAAAAAAGGAAGATAGAGGTGATTAGACAGGACATGGTGCAGATGCAGCTTAACATGATTTTAGCTAGGAATGTGTGAAGGACAGTATTGACTTGATGTCCATCCTAATAGTCGTACTATTACTCTTGTTTCTTGTTTTTCGATTTCTGTTATTATCTATTGGTTTCGTACTGGTTGATTATAGTATTATTTTATTGTAGTATGGTTCTACTACTGTCAGCGGGAGTCTATCGAAAACACCCGCTCTACTTCTGAAGTAAAGGTCAAGTCTGCATACGCTCTATCCTTCACATATTTCATTTTGCAAGATTACACCAGATATGTTATTGTTGTTCTAAAAAAGGGAAGATAGAAAAACAAAATGGTGGGCTTTGTTCCTTTTTCTCTCTCTTTCATTAGCAAAAACGCGGTTTTGTACGCGGTGTGTGACGATGCATTGTCCCTTTCGCCCTTTTACTCAGCACAGCCTTAGTGGAATCTATTATTTTGTCCATTTTATATGATCATCATATTTTGTTTGACATAAAAAGATTAGCATTCTGAAAATTTAGTGATATATCATGTAACAGGACAGGCTTAGTGGAATCATTAATGTTTGTATGTTGTCCACAACGTATATACAGGGGGGCATGCATGTGTTTGCTCTGTCTTTTAATCTAATTATTGTATAGTATTCCTATATATTTCAGAGATTTAGAGATATTTAAATATGTATAGGTAGTTGTGTGCATGCGTGCGTGTGACTGTATGGTGTGGGTGGGTTGCATGTGTGTGTGCTTGCTGGTTCAGAATATGACAGCTACTTTTATATCAGTTTCTAGTCTTGATAGTTGTAGGGTAAGCTAAAACAATATTGCAAATTCAATCATGACAGGGACAAGAAGCTATAATGGTGGAAAATATGCAGTTGATGTCTGTTGGTTTTGGTGGTGGCTAAAGGCGGATCCAAAATTTAAACGTCAAGGGTTCAACATTTCAACATATAAGGTTCAATAAACTCGTTGTACTAATTTAGTTACAACATGTTTTAATGTTGTGTGTCGAAAATATGGCAATTTTAGTGCCAATAGATAATCAGCCATTGGCACTATAGGTGCTGCTGGTGTAGGCAGTGTCAAGCAACAGTTTCACTAGCAGCTTTTGATGCTGAATATACAGATTAGGCTCTAGCAAGTGCTCAAGCAACCAGAATAACATACCCAGCGTAATCCTAAATCCCTCAAGTGGGATCTGGAGAGGGTAAAATGTACGCAGGCCTTATCCCTACCTTTGCGGAGTAAGGAGGCTGTTTCCGTTAGACCCTTCGCTCAAAAGAGAAGTTATCGAAGTAAGTGCAAGTGCTCAAGCAATACAATGAATTGTAAGAAATCAAACATGTCAGAACCTAAGCTCTGCTGAAACACCACATACAAAATATGCAAGTCCCCTGAATCCAAATATTGTCGAATATCCCCTTTCATTCCTATATTCCACAAGGAATAGTAGGAAGCCAAATATCCTATCCTGTATATTAAACTTGCATACATGCCAAGCCGAGGAAGCGTAAAAGAGAGGAAACTAGGGAGAGGTTTAAAAAAAGGAACTTTGTCTCGCTATTATTGTCCATAGGAACACCTAAACAGTAACTTTTACATGCCAAAAAGTAGACTGCGTATCTGTAACAAGTAACAATCCCTTTTTCTCCCACTAATCTCCAGAACTGCTAAGAAAAATACTTCAAGAAATCAAATAGAACTTATTCTTGAAGAATAAGCAGTTCACCCGTCGCTCTGACGAATGCACAACCAAAAAAAGAAAAAAAGAATACTAACTACCCATAACCTAAACATGAATGAAACCAACTTGAACATCTAATCATTCATCCACTAACAAAGAAAAAAGATGTTTCAGAAAAGAACCCGAAGGATACCTCTTTTACTCCCAATTTTCTAGCTATCCTCATTCTCTTTTGAAGTCACTCGAACTTGAACTTGAGCCTGACTTGTGTGGTTTTCTTTCTTGCCTTTAACATCACCTGTAACTACACCTGTCTCTTGAGGCAACTCAACTGCATGATCTGGCTTTATGGTGGTTGTTGCCTTATCTTCTTGTTTTACAACTTTCTGATCTATTTTGCCTGCATCAGCTTCACTTCTTTCAGATACAACAAATTCTTTAAGACTTGATTCTGAGTTCTTGGATGAGCTGGCTTCACGTGATTCAGTTTCTGATTCTTGTTGAAGACTCGTGTTTGGTTTATCTATATCGTTTTTCAAGATTTGTTTCATAGCTGAGTCTGTCTCGACATTCTGTGAATGTAGAGAAGCTCCCTTGCCTTTGGATTCTCTTGCATGCAAATCTCCATCAATTGAATCAGCATTCTCTTCAGGGAGACGCTTATGAGTCAAATCAATGTCTCCAGTTGTTCTTGGTTCAAGAGTTGGTAATCCCATCTCATGGTCTTTCAAACTTGACACCTTATGCACTGTTCCATTTTTCGAACTCTCAGATTCTTCAGTTGCCACCTTAGCATTAGGTGGCTTAAGAACAGACTCAGGACTCCTGGGTGAGTTGATACTAGGAGGAACTTCTTCAATTTTTGACACATTCAAGCTCTCCCTGGTCCTTGCTTCCTCCACTGAAACAGGTGCCTCCTGTATATCAAATCAGATTCACTTAGATTCATTTCAGATCCAGATAAATGTGAAGACATAGTACAAGTAGAACTATACTGATAGCTCCCAGGTTTCCAACATAACATCAAGAGCTTAGAGTACTTCAAAAGAGCATGGAAAGAACCACAATCTGAGGCTTAGTGTAGGGCTATTCAAGTCATATCTTAGTTATTTTTGTAGTTACATAAATAGCTAAAATTATGGTTTATTTCATTAGCTAGCTTTTGATTATGAATGATGATGACTGTTGTGAGTTGGGGTACTGTCCCAAACCTCTTCAATTGAGCCTATCTTGGATTGCTTCTACTGAGGTAATTCGTGTATGAGTTCAATTTCCCTTCTCCCTTCAATTGTATCTTTTATTTGAAAGCTTAATTAGTTTATTTCAAGTTAATTTTCTATTAGGTGTTTACTTGTTACATTCTATATTTGGTTTAAAAACCATTCTTTCTTCTATCCTTGGATTAAGATTAATAGTTGTGTTTGCATGGGTCCAAATAATCAATGTTTTGGGTTTGTGTATGCCTTCAACTACTTGATTTTATCCCATCTATCCTTTTATTTGTTTTACTCTAACTTCTAAGGTGTCCTTGGTGTTGAAGACTTAATCTTCAATTTCCTTGAATCTTCATGATTGTGAATCATATATGCCTATAAATACACGTGTTTTCAGTGCAAATATATTGGTCGCTGGAACCAAGATTAGCTTAACATCTACAAACTGAAGCATGTCCTTTCAGCGTGTCCAACACACCTAAAGCATTGCTCGAACCATAACAGCATATCTAAACTTCATTTAATGTAAGATTCAAAACTTCTTGCCAAGACTAAGGAATGTCAAAACTTCTTGCCAAGACTAAGGAATGCATAGGAATGTCAAAACTTCTTGCCAAGACTAAGGAATGCATAGGAATGTCAAAACTTCTTGCCAAGACTAAGGAATGCACTTCATGAGTTCATGTTCCATGAAAATTTCACTAGGACATTTCTTTCGCCTCCAATAAAGTTCACTCTTCGTTCTAGCAGACTTAACACTCGTAATGATGAACCAGGATTTCTTAATTTGATAGATTTGAACCATAATTTTTCCATTAAAAAGAAACTGAAAAGATTGAAAGAATAATTTCTTTCCAAGTAAATGTTCAAAATTTAAGCCATTTACCATTAGGATAAGGTGGGACACTACCTATTTCCAAGATTTCAACTATTAAAATAACGAAAACTTTTTCGCAGACGAACAGAGGAGAAAAGTTCATGTCCAAGGCCAAGAAACGGAAACAAATGGAAGAGTCCAACAACAGAGTATTCTATGATATCTTTTTCGATCTGTAAGAGAATTCTATGATATCTTTACCAGTCAAGGATAATGACACATGCAATACATAATTTCACATCTAACATCATCTAGCGAAACCATTTTGAACATGCAAATATGGAGATATATTTCTCTAATTCTCCTCATGCCCACAATTTGATTATGAGGTGAGAGAGAGAGAAAATGAACTTAAGCTTAAGACTAACTGATAATTTTTCATTGTTCTATAATTGAATGCAACGCAGAAGAAGTTACAAAGATATACAGAAGAAGAGGAGGGGGGGTAACTAAATTTTCAGAGACCAGACACAAATCCAATAAACCGTGTAATTCCTAGCAAATATCAATTGTTATGATTCTGGTTCATTTGATGAGAAGACAGATCCTATCTTGAACAAAAATCGTAGAAGCTTATCCAAGTCTCTATAAGCTAGCTTTGTTAGAACAACTAAATTTGTATCTGAAATATCTCAAAAATGTTTTCTAGAAGAAGAGACAAGAGAAACAGAAAATCTCCAAAGAACATTGTAAAAAAAGATTGTGGAATCACTATTTCAGTTTTCAGAAACTAAAACCAGAATACCATAAAAGAATCACTCCATTCGTGCTGTTTAACTAATAGATACACACTAGAAAAAATAGGGTTGGAGGAGAGATTTATTTTCAGTCCTACCACTATGAGTTACCAGTCTACCTGAGACATCACAATCAAACAGTTTAACAAAAGCATTTCACTGTCAATACAAGGTTATAACAGTGGTGAAAATCTATCTTTGAAATTCAAAGGTGCACATGTTCGTAAGATGGAAAATATGTATGATAACTTAAGGGGACATCTGCTTAAGGACAAGTTACAGTGTATCATAGTTACCAGATTATTTACTGAACCTGTAATTGTTATTTGTAATCAGATTTTTGGCTCATTATATTAATATGCATGGTGTAAAAATACAAATAAAAAAGTACATGGTGTATAATCTAAACAATATGTTTGGTTAAATTGGAAATTGATTTGCTTCCAACAATTCTTTTGGCCTATATTACATCAGTTCAAATCCAACTTAGTGTTTGGTTTTTATTATCATATGCGATTAAACATAATTGGATTAAGTAATTGAGAATTAAAAAAAGATTTATAAATATTAATTTTCAATTATCTCAAATAAAGAAACAATTTTAAGAGGAAAGCCAAATAAGGTGTATTAAAACATGATAAAAGCTAAGATCTTGGTATCACCCAATTAAGGCCAGAAACATTAAAGAATATGCATGATAATTCTCTTCATCTTGTAAAAGGATTGATCCCTCAAGCTTTTGCAATTTATAGTACTGAATAGTGAATAATACTAAATTACTTACTTTTGTGGACGATTTTGAATCAATAGATGCCTGACTATCTGCTACAGGCACTGGAGGAGCACTTGCACTTCCAGAGACTTCATCATGTTTTGATATGTCCAACTTTGCAACACCAAGCTCATTTTTGTCAGTTACTGCCTCCCTCAGCCGCAATTCTTGGGAATCTGCTGATGAAAATATCCGTTCCTTATTCGGAACGGACTTCTCAGTGTCTTGATTATTTTCCACAGGTTCACTCTCAGGGACCAGCCCCGTTTCAGATTCTAGAAGCATATCTGAAGCAATTGAGGAGGAAGAGGTATTTTTCTTAATGGAAGGAGGACTGGCATCATAAATAGGTTCCAAATGTGAACTCTCGTCCACTGAAATGCTTGTGATGTTCAGATCTGACACATTCGGTGAAGTATGCTCAGAGATGGTTTCAACATGAGACATCACTTCCTCTGAACTTAATCTCACTACTACTTTATCAGAAACGATCCTTTCACTTGCTTCTGAGGATGATGAGGAGCTTGACTGACTACTGCATTTTTGTTCAGAAGTTGCTGACTTTGAACAAATTTTAGATGGATCAAGTTTCATGGAACTGGCTGCTGTTTCTTCATGGAACACAATGGGAACCACTTCATGATGATTTTCCACATTCGGCAATGTAACATCAGTGTCATCGAGTTCAATATCTCTCTTACCAGATGCACCTAGGACCAGACATTCTGCTTCTTCGGAGGATTGGCTTCCATGTCCAACATCCTCGGAAGCATGCTCTATCTTAGAAATAAGCTCAGGTTCCTTGAAGATATGTTCATCTGTTAGGTTTTTGCTTTCTAGTTCTTCATTCAGGTTCTTGTCTTCTACATCTTCTTCATTCAGGTTCTTGTCTTCCAGATCTTCAATTGAGCCCTGTGACTCTGTTTCAAGAACAGAACTTACCTTGGAATCACTGAGATCGCTAGGTAGCCTTTGAAATGGTGAATAACTCGTTCCTTCAGCAGCCATCACATCAGGAACAAAATAAGGTCTAAAACGGATATCTTTCTTGTCTTGCTTGTGCAGCCCAAAGATTGAGGGCCCAACACTAAAACTTTCATGCCTCCTGAAAAATGGCTCTTTTGGTTGAGATGTGATAATCTCTTGTTCGAAAGTGTCTCCTGTAAGATCAGGTTTCTCTTCATTTGGGTCATAAGGAAGATCAAATGGGTTCCGCCTAGGCAACAAAATAGATGGAGCGGATCCAGGGATAGGAGGCAGTCCAAGGCCATAGTTATCATGAGGAAGATCAAAAGGGTTCTGTCTTGCTGTTGAAATGGGAGGCATGAAATCAGCAGTTACCAAGTCTATTAAATTCTTCTCGTCTACAAAATTCATGTTCTTTCGTGATCTTCTCCTTGCAATAAGACTCTCCAATCGTTGATTTCTTTCTAGCTCGGATGTTCCCAAGTCCATCAGATTTCTCTGATCCTCCTCCGTCCATGTAATAGCAGACTTTGGATCTTCCTTATCTCGTGTTTCTTCTTCATCTTCGCCATCTTCATTCTCATCATCTGCAACTTCTAGTTCTTCCTGGTCTTCAGAACCATCATCATCAGATTCATCATCACTCTCGGAGGACTTGCAAGAACTTTCTGAAGGAGCATGAGAAATATCACGTGACAAACCGACAGGTTGAGGAGTGTCTTCATCTAAAAGCGGATGGAGCTCATCAAGCATCGGCATAATATCAGCTATTGAAGCATCTGGAGAAGAGCTCTCTGCACGATCAGACCCTGAATATAAGGCCTTGTCGTATTCCTCCTCCCTATGTTTCCAAGGTGAATCGGGAGGAGAATCAAGATTAACCCTTCGAGAATCAAAGGAATCAACTGATTTTTCATTATCAAAATCAACGCTCTCATCATCAGCCTTTGAAGTAGGAGAATACTGATTATCCATAAGTTCCACATCACTAATTTTCTCCTCATTCTTCTTCTCATAAAACTCCCTTGCCACTTGCCCAGAAACTCCACCAATTAGAGCAGAATGATCACCAAATCTTTTACCCCTATGAACCTCACTAAGCGTTGATTGATCTACTTTATCCCTCTCTTGACCAGTATATCTCTCCGCGAAGTAGCTATTGTCACCCTCAACACGAGTAGCATCTCGTGATAACTCAGTTTCCAAAGGCACTATATGATCAGTTGCGTTTTCTTCCCATTCAAATTCTGGTATATTAGGCTGACCATAACTTAGTAAAGTTCCAAGCAGAGCAGCAGTGCAAACAAGAATTGGGGCGACAGACACCAAGATCGAAAACACAAAAGGAAATGATCTGTACAGAAATGCCAAGAAACACAGCATACCCACAAGGAATGGATGATTCCAAACAGTCCTATAACACACTTTAATCTGAAAGATTACAGCTTTCCTCATTTTAACTCCAATCTCTAACAACCCAATACCCATCAACCAACTTTTGTCAGAAATGGGATCTGAACATCTAATTCTTCTTCACTGTAGTTCTTCTCAAAATATGTAAATTATGATCAATTCCCTTTAGATCAAGACAAAGAATAAAAATCCCACCTTTGACAAATCAATTCACACAAATGCAAAATTCAATACTTTCCTGGGAAAATAGACCAAGAAAGAGGAAAATATTAAAAACCCAGAAAAGATTTTCATATGCAAACAACAAGAAACGATGAAACAAAGAGAATTACCAAATAGAGATCAATTTGGATAGTCCACAAAAACCCATCAAACGATTAATGGGTCTTTGTGTTGGTCATTCACTAGTGTATTTCAATCCTCTTCTTTCATATTCTTACTCCTTGTTCTGTAAAATTTGATCCATTGTATGATTTGAAAAGGACATAGAGAGAGAGAGAGCTAATAGGGGTGAAAATCCAACAGCAAAAAATGGGATTTGATTTAGTTGTTGTTGTTAATAATGGAGCTTGATGATCACTCGTTAGATTTGTTTGCCAATGGCAGGACAAACACAATAAGTCTCTGCATCTTGTAGTTTAGCCTACTTTTTCATAACACTAATTAATTCAGATATTTAACACTCTGTTTGGATGCTTGTTACCTATTCTTTCATAGTGCATGATACTATTGTTTCATAGTATATGATATTATATTGTCTTGTTTTTTATGGATATAATGTTTACATAGATTATAGTACATTTTTTTCGTAATGTCACACATCAATAATTTGAGTGATAAACTTATAAGAAAAATAGGATATATGGTAGAGCTAAGATAAAAAGGTAATTTAAGAGATAAAATATGATTATTAAATAATAAATAAAAGATAAAATGAAAAAAATAAATCTAATGATGCGATCACAACAAATCAATCGTTATACAAAATAGGATTTTTCGTCTTTACCTGGTGATGAATTAGACGATACAAAACAATAAAATTTATATAATAATCAAAATAAATATTGTATTTAAATTAATAACACATACAATAGGTAACAAGTAACAACCAACAAGCTGGCATAGATTGTTCAGTAAATAACCATTTTTTTATTATGTGGTAACTTATGATTAAAAGATCCCTTGAACAAATTAAAAAAATTATGAGAAAATGTTAAATCATAATTTAAAAGATTGTGTAGGTTATTACAAACGTTAAGTATAGGTCATCGTAAATGTTATATCGTCTCAATATCCTGAGGCAATATTCACAAACGAGTGAGGTGGAAGAAAGAGAGTGTATAACGCGGAAATAGTACACGAAAAGGACATCGAAAAATATGAGACTCATGAAAACAAGAGGATATATAATGTAGGAATATGAGACTCAATAATATCCCAAGAAAATGATACTAGAATGTGTCAAAAGGCATTAGCCAAGTAAATGAGACATACAAGGTTAAATGACAATCAGCTATTATACTGCTTACATAGCCCATAGGTATATAAGTTAGTGTTTCAGTAAGCTTAAAGCTACATTACTACTATATGATGGTAGAAATGAATAGCTAACTCCCATGGTTATTGCTTGGAGCTCTGCTCAGAAAGCGCAGCGCCCCACTTGTCGCCTTCCTCCAGGTCCCTTTGCGCGCTCTTCCAATCATAGGCCGGCCACTTTCATCTCTTTGCTCCAATGCTGAATGGACCCTTGATGCTCCTCTGGTTTGGTTCTGTTCCTTGTGTAGTTGTTTCATCACCAGAAATTGCCAGAGTTGCTCAAAATCACGAGTTTGATTATCTAACTTATGGCTCACAGGGGTTCGCGTATGGACCTTACTGGAGGTTTATGAAGAAACTATGCATGCATGACTCAACTCCTTGGTGGAAAAACACTACAACTTGTAATGCTGACAAATAATGTGATTTCAAGAATGGCTACGAGTACGAGGTGCTTGGGGACTGAAGATGAAGCTAGGAATATAAAGGAACTCAGTCAAGAGGCAACTGAGCTGATTGGAAAGTTCAATCCATCAGACTATATTAAGTTTTTAAACAAGGTAGATTTGCATGGATATGGGAAGAAGCTCAAGGATTGCATGAAGTAATAAAAGATCTGCTTGATATTTCTAAAGACGAGAGGAAATTGACAAGAGAGAATATCAAGGCTTTCATCCAGGTAATGACTCAGTCTAATAGTTCTCAACTTGGAAAATAAAGCAGGTTACCTGCTACACGTACACTGATAGTATAAAAGCTATTTACAATGCCAATATGTCAAATTTTTGCAGGACTTATTTGTGGCTGGAACTGATACAACAGCTGTTACTATAGAGTGGGTAATGGATGCTCTAATTCACCATCCAAACATTATGCAGAAAGCAGCACAAGAAATTGATTTTGTTATTGGGAAGAGCCGGCTCGTGGAAGACCTTCAAGCCATCTTGAAGGAAACTCTCAAGACTTCATCCCACCATACCACAGATTGTTAGAGCATCAAATGAAGAAGTAGCATAGGAGGATACCACATACCTCTAAGGCCACACTAAAGGTTACATAAATAGGCATCCAAAATTCCACTTGAATATAAACCAGAAAGGTTCCTGAATGAAGATGGAAGCATTAAAGCTCAACTAGACTTGAGGGGACAACATTATCAGTTTTTGCCATTTGGGAATAACATTAGCATTACAAGTAATTTTAACAACCCTTGCTGCCATGATTCAGTGCTTTGAATGGAAAGTGAGTGACAAAATTGACATGGAAGCGAGACATGGGATCACCCTTCGCATATCTAACCCTTTAAATTGTGTTCCAGTAGCTAGACTTGGTCCATTTCCAACTATGAGGGTAGACCTATGTAACTAATCATTTCTATTCGGGTGGTTAAAACTCTTCATATAAGTAGTATATATGTACTATAGATCTCCACCTCTAGATAATTAAGCCAAAATAACTCAATGAATGATAGTATAAACAATACATTACCCTCTAATGGGCCAAGTAATCTGAGAACCATGATATATATAAAAAATTATGTGGTAATTAAAATTTAAACATATATAAAAGGCTATGCTCAAACACAGTGTTGATTGCTGAAATTTCAGATAGTTTCTTGGCTTGGTAAGTCTCAAAGTTGTAGTCAAGGCACTTCACTCATTTTTTTATTTTTATTTTTTTTTTACCCCTCCCTAGGAGCTCCCACCCCTTTTGCTCCCTTGGTGACTCGAACTCACAACCTTCGGGTTGGAAGTGAAGGGTGCTTACCATCCGAGCAACTCCTTCTTGTCATTAGTTGTGTGCCTTCATGACGATCTGACACAAACCTTTTCATCAAGAGATGCTAGCACAATAAGCTTCGCTTACTGAGGAACATAAATGATAAAGGAACAATAACTACAATTAAATAGTGCGATAATCGAAGTACAAGAGACAGTAGATAGTAACAGAAACCGAAGGACAAGAAACTACAGGATATATACTACGACTACCAGTGTGGAAAGAAAATGGAGACTATCTTTATATTTATCTCTCTGCACAAAAGCTATGTGCCAAAAACTACAACTACTTATTGATTCAAATAATAGACAACCAATATACATTTCATGTTGATGTTAGCTGTGATATAATTGCATAAAGTTACAACAATTTGCATATTAAGTACCAAACAAAGTTATCATGAAGAATAATGAAAGAGCAAAGGAAAAAAGAGAGAAACAAGTAACTGCTTCTCATGTCTACTCGCTTTGTTTTATCTGTTTTGAAGCATTTGGATCGACTTTGATCTCATCGTTACAAATCATCTGCAAATCTTCAGTCTCGTCTGAACTTTCCAAATTCGATGTTGTTTCATCAGTAGACGAAATACCATCCTCAGACAACTCGAAACTATTGTCTGGTGCTGAGGATTCTCGCGTCTCAGCTGTCACGTATTGGTCAGAGGGTAATGGAGCACCAGAAATAACAAAATCAGACATCTTCTTGTCCCCCTCTCTCATGCGTTTGGAGTAAGTGACACAGTCAAAACCTTGTGTCCATTTCCCCCCGAACGAGGATTCAAGCTTGTCTATATCGAACAGATCTTCCATTACTTTTTGAGTATTTACATCATTTGGATAGACAAACTTAACTTTCTTGTTAGTCCTCTTCTGAAGAAACGGTTTTACCAACTGCAGCAAAAAAACAGTTCAGTAAAACTTGTGTTATACTAGTGGTAGTGAAAGAATACGAAAGAAACGATTGAAAAATTAGTTTGATAAAACAATGTCAGATAAATCACAATCTTTTATAATTTTTTTGAAATGCTTTGGAAAATTCACTGTGAAAAAGAATAAGTTTTCCAATTCACCAAACAGTAATAATGACCCTCTTTTGGACAATGTAAGTAGCATCTTGATATACAATGATGATTCATGGTGTGCAGCAAAAAACTGTAAATGGGAAAAGCTTATCAAATTAGAGGCACCTACGATCCAGAAGGACTCGAAAACTTTTGGTGGATTATAAAAGACTGCAAGGCCTAGCCTCTCTGGATAACGATCTTGCAGCACGCGTGCTGTTTCTCTAGTCACCTTCACTGATATGCTTGACATGTTCCACCCTTCAAAGTCAATTAACCAAACCATTTGCTCCTGGCCCGGTTTTAGATCCAGTATGGCATTCTCCATGCAATAGACTAAATATCTCATTTGCTTCTCTACTGAGTAAGGATTCTGAAGTGCAGGAGAATATGGAGATATCAGGAATAAAAAGAAACAGCAGTTACATCACAGTCGACAGAAGCTCATTCGGAGAACTGTTTCGTTATTTATGTACCTGTATTCCAGGCCTCATGACAAGCACAGTCCTTCCATACTTGTCAAAGTAGTTGGCTTTGTAAACTTTTCCACTTTCTGCTTGTTGAGCAATATCATCCTAATTAGACACAAACTGTTGATCAACATATTTAACATAAAAAGAAAACGTACGAGTATTATGGAACACTGACTATTGCAACTAAATAGTCAACACACACTAGTTCATACAAGTTCTCCTGGCAGAAAATTGTGGCAGAACAAGTAATTGGTGAAAAATTGACAGTAATCTACACAAAAATGAGTATCTTTGACAATCGGAAGGATTTTCTTCTATATATATCCTCAAGCCTAGAAGATCCTTAAGATGCATGTGCTGAGAATATTAGAACGCGATCTCAGATCATTTGATTTAGTATATGTTGTACGTACATACTTCTTGGGAAACCCCAATTCATTCAATCTAGAAAGCTTGGTTTTTTACCATGTATGATCTTGAAGGAATGGAACCAAAGATGTTTCGAAAACAAACTAGAGTCTAATTCAAGGGTCAGCAAGCACAAAGATTTTTATTATTCTTTACTGATAGTATGGAAAAAGGGCAAGGAACAAAGTGAAGTAAATGAAATATCTTCTCTATGCTGTTTTCTATAATTTCCCTGAATGAAACAGGCAATTAACTTGCCTCATGAAGTACATGCTAGACACTAACTAAAGAATGCAGGGGCCGGAGCCATACCCAACGGATCATCTCTGGTTTGTTTTCAAGTCTCCATATCAGTGTTTCTTTTAGCATCTTGGCTGACCGTTTTGTATGCCAACTCCGTGCCCTGAGAAACCTTAGAACTGATGCATCTGAACACATTGCTGGAAACTTATCAACAGCAGGACCAATCAGCTTTCTAACCTCATTGATCTGAATCACAAAGAAGTGGAATATACATTTAACATATCAAGCTGCAGAAACACTTTATGTTCCCATCTAGTGGATGTCTTTTTTGTTATATGAGATTCTTATTTGCAATAGTGGTGGCAGATTGATCATAGCTAGTTAACAATCAATTTGCATTAGCATTCCTATAGTCCTCGAACTTCATATAACATGGAAGAAACCTATTAACACCATCCGTTCCCACATTATTATAGCAACAACTTTGTTTCATATGACAGCTGGTCATTAGCTGGACATGGAAGTACTCATACATTTTTCAGAGAGACGAAACAATCTTTTGGATATGACCCTCAGAAATAAAGAAAATCTTGAAGTTGAAGTTGTTTACATAAGTATTTTAAGCAATGTGATATAAGACCAGAAAACTAAGAAAATCTTGCAAGTTGAAGGGCGCGAAGTGTATTTCACCTAGTAACATAAAGGACCTAATACATAGTTTACCCCCGAGCTTGTAGCCAAATCCCTTTGACACACCCCAGTTTCAAGGGGACCCTTTTACACACCAATCGTTTCTCTGAGTCTGTCTATACATGACTGTGAGGCCCTTTACACCAAATTCTAGCCTCTTGTAGTACAACGAGGCATATAATAATAATATTTGAGAAGTAGATGTTAAATGTGTATACAAGGAAAAGCAGTGGGGATGCAATATGGGGATCATAGCGAAAAGTTAGAATCTTATAAAAAGAATAGAGTAGGAACCTTAGCTTGCTGCTCTGCAGATGACAGAGACAATTCAACTCCTTGCAACTTTTTGGATGACATATTTACTTGAATCTTGATAAAGGTAGAGAAGGCGGAAGCGAGTTGACCAAAGCACTGCACAGTCTCATGAGATATTAAAGTAGCACAATGATATGAAGAATATAATTCTTCCAATAAGAAGAGAATTATATAGCTATAACCACTTAAGCTACGCTAGGAGTAAAGCTAATCGTCTGGAGAAGATTAAAACAGAAAGTGTCAAGTTATGTTTCATTTTACTTGGGATTTTTGTACAAGCAATGAATCAGGAAAGAAATGCACCAGTTTGAACATAACAAAAGGAGAAATGGAAAGACAGAACACAGACTTTTATATCATTCAATAGAACATAGTAAGCAGCGATATGAATTTCTGTTCACTCTTGACCTTTTTCTTGGAACTAGATGCCATTAGTATAAACCATAATTTGCACCAGCATTTAGAAGAATATATTTAGTTGAATCACATGTGGAACATAAAGAAAGTTTCCAGTATGATATCAACATTGTTAGGAGTTTTTGCTCGACAATGACTTTAACTCTTAACCATTCCCATCAACGACCTTCGCTTTAACATCAACAGAACTAGACCATTTTCATGATGTGACAACCAATATTCCAAATACATTAACTAAATAAAGAAAAGAAAACATAGCATGCTTCTAGTTATGTTGCAAATTTCGGATATGGAGCAAGTTTTTCTTATTCTAACATCCAGTCTTAATATACAATTATTGATTTCACTCTACTTTGTCGGCTAAAAAAAGCAGACAGGCTAAGGCTATATCTCTCAGATGAAGAGCCGAACTACTTTACTCGTAGGTCAACAAATAATGACCTCAACAATTCTAACTCTTTGACGAAGGAATTCAAAAAAATGTTTCTCTTACATCACCAAGATTGGACCATTTTCATGATGTCAGAAAACAAAACATATTTCTTTATAGAAACATGTCAAATGATGTATGATTGTTCAGAATAGCACGTGGAAAATATGAGCGAACACACATACACATACACACACACACACGGAGAATGTGAACAGGGAAAGCAAAAGAAGAACCACAAGTTTTGCAATTCCAATCAACATAGATATCATTATCAACTATACACTCGCGTGCACTCACATAGCTATGATACTAAACAAACTGAGATGGCAAAAGCATTTGAAATTCCAAGTAACAAACATTGACATTCCGATGGAAACACATAAAAGTAGCAACATCATAAAAGTTGATTCTGCTTTCAAGAATTCTCCTTGAAAATTTTGAAATTCGGATGGGAACACATGGTTATCCATTAAATCACACTACCCAAATTGAAATGCCAAAAATTCTGAATAGCCTTTTAACAATTCTACTAGATAGTCAGTATTGAAGGAGAGGGATGGACAAGAATACATTACGAATAGCAGAAAAACATAAGCAAGACGAATATCATCACCCAAGTTGAAAATGCATAAATTTCTGATCACCCTTTTACATATATTCGTTAAAATTTAAACTCGAACAAGAAGAGGAAGAGATAATAATATATTACCAATGGAGTTGAGATTTGAAAGAGAGAAGAAAACCCATAAGCAACAACAAGGCAATATTGTGATGAAACCGTTTGGCAGAAATTGTAGGAAAATTGGATAATATTATTTTATTATGTGAAGAAAAATAAAACCAAAGCATATGTTTGAATCAAGAAAGCTCCGATTTTTCAGCAAGTAAACTGATGCTATAGAAAAATGGTTGACAAAAAAAAAACGAAACCAACGGTTATTCGGACATCTCCTTCAAGATTCTTAACTACTTTTTGAATAATATTCTTTTTTTATTTTATTTTAAGTTATAACTATATTACATGGTCAAATAGATACTTAAGTTTTTCACTAATAGTTCATATAGTATTTCTAATCTCCCAATTTTGTTATCATACCAAATAGTATCTAAAAAATCTCTTTTTATGTACACATAAATGTATCCATCCATATTTGATCACCATACTGATTCTTTTTCTTGTATTACTATTTTCTTATTATTCTTTCCATCGTGTAAATAACTAGGGGAGCCGTTTTCAATGTGAATGTGGATATTAGTTTCTTAGAAATAAAATTATAGAAATTACACAACTAATAATATACATCACTTTTTTTTATTAAAAGAAGTAGTTAAAAGATGTTTAAGAAGTGGTAATCCGAGGAAAAGTTGTTTGACTTGTAAAATAATTGTACTATCAGGATAGAAAATCAACGTAATGATTGTAGTTCTACCTTGTATCATTACCTAAAGTGCTCGCTTTAGTCACTTAAAGGACCCCTATTTAAGACATAATTCATAATTTTTTGTAAGTTTATGAAGTGTCTAAAGGTCTGAAGTTTGGTTTGCTAATGTTGAAATCATTTATTTGAAGTTTCACTTTTAGTCTAAGATTTGTATATAATGTTAAGCCTGAAGTTTTTGTCTAAAGTTCCATCCAATGTCGTGAAGTTCTTGTATTGAGTTTCACCTAAATGTCTGAAGTTGATTGCAGCTGCTTCTTCAAGTAGTCATCCACCAAATCATTGATAAATTTTTTGAATGTAGTTAGCAAATTTCAAAGCACTGCCAAAACTATTTTGCAAGTTCCCACGTTAAATCCTCATGTTTAGTTTCTTGTTCGTATCCAATGAGAGTAATTCTGCTAGTATTCGCTTGTTCATAAGTTTGTCTATATCGATATGTTTTCTTCACTTAACAAGGTTTTTGTTTACATGATGTCTCCATCTTGCTTCTCCAACAGCAACTAAGAAGAATGCAACTGCAAAGTAGAGGGTATAAGTTATATGCAATATTACTTTTGCAAATATTCACATCTCTTCCTGCATTGTTACCTGTCAACTTTGGAGTATGTTTCTAAATATTTTGGTGTATGCATTCTGCAGCTAGCACAAACTGAATATGTTACCTGATGTCTATCAGCTAGCAAACTAAAGAAATACCAAGGGTGGCAGAAACAAAAACAACCAGGGAGGGCGCTGACAAGAAAATTAATAAGGCGTCATTCGCTGCTCATCTCAGCCAAAGTAGCCAACAAAAGAACTCTCAACACATTTCAACCAGATCACATCAGCTATAGTATCAGAACACACTGTAGTCCTCAACAAGAAAGCACTGCCTACCAGCCTTTGAAATTTGGTAATTTCTGCCTAGTTGTTTCATTTTTTTTAACAATACAAACATGGCAAAAACATGAAATACATAGGAATCTAAAAGTTGAAAGAATAACCTAGCTGATCCAACAACTAGTTGAATACATGAATACAATCCTATGCAAATGGATTTCCGCCAATAGGAGCAACAGGCCCATGTGTCGACACATTCCTGCACAAGGAACAATCTAGTGAACACTTCAATCTTTAAAAGATAATTGATGCAATCCAGAACTGCAGTACACAAAGCAAACTCTTCAAAGATGTTTGACACTATCCAACATGCATATTTACAAGAACTTGCATTAGTGAACTGCTCATAAAAGGATCTCTTTGATCTTTCAAAACAATGAACAAGTCAAGCACACATTGAATGATTAGCAACGCTTTCTTTTTATTTTTACTTTTTCTGGGAGAAAAAAGGATCTAGTAATAGCTCCATTTTCTTTAAGCAACTGGGAGATGTCTTGAATCATGGGTGATTGTTTGGGCACTACTCCACTACTTCCCTGTCAACGTTGAGAAAACAGATGTTTTGGCAACTCATTTAAGTGCAGTTCAACTAAGCTTCTGCTGAACGAGCTAACCTTAAATTAAAGACTTGCTAAATTACCACAGTGCAGGCTTCACTCATTGAGTGACTCCTCAAAGAGTATCTAATACATTTTTATCTAAAACAGCTTCCTCTTTGAGTGGCATCTGATAGGATTTAACCAAACAGACTAACTTAAAGTGGTAAATTTATCATCCTATGGCAATTTTCACATTACCTTTTTCTTGTCTTTAGGTACAGCCATACTCCTAAAAAGGTAGTTTCTCTTTCTCAAGTTATCTGCTACTAAGATGGCATCCGTACATCACACCAAGCAGCCACAAAACACACACATACACATACACACACACACTTCAGCAACAAGATATTCCAGGCCTCTTATTGCCAGTTCTGCCCACTCCATGTAATACAATTTTCTGTAAGGGATTCCAGCCCCACACCCCTCCATATCAACTCATCACCTCTTTCTCCCAAGGAAAACACCAATCCGGAATGGTCTTCCAAAAATTTATATCTCACATGATCACCCAGTCATCCCGTTTCAACTGAATCCCACATGATACCCCAATCATCCAGTTTCGAGCTATGGGTGCCGTGGATAAAGACTACACACTTGCAGATATGTGTTCTCCAAGGATGTCCCCCCACACCATACACCTTAATAGAACTGTACTCAGTACTATAGTAGCACTAACCCACATTATACCTAGTACATCTCCAAAGCAGACAAGGTATACCTAAAAGATGGAAAACCTTACAAAAAGTGAGGATACAGTCATACTTCCTCTTCCAACACCACCTATCTCAAGCCCCTCGAATTCTCCTTCCATCATCCTATCCATAAGTCTACTTAGTCACTTAATCACAACATGAGATGCTGAAGGATACAAGGGAACACCTTGTTTAATTCCCCTCGAACTTCGAAAAAACTTCGAAATCTCCAAAAAGAAGGAACAAAGAAAGATTTCTTCTTAACAGAAACAGTATAAGATCTAAGACCTTCATAATCATTTTAACCACAATATATGTCCCTGCTATTAGATTCGGCAGCCAGACACTGGATCTAACACAACAAATCTGGTGACAACACGAACTGTCACCAGATTCACTCGGCATCTAACAATCACCATCTATTTCTTGTATGTTAACTGTACTTTTGTACATATCATCATAAGCAATTTAACAGCACCAGCATTCTTGAGGAGACACAAAATTCCCACCGGACAGCAGATATCAGCTAATCCTTAAACGACCACACAAGAACAAAAATAGAAATTAAGTGGAAAGCCTGTCAAATTAAAAGTGTCAAACATGTTCAAGCATCTTCATAGTAGAGGATTTGTATTAAGTTATAGTTTAGCAAGTAGAGAGCTAATATTGCTGATAAAAGATAAGATCTCATGAAAAAATCTTTGCATATGTTTACAACACAAAATGGAAAAAGTAGAATGACTCACGATATTTGATTGCCAGCTGGTTGGGCGGAAACGAATAATGTCCCTACAGAGAGAGGACATATTTTGAGAGGCTGAAAATATGCCAGAAGAAAGGACTTCTTGGAAAAGTAAACATCACATACCATGCTGTCCAACAGGAATATAAGTTATTGCTGGGTTCTGGGGAAACCAAGATTCGGTCACACCACCAACAAAGGAAGTTGGCATCTCGTCACTTGGCAATGCAGCTTGTAATGAGCTCATGTCCCAGTACTGAGGCTGGCATAAATCATTATCACATTAGAATGCACCAAAGCAACAATTTTTTAGGAAATCAAGTTTTAGTAGACATTCATGTGTGTTACAGTCCCATGTTGCTTGATGGTACGGGTTATTGTCTTCTTACATTGGTTTCCTCATGAGCTAATTTTGGGCTTGAATTAGGCTCAACGTCTATTTCATTACATGGCATCAGAGGAAGGCTCATCCATGTTATTATGTTACTCAATGCTAGGTTATTATGTTGTTCACACTCCAAATGTCAAGCTTGTCAGGGAAGGGGAAGGGGGGGTATTAGAGTCCCACATTTGTTGAGCAAGGGTTGTTGTTTCCTTATATGTTTTTGGACAATCCTTACCTCAAGAGATAGATTTTGGGATTGAAATAGGACCACCTAAGGCCTAATTTTTTTTTTACAATGTCGCCCCAAATTAGCCTGATTTCTAGTGTAAATATCAGATAGAACATTTGCAGAACATAAGAGCCTCCTTTGGTACAATAAAGGCAGCAATTGACCCCTAAAAGTTCTTTTTTCTTGGAGGGGAGTGTTATCAAGGGAAATTTCTCTTGACGTAGATGGACTCGGAGGACCAAAAACAAAATGTCAAATTCTCACACTATAGTTTTCAGAAAACAATATAACAAAAAATGTGATATACCATATTGCTGCATTCCATGTCAGCATCGTAAGGAAGATCGAATGGGTTGTTGGACTTCAGCTCATTTGCATGTGAGTGCACTCCTGTCTGTTAATGAGAACCTTACGTCAAAGAAGCAGGAAACAGCATATACTGATATCTAGATGTTTAAAAGAGTGGCCACGCAGGACAGCACAGGTGAGTAAATTAACTGACCGCTGCAGGAAGAGTGGACAATCCAGAGGATGCGGCACTGACATACGATGGAAAACTAGTAATAGGATATCCACTATCCAGCACAGCTCTTTGAATTTGACCTGTAGCTACATTCTGCGGAATAGAAGTCTTTAAAGAAAAGGGAAGAAGCAAACACATAAATTTTAACCGTACTAGGAAGATAATTACCTCTACTCCTCTTAAGCCCATGTACTGATCATCAGCTAGATCATGGTTCATTACAACTTGTTCCTTACTACTAGGCAAACTCTTGAGAGCTAAGTGATCATTAGAAACATCAAAGGCATTCCACAACTGCCAAAAGACGAGCAAATATTATCTGACCTAGTAAATTAAAAAGTTCCACATAAAAATAAAATTAAGTTAAGCAGAAGTCATCAAGAGATGATTTCCAACTCAGAAATTGCTTATGCCACTTCCCAAAATCAATTAGATTACACTTACTTCAGTACTTCTTGCACTTGGAGTTGCTTCGACATTCTGCACACCTCCATGAAATGGAGTAGGCATTGATAAATTTAATGCACAAGCAGTGGAGTCTCTAACGGCTGATCCATGAGGAGCAGATTCTACTGGTGATGGCCACTGCATGACAGAGAAAGTTGGGTCCAAATTTGGATGAGAATCATCCTTTAATTGGGTCTTGTTGGAGGTAAAGTTATTATTTCCAGCGAGTGTCACGTGCTGAGGCACATCAAATGTTGCCCATCCATCATTTCTCTCTGGAACCACATCCAATGACTTCTCAGTGACCGGTTGTTGCTGTGTTTTTTCAGGTAAGAAGTCAAGAGAATTATGGCCATAAGCAGGTGTTGTCGGTGCCAGGGTGAACTGTTCGATGCCTGTTGTTGCTGCGTGCTGTGGCATATCAAATGTTGCCCATCCTTCATTTTTAGAAGTGACTTCACATGATGGTTTTTCATCAGCACTTGCAGCTGAAGGCAGGTTTGGCACCTCTGAGAATAAGTCCAAAGATGAAGGTGGGAGAGTGAGCGATGGTTGATGTGAATTACCAATTGGACCAGTAGAAATAGATGGCTGAAATAAATCTATAGAGCCATTTGGTAATGACACTGGCAAATGAGACTTTGTTGAAACTGTAGGCGGGGCGTTTTGAGAAACTGAGGGAGCATTGGACAGATCCGAGGCATTTGAATTTCCGGGTCCCGATGATCGTGGCAAAGAGGGGAAAGTTGACAACTTACTAGAGTGAGTCTCTATTGTTTGCTTTGATTCTGAAGTAACATCCGCTAAACCAACAGAATTTACAGACTTGAATGACAAGGAGTTGCTGTCAAACGATTCAAAACTTCCAGAAGATGCAGGTCTCTGATTTAACAAATACCATCATGTCAGTTTCACAAGGAAATGCTGCAGTAAAAAGGACAAGGACCCTTTTTCTGTAAGTCAAATAGAAAGAAATCCAAGGTCCACTTGCATGATAATAATATCCAAATTACATTTCATTGATCATGAATTTAACATGCTCAATGATTTATCTTCATTATGTATCATAATCGAGAATAGAACCCCCTTTGTTTAAAAAAAAAAAAGTAAACAAAATAGAGTAATACCAAAAGACATGTATCATAAGTCGTACTATCCCAACCTTGATAAAAGCTTCTGTAAGAATGTCACTTTTCAACTCACAAGCAGATGACTGTCATGCCATCACATCTCCTTCTTTCTTTTATTTGTATGAAAATGGCTATTTTCTCGTGACCTTTGGCGCCTCCACTTAGAAATCAATCTATTATAATATGGTGCGAAAAAAATGTTAAAACTCTCTACACCACATGCTTTGCCAAGGTTCATTGGTTGTTCATGGACAAGAAGGGACCCTTCATATTTAACTTGGAAAGTCATATTATCATGCCCATTTATGACATGCAAGGACTAAATCAGAAAGAGGAGAATAAATTCCTTAACAGCATATTCTCATTTAGTAAGGACCCTCTAACCAGGAACTCAACCAGAAAGAGGAGAAAAAGAATTACTTAATGGCATATTCTGATTAATAAGAACACCTCTAATCCAGAGCTGAATAAGCTCCACAATGAATAACCGAGTAATTTGAAGTTTAACAGAGGTAAATAAGTAATATTTACATGACCTGTGCTCGTAATATTCTTCCAGCATCTTTCTTGGCATGCCGCACATCTTCGTATGAAATATCCCTTGAGGTGTCACTTACGGGACTTCCGATGCCTCTCTGAAAGTTGGGAGACCCTGCTGCTTCAGACCTGAATGGATCACCTCCACTAGACACAGAGTAATCTGAAGCTCTGGGATTAGATCCTTCATTACCAAACCTATACTCGTACATATGATCACTTAAACGACTAGGACTCAAGAAACTCGACACCTTTCCTTCATAAAGTCCTCGATCTGATCCTGGCTTTCTAGAGAGCACTGGTGCATGTTTCCCATAACGTCGTTCTTCATACTGAAAGTCATATGGTGGACTTTGAGAATAGGAGTGATAAGAACTTGCTCTTCTCATATCATCGTCGTGGTTTCTCAAGTTCTGGCAACTCAATGCATATTGGACACATTAGTCTGGACCCAGTGCTAATTTGAATATTATGACTAAATCATAGCTAGAAGTTTCAAGAAACATTCTAGTCTAAAGTTTCTGCATAGACAAAATATAACTCCAGATATAGTACCTGGGTATCTCTAGGAGGTCTATCAGAGGACTGTGCCCCAGCATATCTTTTATCAACATAGACGGTCTTTATAAAGTCCCTCACTTTATCAACATTGCTGATGAGAAAAGAAAGTTAGGATTTTGTATCTTGAAGTTGTAAATTCACCAGGAACCTAATAATCTACTAACAGTAACTTGCTAATCTTGTACCTGTTATTAGGAAGCCACTGACTTTGCGGGTCCCAACTTTTTAAATATATCTCTCTGGCCCGCTGAAAAGTAAATACAGGACAAGAGAATCTTAACTTCAAAGTGAGGAAGAATCAGCAATTATTTTACCTGATTTTTTGATCGGTAAAGAGTACAATATTTTCACCTGATTACCACCCTTTTGAAGAGCTTCCACTTCTTGGGAAGTAAACTTAGCCATGGAAACTGACTTCACACGGTGAGTAAACTCACGACTGCAAGACGAATAAGATGAAACATTTTAAGTTTCACAACCTGATGTACAGGACTTCAAGCTTAGGAACATAATGGAAAACATCACAAACAGATACGAGAGAAACTTAAAATTTTATTCTACCACTGTTTCTATCTGGACAATGCTTAGACGATGAATTTAGAGGAGCATCACTAACCTGTTGCACCCTCACATGATAGTTAAAAATTAACACAAAGATGGACTTCTTTTTTTTTATGAAGTAATAAGAAAAAGTACGGACATTTTCTTATCACAAAATGCCAAACTAATTTTTCAGAACATTAGTCCAATAGATGTCTCATAGCTCGACTCCTGAAGCAGCTAAAATTAACTACTTAGCTGCACGCATAACAGGTAAAATTTTGGCTAATGCATTTTAAAATTAGCTACTTTTAAGTGCTGTAGTTAGAACATAGAAATGCCAATGCATTTTAAAATTCTGAACAGAAGAAACCCTCTTGAATACCCCCAGCAGCTTTCCCTACTTTATTTCTGGACTAGGCTGAAAGTAAGGAAATTGTACAGCATAGACATAAAGAGGAGCAAGAACACCCCCCCCCCTCTCAAATCAATCCTGCCTCATAGTCATAGCTCAAACCAAGTTCCCGTACACATAAATTGCAACTAAAGATGTAAAAAGCATGCAAAATGGGTTAACTTACTGTATTCCGCTGCATGTCATGCAGACAAAGGTCCAAAAGTTTGTGCACACATACTGGGGACCCTGCACATCATAATAGATGCAATGATTGATTGATTCAAAATGAAAATGAGCCAAAACTATTGACTAAAATAGTGAACAGAGAATAACCAAATTGGTGACATTAGCTTTTCTACTGTTCATCTCAAGGAACTACTCCTCCGATCCTTTTCTCTGGTCACTATAGCCAATAAGTTTGTTCCAAATTTTTGTCACTTCAGAATACCAAGAAGGCATTATTTATTCTCAATTTTATCCTTACTACTCCAATAAGGCATATTGTCGTTGATTACTCATTTAAGAAAGAGATAAGAGTCAAACACCCCTTATAACTAATGTTATCACTTATCAAATGGTTTTTCTTTCTGACAAAGTAGTTAGTTTCCTTGATGACATCAAGAAGATGCAGGTGAGTACGAAACAGAGTGTGTTAGCTCATGTTATCAAATGGTTTTCTTAATGGGTGTGCCAAAACCTCTAAAGATAGATAAAAATGACCTTAAGGAGTAATTCATTCCAGCTTCTTGTTTTAAGTTATACTGCTCATTTCCTTGTGTAAACACAAACATGAAGCAAATAATACGAGAATAATTGTAAGAGCCAAAACAGCATTGATGCATATGTACAGTCTACCAGGAAATTGGCAAGAGTGCAAGTCAAAGTTCCATATCGATGTGCAAATCATATATACATATATTAATCAATCATATTTCCATCCCAAAATTAGTTGAGGTTTGACCGGATTATATGAACCCCGTATACATTATACTCTATTCTGTTCCATTTCATGCCGATACGAAAAAATTATGTTTAAATACAAATTAAGGGTCCTAAAACTAAAGGTTCTCTTAATTTAACATTTCTCTCTACCCTATCGCGTCCAGTTCATTCTGGTACTAAAAGTTCTCCTTTTAAGACAAAAATAGAGGTCCCCAAAACTAGAGGTTCTCTTAATGTCACACTTATCCTAGCCTATCCACACATATTTCATTACAACAACAACAACATACCCAGTGTAATCCCACAGAGGGGAGATCCACGCATAATTCATTTCGACACTTAAAGCTCATCTTTTAATACAAAGTCGGTGTACTCGTATCTCATACCCTTTTCATGTCCAATACAAAAGTTTGCATTTTTTACCTTATTCATATCCATCTCATTCTAACATTAAAAACCCAGAACATGAAAATGAAATTAAGGGTTCCCTAAACTATAACAACAAGATTAACTCTTAAACAAAAAAAAATGAAAATAAAAGAATGAGAAATGAATAGAAAAACAGACCAAGCTATTGCAGTTGATACATTTGCGATTGGGAGGGAGCTTGAGAAGGCCTCTTATTATCTTCTCGTTCCTCTCTTCTTCTCTCCTGCTACTCATCCTTCTAGGTTCGTTTTCCCCCAATTAATTTTACAAAAAAAATGGATTCCGACGACAATTCTTGGGGAAAATTGATTGAAAAAACCTAGGGTTTTAGAAATTGTTTATGAATTTTGTGAAAGAGGAATGAAGAGAGAGGCATGAAGAATGAGCGCTCTCTCTCTCTCTCTCCACCTTCAGATTTCAACTTTTCTTTATTTCACTATACTGGTTTAATTCAAATTGCTAATCATTTGTTTTTACAAAGTTTTTGTCATCATATATATCATGTGTTGTCAAAATACTACACCATAAAATTGAAAAGCTTGCGGCCAAATTTCTTGTTTGTCCCTATCTATTATTAGCTTCGGCCCTTATTGAACTTGCGTTTGGACATGCATTTTACTTTGAAAAAAATTGGAATTTGAAATTTTTTTGAAGCCAGATTTTCAAAATCTGATCCAAAATTCTATGGCTAAACATATATTTGAAGATAAATTTTTAAAATTTGATCCAAAATTTATGGTCAAACGCTAGTTTAGTCTTATGCATATTTATTTTTACAAAATTAAAGTAATTGATGAAAATGTTTATTTACTCCTCTGTTTCAATTTATGTGTCACCGTTTAACTTGACACAAAGTTTAAGAAAAAAAAGAATTTTTTGAAATTTATGGTCTAAAACAAACCTTAGCCATTTGTGTAGCTATAAATCCTTTCATTAAGGATAAAAGAGAAATTATAAAATTTAATTATTTCTTATACTAATATAGAAAGGTGAAATATACAAATGGGATATACAATAGCTATTGAAAATGTTATTACGGAGTGTAATTAAGTAAACTATAGCTATGAAGATCTGATTAAGGAGATCTGTTGGGGACTACTTCAGACTGAGGGTGAGCTCTTGGCGATCGGAGCTTAGCTTTAGTTTATCTTTTGCTTCATGTACTCTATTACCATTCAGAGACATCTGTATATATAGTTTTGGTTTATTTGCACTCCATGTATGTAGTTTGACTCTATACTGTGATACCAGGTCTTGGGGTTTGGTTTAGTTTTCGCACATGTATATATTTATATCCCTGTTATCTATTTTATTCGTCTTGTTCCCTTATTTGCTAGATAGTAGCCCATTACTAACTGTTCTGGGCTATGGAGATTGATTCACCTACCGGGGGTTGTAGGTGTCATCATGACCGAGAAATTGGGTCGTGACAACTTGGTATCAAGTAGCACTTCATAATTGCTTTTTAGCAGCTTGAATCTGTGCAAGGCCCATGGATAATAGTGTACAAGAAAGGCTAGCTATTTGGTTCAGAAATAAAGGGAAATGGGCCAACAAGATGTGAGAGACAGAAAAGGCCCAAATGGCTCTTGGTCTGATATTTAAAATGTAGTTTAAAAAACGGAGAATGGCTTAAATTATCCTTCAAGTATTGAAAATGGTACAAATATATTCTCCTTCATTTTTTTGGCTCTAAAATGCCCTTTTTCATTCACCTTTGGGCTCTAAAATACCCTTCTCATCCACTTTTGGGCTCTATTTTGCCCTTTCCCTCAACAAACTCTTTAGGAAAAATGATTAGAATTTTTATTTAATATGTAATAATATTTTATTTGTTAAAATTTTAATTAATCAAAACCTATTAACTTACAAACCCAATTCGGATTCCAGATTTAGCTCCCCTTCATTTCTCATCTCTCCATTTTTTTCAAGTTCTTATTTAGATTAGAGACATATGTCATAGATTTAATTTAATGACTGAGATTTAGTAAATTAAAAATAAGTCTTAATTATGATTAAAATAATTAATTACTTTCATTTATTTACTCTAAAATATAAGTCAATTCCATAATTCTAGCCATTAAATTTATTTTTGATTATATTATTATTTATTTTGTCAAATATTCAAATATCAGATTGTTATATTATTTACAATACAAGAAAAAAGTTATACTAACTTTTAGTTGTAATTTTTTTTAAAGCGGGAGAACTTTTCTTTCAACATTGAAATTCCTTTCCAACATCCAAAATTAGGCTAAAAATAATTTGAGTGAAAAAAATAGTAACAAAAAAATTAAAGTAAAAATGGTGCAGGACAAAATTTAATCAAGCCTCAAGGCAAGTGGGAATATTTTTTTATATATAAAAAAGATATCTTGTAAACTAAAATTGTGAGATTAAAATAATATTTTGAAAGTAAATATATGAAAGTAATTAATTATTTTAATCATAATTAAGACTTATTTTTAATTTACTAAATCTCAGTCATTAAATTAAATCTATGATATATGTCTCTAATCTAAATAAGAACTTGAAAAAAATGGAGAGATAAGAAACGAAGAGAAGCTAAATCTGGGATCTGAATTGAGTTTGTGAGTTAATATGTTTTGATTAATTAAATTTTCAACAAATAAAACATATTAAATGAAAATCCTAATCATTTTTCCTAAAGAGTTTGTTAAGGGAAAGGGAAAAATAGAGTCCAAAGGTGGATGAGAAGGGTATTTTAGAGCCCAAAGGTGGATGAAAAGGGCATTTTAGAGCCCAAATATGGAAGGAGGGTATATTTGTACCATTTCCAATACTTGAAGGGTAATTTAGGCCCTTCTCCGTTTAAAAAATGACCTATTTTCAGTTATGAATATATACTCCCTCTGTTTCAATTTGTTTTGTCTGCTTTCTTTTTTAGTCCGTTTCAAAAGGAACGTCTCTTTCCCTTTTTAGCAACTCTTTTATTTTAACTTTTCATATGACATGTTTAAGACCACAAGATTAAATTGCATTTTAGTACATTTGACATAACTTTAATTTATGACCACAAGATTCAAAAGTCTTCTCTACTTTCTTAAACTCCGTGCCAAATCAAAATAGGACAAACAAATTAAAACGGAAGGAGTATATATTTTTGTCCGTATCTCCTGTTTTTGAACTTACCTAAATCTTTTGCTACTCTCGTGAGTTCACGAACAAAAAATAGTTTCCTAATGGGTATTGTTAGACAATTACGAACTAATTCACGCTACCTTTGATATAACTGCCTTGACAGGAGGAGGAAGCTTGGCTAATCTTCACCTTGTACTCAACATTCGCGAACTGCATTCAAAGACCATTTAAATGGGCAAGTCTTTCGAAAGCAAACTGAATGAAATTGTTGCTCCCTTTTTTTATTACTCTCCTTTTCCTAATATGAACCTTGAGACATCAAATTCTTTATGACTCGGCCTAGCCCGGTTCCTCTACGCGACTGACACTTCAAAAGGCAAAACTCTATAGTTTAGCGTTAGTAGAGGCATTTAGTCTTTTGATTAGGGTATAGAGATCGCGCAACATTCATTCTGAACTTTTATATGCCTTTTCAAAGCATGAATCTCATATTTGTTCGAAATCGTATACAATAATTTTGAGTACACGAAACATTATACTTAATACTACTTTTTTCCGTTGAGTCACTTTCCTAATTTTTCTCTCTCTTTTTTCCCCAATATATCATAGTTTGGAAAAACTTGAAATATCAAAACTGAATTTGGTCGTTTTATGTGCTACCATGAATGAAGTGTCATTTTTTCTTGTCCTTTTGACTAGGTGGGGTATATATACACTTTGTTGTAAATGCTCATTAATCTGCAACCTAATAAATAATGTCTTCATGGGTCGACATTCACTAATACTCTCTCCGTCCATCTTTACTTATTCACGATTGATTTACATATACCTTAAGAAATAACAAATAATATGGGTAATTTTATTATATCACCATTTGAATATAATAAATTTAATGCTTTGAGAAATGCATTGGATAATGAATAATATTTAATAAAATGGGTAAAATGAACACAAAATAACAAATTATCGGGGTTTTCAAATTGGACAAGTATTATTAGAGATCTATTTTTAATATACTGGACAAATATTATTAGAGATCTATTTTTTATATACTGGACAAGTAAAGATGAACAGAGTATATTTTTATATGGCAATATTGGGCGAAAGAGCCAGAGAGTGATTCATACCAAGGAGTTTTAACTACGCATTATTTAATATACAAATAATAATAAATATTGAGGAAAACTAAATTTTGATAGATATGTTCCATATCTTTTGAAGGATACATATAATATAAAAATAATGTGCACGCAATATAATTTGGCACCAATTCTTATTTCTGTAATAATATTTGTATTTGTCAGATTTGAATACGTAACATATACCATCAATAGGTTATTATAGGAGTCCGGAGCCTAAAAGATCATTTTTTTTAGAGAAAATATCAAATGGGACACAATATTTTGAAAGAGACCAAAAGGGACAAAACGCTGGGCTACCACGACTTAGCCCCTTTGATTAACGTTCGTTAGTTACTCATTTCTTTGGTGTCAGAAAGGCTATAGTCGCTGGTATTTGAGCGACTAGCCCTTTTGACAAGTAAATAACGGACGTTAATTAAAGAGGCTAAGTCGCTGACAGCCCAACTTATTTGTGTCACATAATTTTTTATAATATGTTCAACAAGAAATCTTTTTTTAAGAATAAATATTGTTGGTCAGTGCATGGTCACGATGTTATAGTATTTACTCCTATTATCTAACATTTTAAATATCTCTCATTGTTTGTTATTTCTCTTATATAATTAAGAGGGAGTTGAAGCAGCTAGGGGCATTTTGGTTATTTTTTATTAATTTATCCGTTTTAATTTTTTTGTCTTATCTTTTTAATTTATTATACGTTTGAAAATTACGTAAAAAGATAAATCACAATAATTAATAATTTAAAATATTTAAAAAAATATAAAAAATTTGATTGACTCTAAAAAATTTATCAGTACCACATAAATTGGGACAAAGAAAGTAACATATATTATTTTAAAGTGACGTAAAAAGTACTACAAATCACAATAATTAATATTTTAAAATATAAAAAAAAAATTAATTGACTCTCCAAATTCTATCAATGACACATAAATTCGAGTAGAGAGATTTACATGTATTATTTAAAAATTACATAGAAAGAACTATAAATTATGTAAAAAAGATAAATCATAATCATTAACAATTTAAAATATTTGAAAGACATAGAAAAAGCTGGTTGACTTTGGAAAATTCTATCAGTGCCACATAAATTGGGACAGAGGAAGTAACATATATTATTTGAAAATTACGTAAAAAAGTATTATAAATTACAATACGTATTTTATTTTCTCTTATATTATAAGAGGGAGTTTACACAGCTGAAGCAGGCACGAGGTCAACGTGCCTGCTTCAGCAGCTAGGGACATTTTGATCATTTTCATTAATTTCTCCATTTTAATTTATTTGTAAAATATTTGAAAGACATAATAAAACTTGATTGACTCTGGAAAATCTATTAGTGTCACATAAATTGGGACCGAGAAAGTAACATATATTATTTGAAAATGATATGAAAAGTACTATAAATCACAATAATTAATAATTTAAAATATTTAAAAGGCATATAAAAGATTTAGTTGACTCTCAAAATTCTATCAACGACACATAAATTGGAGTAGCGAGAGTAACATATATTATTTCAAAATTATATAGAAAGTACTATAAATCACGATAATTAACAACTTAAAATATTTTAAAAACTTATAGAGAGAGTTTCAACGTGCCTGCTTCAACATGTGGATATTTTGGTCATTTTTATTAATTTTTCTGTTTTAATTTATTTGTCTTATCTTTTTAATTTATTATATATTTAAAAATTATATAAAAAAGATAAATCACAATAATTAACAATTTAAAATATTTGAAAGACATATAAAAGATTTAGTTGACTCTCAAAATTCTATCAACGACACATAAATTGGAGTAGCGAGAGTAACATGTATTATTTTAAAATTACATAGAAAGTACTGTAAATCACGATAATTAACAACTTAAAATATTTTAAAAACTTATTAAAAAATTGATTGACTCTTCAAATTTTATTTGTGTCACATAAATTAGGAAAGAAAAATAACATATATTGTGCATGTGCTAGCACGGACGCTCCTGTATCTAGTACATATATATGGTGCAGTAGTGCACACGTCTATGGAGATAGTATGCCACAAAATGATAGTAGGAAATTCAAAATCCATTTCAATGCGCATTTAATTTTTGTTTCAAAAAACCATGTTCAAAAATCTAAATAATACTTAAGCAGCCCATGCATGATTGAAATATATAATATGATCCCCTTATAAATATATGATCACGAGATTCAAAAATCTTACTCAACAGGGAAACAAGAGACAGAAGTGAGCTGCTGGTGCATCATGAAATATACAGAGAGACAGTGAATAGAATAGAGGGAATAATGATTGGGACCTTCACAACTACCCCCAATTTATAATTAATTAATAATGAAAAAACATGACTACGTACGTAAGCTTTGTAGAAACTAATTAGTAGTATAAAAGTTGATGATGAGTTGAGGAAGAAATTAAAATGGGTGATAATTATGAGCAGCCGTTGTTGAAGAAATACGAAGAAGAATTGGAGTACTATGAGGATTGTCCTGGTTGTAAAGTTGAGCAGCTTAAACGCTCTGACACTGGCGTTCCTTTTAAACCTGTCTTCTTCATCTCCATCGTCACTTTATGCGCAGGTCTACATGGACAAATTCTAAGACATATTGTGCTTGTGGCATTTTATATTCCAGCACCATTAGTTTTGGTTTCACATAAAAATTTTGGAGGTTAACTTCTTCCATCATTCTTCTACCATTTAGCACTAACATATACTTCTCTTCTCAAATCTTTTGCAGCTTTGCCGATATCATCTCTCTTCCCTTTCCTCTATTTTATGGTACATATCCATTATGTTACTCATTTCTTCAAGTGTTTCATATGGTATCTGTGCTATATTTCAACTTTCTTCACCTACTATAAAGATTAGCTAGTGCATTAGTCTGCTTAAATACAAAGGAAGCATAATTAAGAGTTGCCTCTTTGAGCAGCAGCAGAAGATGTATTATGTCAAACAAGAACACGTTAAACAAAACTATGAGTGAAAAATGTGGAGAAATCAACTGATTTAGTCAATCAACATCTGGTCAGAAGAACCAATGTACTGTATCTCTTTGCAAATGAAGGTATTTTATTAGTAGTTAAATGTCAACAAAACCAGAAAATTGTACTTCCATGGAAACTATCATGGTTTTGCAAATTATCAAACTCAATTTTAGTTTCTTGTCATATAAATAACCGATATACTGGCCTAATACTTAGAGAAATTTGAGTTGGAGAAACTCATCATTTATAGGTGACACCATATTGCTTGGTGACTCTCTTATTTACTTAATATAGTCTGTCTCATTCTGTAATCTTTAAATTTGAGTCTAAATGCCTTATTTTACAAACTGTAACTCTAATAAGCACTTCATATGATAATCTTTTTCCAATGTAGCTTCCACCAATTGTCTTAACCTTCCATTTACATCTGGAAGACTAAAGAAACTTTACTCTTAATCAAATTTTTGAACAGAAATATAGATAGATACTGTTGAACTCCTGATTATGAGTTGCTATGGCCTATGGTAGAAGGAGAACTACTTTTGTACATGCATAGACTTGGATTACTAGAAATATAAATTGCACTTAGACCTTCTCAAGTTAAAACATTTATATTCTACTTCAAGCATCTTCCGTGTGTCTTAGCCATTTATAGCTCCATTCTTCTTGTGTGTGATTCTTGATCTGCTACTGTCTACACTATGGCTGTGGCAATACTAACATTTGACTCCTACAGGTCCGCGATTTTCACATTGCAGAAAGGGAGGAAGATATTAGTTATTATGCCGGATATGTAGGTCAGTATACCATCCGTCATAGCTTCTGAGTAATTTCAGTGTTCTCTCTTCTTACATGTCTACCATTTCTTGAAGGTTCTTCATTCATGTTGGGAAGAGCTTTGACTTCTATTCTATGGGGAATAATTGCTGATCGTTATGGTCGAAAGCCAGTTGTTGTGATTGGCACAATTACAGTGTTAGTAGTGTTGGTTAATCACTGTCCTCGTGCATAAGATTTTGGTTTTAATAAGAAAATGTAGCTATGATTCAATTGCGTAATTTCATTCAAGTTTGTTTTAATTTATTATATGAAAAAACAACTGCAGGGTTATATTCAATGCACTGTTTGGCCTTAGTACCAACTTTTGGATGGCTATAGTTACAAGGTTCCTTATAGGCAGTTTGTGCGGAATAATTGGCACAATGCGCGTATGTCTTTACTGCTACTTCATGTGGAATTTTATGTCAGCTATAAGCATCTTATTTTTCAGGATTGATATTGTGATTTGCATTATGAGTTTTTACTGGCCTGTTTGAACTAGTTTAGTACTATCTTTCTTGTGCTCTTCTTTTCATACTATTAAGAGTATGAGCATCATTACTGGATGCATTCAAACTTTTAGTTGTTCAATACCTTAAAACCAATATTCTTCAATATCTCCAGGCTTATGCTTCTGAAATTTGCCGAAAAGAATACCATGCTTTGGGGATATCTGCTGTGAGTTGCTTCTCTCCTTCTCGTCTCTCTTTTCCATTTAAACAGCTTTGTTGCATAGCTCTGAGATCCTATGCCATAATATGTTTTTAAACGTCTTATTTATTTAGGTAAGCACATCATGGGGGATAGGCTTGGTGATTGGTCCTGCTATCGGAGGTTATCTTGCACAGGTACAGTACTTCCCATGGTGGAATTGTTGGTGTTAATTTTTACTGCAGTGATGACTGAAGAACTATCTCTCTGAAAGAAGTGTTCTTTTTGGTCTGTATAACAATATCACAATTCACATACATCTTCTCTTCCCAAATATAGTCTGGTTCTTTGCTGCAACCTGATTTCACTCACACGTTGTCCAGGGAAAGATTTTTTGAGCTAACTGCAATCATCTATGACCTTGGATTACTCTCCACATAATATTTCATGAAAATAAGATGACTTGATTCATATATGGCATTGGACTAAAAATTCACAAAATATTTGGTGGTTAGGTAAGAGAATTAGATTTGGTCAGGATGACTAGAAGTTATTGCATGACAAAGTTGCAGTGATACAATGCATGCCTGCTTAATGTCTTTCCATGACCCAAAATGAAAGACGTGCTGGAGGAAATCCTAAGAGGTTCTATCCTTGCACTCGTGCAACGTACACAAGGTGAAACAATTAAATACTCCACCAGATTGTAACACCCTTACTCATAGTTAGGAAAGTATCCAGGAACAATTTTTATCCCATCCATGATAACTGACAACTTTTGCGTAATAAACTTGCCATAAAAACAATGCACCACTTCATGACTTGAACCTGAAAAGTGTTGGGATCGAAATCGAGAGGGCGTCATGCGGAAGCTAATAATTACAAACTTTAACAATGATAAATCAGATGACAAAAAAAACATACTAAAAACACCATATTATTATATGATTTGGCCAATTGGCCTACATATTAAAACTAAAACTAAAAAGCATAAAGACTTATTAGGAGAATAATCTCCTCCTAAACGAAACTCTCTAAATGACTACATTGTGGATGCTATTGTGTTCTGTTTGAGAAGAACGTGTCTTCTATTTATAGAATTACAAGACTTCTCTTCCAAGAAATGTCTTCTATTTATAGAATTACAAGACTTCTCTTCCAACAAAAGGGATAGATATTGTAGAGTTCTTGTTCACCAAGAAAACCTTTTTCGAATTAGAACACAATTGTGTAGAATCCAAATAAGTTAGGAAATTCAGGGCAAATCCTAACAAAAAGGCCCTGATAGGGGTCCTACTTAATGTCAAAACCTGCTAACATAAGCTTTTAGAAGCTCTAGTTCCTGCCTTACCATCTACTTAAAACAGTTTTTGTAATTACGAGTACAGTTTAGTGACTAAGAATTCTTGTGTCACTTATGTTGTTTCTAGCCTGCAGAAAAATATCCCAGCATATTTTCCAAGGAATCCTTTTTTGGGAGGTAAGCGACGTTCTTTCCGTTCTGTACATTTAACTACTTTCAACTTTCTATATTGAGAAGATTTTGGTCTGGTTCTATCTGCTTTTTTCCTGGTTATTTAAGAAGCTTATTCGTTTGTTCGCTACCTTGCAGATTCCCATATTTTTTACCTTGTCTTCTGATATCAGTCTTTGCATTAGCTACAACAGTAATGTCCTTTTGGCTTCCGGTATGACTTCTAGTCTTATATATACTTATCTTCTCATTTTAAGTGCTATCTAGGCTTTCCTCCATAAATATCTTCCCTGTTCACATTTTAGTTGCTCAACTCGTGATAATATTCCATAGCTAAGAACATAGTTTCTTGAAAATGATCTGTTCTAATCCATAACATGAACTAAAGAATTTGACATAGATATTCCATTGTAAACATAGGACCAGATTTGATTAACTGAAACAGTTTCTGCAGTTTGACTACTTCGAACACATTGCAGGAGACACTTCACAAGCATAACAAAATAAAGAAAGATAAAAATAACTTTCACGATGCTGCAGAAGGAACTCCAGATGAATTAAATGGTTTTAATGTGTCTCAGAACATGAACCATTCTGAACGCAGAGCCCCGAGTTCTCAAAAAAGCCTTCTGAAGAATTGGCCCTTAGTGTCTTCTATTATTGTCTACTGTGTATTCCAGCTCCACGATATAGCCTATTTGGAGGTAGTTTATATTTCTTTCAAAAATCATTTTAATGGAAAAACTGGAAATCCAAGGAAACCTTCTGGAGAATTGACCCTTAGCTTGAACGAACTTGTCAATATATCTTACCGTCATGTGCTTTTTCAGATATTTTCACTTTGGGCCGTCAGTCCAAGGACCCTTGGGGGTTTAAGCTTTACAACATCTGATGTTGGACAAGTTCTTGCCATCACAGGTATAAAGACATAGCCAAAATCTCTGCAGGACAATTTGCTTTGTGTATTCTAAAGCTTTTTAGGCAGACTATATTGGAAAATTGTGCATCTTTTGATCCGAAAATACTATTAATCTTTTACATGATCCACCAGGCCTTGGTTTGCTACTCTTTCAGCTGCTTGTTTATCCACTGGTGGAAAGGATTACTGGACCTGTCATGATTTCTCGGATTGGCGCAGTATGCCATATCACTTATATTACCACTTCCTATTAAGTTACCTTTTCACTCATAGTTTAAATTGAGCTTACTCATCTTTCAGGTTTTAAGCATACCGTTGTTGGCAAGCTACCCATATATAGCTTTATTAACTGGTTTTGGCCTCTCCATAGCGCTCAACTGTGCATCTATGTTAAAAAATATTCTCTCGGTAAAACCTTTTTCCTTAGATCATTTTGAGTTCTTCAGCTTCACGAAGTTATTATTGATAGAAATTCAATGCAGTGCTTTTGTGAATATCCAGGAATAGTTGCTTATGTTTTATTTTTGTTTTTCCATTTTTGAATTTAAAATGTATTTACTCCCACTGTTAGTATGTATGCAGTATGATTCACAAAACTCAATGGTGCATGATGAAGAGGAGAAAGAAATGACCTATTATTTTACTTAATTCATCTTTGTGGCTCTTTTCTCAAGTTTATGTTAGATTTTATGCTTTGTTAAAATATTTGACCAGTGCACTCAATGCCAAAGGTTCTTAGTTTGAATGTAAATGAGCTGTGTCTTAATTTTCTAGTTCATGATATCTCCTATTACCTGTACATGAAAATTATGAAGAATGTGTACTTTTCGTATTGCCAGAAACACTTGCTTAATCTTGGTTCTTTTATGCGAGAAGTGAGGTTAATTTAGCACCAGAATTCTTCTCATATCTGTTCAACTACCTTTGTTTGGCTTTTACAGTTTCAGTATCTCGAAGTAGTTTGTTTGGTCTAAGTGGTTGTTTTTCATGTTTGATCAGGTGTCAATTACAACTGGCTTACTAATCATGCAGAATAGAGCTGTGGTAACTACCTTATACCATAAGCATTTTTTTCTTATTATCCATATAATAGCAATCAGTAAAGTTCATGCATGAGTAAAATGTCTAACTTCAGTCCCAGGAGCAAAGAGGAGCTGCAAATGGCATTTCAATGTCCTCAATGTCTCTTTTCAAAACAATTGGCCCTGCAGCCGGGGGCTCATTGTAAGTTGCTATTTTCTCTTTATCGTCTGCTGATCTTCATGGTCTTTTGTGCTTATCACGAGATTGTTGTCTCTTGAATTTGCTCTTGTTCTGTCGTCATGCAAATGAATGTAATGATAGTTCCTCTCTGTTATACATCTCCTTTATACCACTTTATTTCTTATAAATACTTCATGTTTGTCCTGAATCGATGCAGGTCTGAGCTTAACTTGGTATATTTGAAAATGCTAGAGTGGCGTAGTGATATAATCAGATATGCGTTTTCAGTTTTAGTGGATGTGTAATATTGTGTCTACTGGAAATGTATATGATGTTTGTTTAACTCGAAAGTTAAGGCCTACTGTCTGCCAATCTAGACGTGTAGACAAGATTATGTATCATCACGCTCTTATGATCTGCAATTTATGCAGATTGTCCTGGTCACAACGGCGTCAAGATGCTGATATTCTGCCAGGTAAGTCTACCTAGTTTATTAGATTCAAGTGCCAAAACATTTAACTTACAACAAGCATCAGTTTCTTTGGCTCCCATTATATTGCTTTTAGTGATTTGTGAGACAATGCTGTTGTACTCTATGGATTATCTGATGGCCTACTTGAATGCACTTCAATACAAAAGTTGAGCCCAATAAACTAAACAAAGGCAGTGTGATGTTGTAATTCAGGTGATCAGTTGGTTTTCTTTGTTCTCAACGTTATTGAGTTGCTCGGCCTACTGCTGACCTTCAGACCCTTTCTGAGAGAACCTGAAGACAGCGATATTCCAAAATCAAAAGACGACTCTTTGGATCAAGAAAATGGAATACGAGAGAGGCTCGTGTTAACGGAATTACCCTGAAGTACCAAAGTTACAAGTTCAGGTGCATAACTTTCAAGATAGCAGCATATCATCTGAACTAAAGCTAGTTCTCTAGCTGTACTAGTGAACAAAGGATCATTGATTGTAAACCTTAATCTCCATATTACAGATTTATGTATGTAATGGAGAGGGAAAGGTGCAGTTTATAGGTGTATCTTATCTTAGAAAATAAATGAATCTTTTGAGCCTTATGAATTATGTGTAGTTGGTTGACAAGTTGGGTCGTGGAATATAAAATCAGGTGAAAAGAAGTGAATTTGTGGAAAGGCCAGTTAACTTTGTAGTATTATTCAGCTTCATCTTTATACTTTTTAGAGAGTCCCTTGGTTTTTCTTTTTCGATAAGTTTTCAAAATCAATATATATAAAGGAAGGCTTTAGGAACGGTGATATGACGCTCTCTAAGGTCTAGAATCACATCACCCTTTGAATATAATAAATTTAATGCTTTGAAAAATATATTGGGTAATGAATAATATTTAATAGCAAGGGTAAAATAGATACAAAATGGTAAACTATCCATCGATTTTTCAAACTGGACACACATTATGAAATATTTATTTTTAATATACTGGATAAGTAAAAATGGACAGAGAGAGTATAAAATACAAGAATTGTTTTCCATAAACTCCTAGCTTAAGAAAAATGTAACAAAAAGACTTTGTGGAAATTCTCCACAAAGTTATGGATTAAAACTGTTCAAAGTATATTTCTTAAGGGACTATTTTTAACTAACGCAAAACATATACTCCCTCCCTCCATTTTACTTGTTCACTATTTACACCTAGATCATAACCTGATGAGGCTTATAATCTTAGACCCATTTGGTCATAAAAATAAAAAAATGTATTTACTTTATTTGGTATTCATTTTAAAGTTAAAAATAGAATTGACTAGGTATTTTTCAAAAAATTAAAAATTGTAAAAATATATTTCAAAATATGTTTTTGATTTTCATGACCAAACAAATATTCTGAAATAAAGTGAAAATGTATTCCGAAATATTATGCATAATATTTATAGTCAAACGCCTAGTTAAATTTCATGATTTGATAATCACACATGAGATAAATTCATTTTAAAATTAATAAGGAATGAGCAAAACGTGAGAGTGAGAGATGGCAAATCCAAGAAGGACATCATTTTCCCCTTCCGGTAGTAACAGTAACCACAACCAGCACCAACTTCCAATCTCCACCGCCCCTTTTCAGAATCAGGGTACCCAAATCTCAACTTTGATGAACTCACTCAAATCCTTCCTCAAGAAACCTCATGCTTTCCCTTTTCTCCTTTCTCTTTTCCTTTTTCTCACATGGGTTTCCCTCAGATTCCAACGTCCTTCCTCCACTTCTACCCATTTGAGAGAAGAGTGGCATGCCAAGGTTCAATCTGGGTCTCATCAAAATGCTAATCTTGTCATGTTCCCAGCTTCCTCTTCTTCTATTGCCAAAGATAAACGTGGATGGTTGCTCAATCCTATTTCTCTTGCTCTTGATTCTGCCATTTCAGGTCTCTCTTTCATTCTTATAGTAACTATTACTGTATTATGTATTTTAGTATAAAAGAATATGCCTTTATAGAAAAAAGACAAGAGGGGTTGCTCGGATGGTAAGCACCGCCAAGGGAGCAAAAAGGGTGGGAGCTCCTCGGGAGGGGTTAAGAAAAAATAGATGCCTTAAAAGACGAATATGTGTGCTCCTGAAGATATGATTCAGCTCTATCTTTGGTGGATTAGTGTCTCGAGGTCCTTTGATGGGCATAAAGGTATTGTCTTGGTAGCATCTACCAAGTAAGTGGAAAATGGGTTAGCTCTGTGGCAGGTGTACAAGCAAGGGAAGTAGGTACATTACTGCCTATGCTGACCTGCAAGTCCTTTCTTTTCGACTCCTATTAGGTTCATCTGGACTGATGAAGAGTCATTAAGGCAAGAAGGAAAATTGAGCATTTTTGGGAAGGCAACTAGTTAGAAAGACCTATAGGGCAAGGAAAGTTTAGTTTTTTACTGATTATATACATAGATTCATCTGAAGTGGAATGGATGTGAAGGATTTATATAGCCTACCATGACTATTTTGGCATTAAAGCTCAGTTCACTGGTTACCTATTTGAGAAAAAAAGTTTAGTTGATTGATTCATTGAAGTGTCAGAAATTTAAGAAAATGTGCAAGTCTAAAATTGAGTTTCTTGTAAAGATCACAAGGTTAATCTTGTGAGGTTCCGAGCTTCCTCTTCCAGTATTACCGAAGATAAGCGCGGTTGGTTGCTGTTGCTCAACCCTATTTTGTATTGCCCTCGATTTAGATAGCTGTGTGCTCTTGATATTAATGCATAAAAGACCAATAATTTCTCGGAGTTCATGCATTCTTAGCAAAGAACAAAATGTTATAGAAGCAAAGAACACATGCAGGCGATACAAACAAATCGGGATTAAGGTATATTTGTTTTTGGTGTAAGTGTGAGGTTCAGAAAAAAAGAATTAGGTATTGGAATGAAAGGATCCAAATAGAGGACTAGATGTAGAAGATTTGTATAGCTTACTCCAACTGATTTGGGATTAATGTATAGGATTAGTAGTTGTTGTAATGTTAGAAAATTAAAAAAATGTAAAAGTTCAGCATTGGAGTACAGGGAAAAGTAGATGATGTTTCCTTTCCCTTTTCCCCTGATTTAAGTTTCTTAACTGCAAGATGAATTTAAACATTTTTTTCTCAAAAAGAAGAAGAAGAAGATGATGATTTTAAACAATTTTGTTTGTCATTCTTCAAATGGTTTCCTTATTGACAAAGGGAGGTTATAATTGCTGCAGGTGGGGCAGCAGGTTGTGCTTCAGTTCATTTGGGTGAGATCAGATCCGGTGGTGTTAGAGGCAACCACAGACACCACACATGCAATGAGACATTTGTTATTTGGGGAGCCAAGACAGTATTCCGGGTATGTTTTTTTGTCTTAGTACTGTCAAAGCTGAAAGTTTTTTTACTTCAGCTTTGACAGTTCTACCTATCTTAATCATTGGTAAGTTACTTTAGATTCTTCCTTTTTACTATTTTATCTGTAGGGGAACATATTTTGCAGTTGGACATAATTCAGAAACATGAAGAAATTTTAAAATGTTGGTTTTACATAAATCAATTTGATTCAACGTGATGTATTTACCTGGGGTGGAAGAGATCAATATCTTGCTTATAATTGCTTTTAGATGAAAGTGTGCATTGATTAGGAAGTAAATTTAGTACAAATGTGTCAACACAAACGGTCTGCCTCCGCAGACTCTTCAGGTATGTGTTATATTTTAGTTGCTGTCACTTGTCCAGTGTATTTTTGAAGTCTTGCCATATTTTCAAGTAAAACAAACATTCTCAGAGCTTGAACATTACTTTGTATGGTAAAGTTACATTCGTAGAAGTGTCTTATACTGATGTGGTGTATTTCTTGAAGTCTACCCTAAGCCATAATCAAGCTTTCTTTCTAAGTTCGTCAAAATCTTCATAGTCTCTAGCAAAAATCCTCGAGTTATTTGTTCCCAGTAAGCCATAATCATTTGCTCTTTGTAATTTACACTTTTCAGTACCTAAGATACCTTTTGAAGACCATGATGGTGGTATTGGTTTTATGTCTCGAATCCTTCCTTCCCTCTTTTCTATTTCCTTCATCCAATTTTTGCGGGTTTCCTACATTTATAGTCTCTCTTTACTCACCATTGAAGCAAGCAGCCAAGCATCCTGCTCATGCTTTGAAAGCGTTCTATGTGATTCAGTTTTTGCAGCTAGCTCCTCTAAAACTTCCAAAGCATGAGTTGCTGCTTATTCGTTATTTCTGAATCAAATGAAAGGGAAACGAAGATTAAATAAATAATTATAGCTACTTGTCAAAAGAAAAACCAACCATAGCTATTAAATCATCTTGTCTATTACATTTCCCATAGAATTTTCTTTTTGAATGAGTAATCATGCTTGCCTTTCTTTTCTTATGGGTTAGGTTGCAAGTTGGTTATATATACCAACTCCTTCTCTTGATTCACTAACTTTTTACAGGTGGAAAATGATGCGGTAAAAAATGGTTACGCGGAAGTAATAATTGGTGCAGATGAAGTTGCCGTTGCAGTCAGCCCCCTTGGAATTGCTCATGCTCTAGTAAATGTTGATCCAGTGCGAACTACATACTTCATGGGGTGCCAGGATAGTGTAATCAACTACAATGGCTCAACGACTGATTTTAATGTATGGAAAGATCTATAGGTTTCCATTGTTATAGTCTCATGGTTGCTCATAAGGTAACTGAAGTTTAATGCGTCTGCATCGAGCTGGTCCTTTTCTTGCAATGAGGGTCCTAAAGGATGTGAATTAATTTAGATAGTGTAGATTAGGAAACAATGTACATAATGCATAGCTGCTATTCGTTGGCCTTCTTTCGTTCTTTATTTTTGGGTGTTATGACAAAACGATGTGAGCTCAGATATATCTCTACAGGATACAGCTTGCCTGTCCAACTGCCTTTACATATTGAAGCAGTTTTTAAGCTCTTGAAATTTAGCAAATGTGCATGTTTTTGCATTTGCATACTTCATTTGAAAGCCTTTTCCCCTTCCTTTGACTAATATTTAGCCAAATTAAATTCATTATGTGTCATATGATGAAAGGGTATATGTAAGATGAAAGATTAATCCAACTTGTTGAATATAATGGCAGATTGTAATATTTTCAAGTCAAGCAATATATGCATTAAAAGGGAAACTCCATTTTTAGAATCTCAGAGATCACATGCTTAAACTATCCAAAGTTTGATCCAGCAAAGCCGCGCATATTCAGACATGATTTCTCAGATGGTCACTCGGAAAAAAATAGAATCAAGAAAAAAAAATGACTTTCTGAGATAATAACTATTAGTTGAGTGACCATCTAAAAAATCAACCCCGCATATTCAAGCATTTTTAGTTAAATGAAGCAAAAGCAGTCCAAATCACAAAAGGAAGAAATGGGGGAAAAAGAAAATGAAATCACTTGATTCTTCAACAGAGACTGAGTCCAGGCTGTTTTGTGGCCTTTGTATCTACTAAACGATGAGCCTAAACTATATATGTCCTCATTCTCTAGACACATAGCTAACTGTAAAAAAAAAAACTACTAAAACCATGTTCTCAATGTCCAAACTGTTAACGTTACATACAGGGACACAGTACATATCAGGGGGAGTAGACATCGACTAGGAATCACTCGAAGAGGTTACCAATCATTCTCCTGAACAAAGATGTTGAGAAAGAAACACTACTAGCTGGTGAAATTTTCAATGACATTAAAAAACACCATTCAGATAGGGCCTGAACTTGTTCTGCGGAGCTGATACTTAGGCTCTGGAGGTGGAACACTTGGTAAAATATTCTCGATCTCCTGCAGATAAAACCATATTTAAACAGGTTAACTCATGAAAGTGAATGCTGACCCTCATAGGAACTGAAGGGAAGCAACTACTGAAAATTGTCAAGAGACAACTCTGAGTACAAAATAACTTTTTTGCTATTTGAGATAATGACATCTGAGGTTTGCCATATCAGGAGCTTGTGACTTCTTCAAAAGCATTTGAAGGGGTAAACACAATCCAAACTAACACAGAAAATAAAAGTTTGACATGGACAAGCATAAGTCTTACCTACACATCTAACAAGTTTATGCAACTAATAATGAGTCTTTTAGTGACCAAGCATAGCCGAACCAAAAGCATAAATAGACTGAGCAGAGAGTCATAAGGTAAGTCCTTATTCTCCTTTTGGTGAATCTGTATAAGAATAATATACAAGGAAACAATGCAAGCCATAAAATGAGTTTCACAAAGTTATTTGTTCAGATGATCCTCATAATAACTATAAAAAGTGTTATTGTTTTCAATTTTACCCATAATACATATATATATTTGAAGTGCAGCAAGCTGCAAGAGATGGATAGCCGATGTAGAGAAGGGTCATGTGTCATTTCTGTCTAAACGAAATATAAAGTTCTTCAGGTGGAAGATGAGGTAAGGCCTAGAACTTCTTCCTGAAGGATTAGACAAGAGAAGAAGGTAAGTGCATGTAGTTCTTTGGTCCTTACAACTACAGCTCAGGAGTCACCAACCTCATCTGTTGGCCTCTTTAAACCAATGGGCTGAGATTGAACTCCAAAGAGGAAATTTTAAACACACCCTTCTACTTATGAGACCAACCAAATGTTGATGCCCTCGATTGCAAAGCACTAAAAATTAAAAAGAACTTAGGTCCGTGCTAGCCCTTCCTCCCACAACCTGTGCCCCTGATTTCTTTTAAGTGATGTTTCCTCCCCTTCGTTGAACATATATGGTATCAATATCCAGAGTATGCAATAAAAAGATCTCAGTGAAAAAGGGCAATGAAGCAAGGATTTAAACAGCTGGATAGTTAGGCAAGTGACAATAACTGCAATCTACAACCATATCCTTAAGAGTGTAGCTGGATATTTATTTGTTTTTTTTTATAGGTAAGTGTAGCTGGATATTTTGGCTGCAAAAAGTAGAACCTTCTGGATCTTTTAGCAGCCAATAGTGCTTTTCCTAGTCAATACTTTCACAGAGAAACATCAATCTTGCAGTTACAGAACTACTAGGAGTCACCTGTCCATGTGCATCTATAGTTTCTTTTACTTTCTGATTCTTCTGACTCATTAAACAGAAAAGTAACTTAAAGCCTCATGGACAACAACAAAATAAAACAGAAAAAGGGAATGAGAAAACCATTTGTATATAAAGAGAAGGAAAGAATATTCATACGGAAAATTACGATTAAAGAGTATAGTGAAGACAGTTAAAGACGTTCTACAGTCTACTCCTGTTCTCAATGGACTTCCTATCATTTCAAATAGCTAATGGGCAATTCACTAAAATGATTAGATAACGAAACATTTATCAGAAGTTTAACGAAGATCCTTTTACACACCTACAATAACTTTAACATACTTTCATCACGAAACAACAAATCACTTGTTAATATAAAGGCTCTGCTGATTGATTAATCATCTTAAGGGAAAAAAGAAAAAGAAACAAAAGAAGAAATGCAAATGAGTGCTGAATTCATGGATGAATTATTTTGATTTGCAGATCCTACCTTCTGTCTCTTAAGTCTTTCATTCTCCTCTTCTAGCCGCGAAACCTTGTTCTCTAGTTCATGGGTGTAAGCCTGTTAGTCAGAAGAGTAAAATTTCAATCGGTGGAGATGATAAACTATATCCCAAAAAAGATGCAAAATAAGTAAAAGCACCTGCTTTCTTGCTCGTGAACGAGCTGCAGATTCCCTATTTTTAATCATCCTCTTCTGCCTCCTTTCTGCACTATTTTCAATCACATCACCTGGAGCAACTCGCTTTCTTCCGGATGTTTGTGTGTCTGATAATGTTCCCATTATATGTGCTGGAGACATTGTCACCTGAGTTTCAGGATTACTTGCATCCGTAATTGGGTTAGCAACAACAGGTAAAGGCTGTTGAATTGGATGGCCTGGCATAAAAGCTGGTAGTATATTTTGCTGTTGTTGTTGATGCTGCTGTTCCGGTACCTGCTGCATTGCAGGGAATTGATAATGTGGCCACTGAGCTTGCTGTGTCAATGACATTGAATCAACCCCTAAAACTAAACCCGAAATTCTCTTGCCTTTGGTCGACTCTGCAATCACTCCAGCCTTGACCAAGAAATCCTCCAGAGTTATCTCACCTAAAGTAAGCTGCCTCTCCTGGCTTCTCTTATCAACACTATCTATTTTTACCCCCTGCTGAATATCTTGCCACACCTCATCGACAGTCTTCTTGCTGAGATCCCTGGACATTGTAATGCTTGAGTGATGATGCAGAGAAGCCCCGTGCTGCACTGCCCCATAATCATTTCCCCCCAATTCTTGATTAGCCTCAATAGTCCATACAGTTTTAACAAACTCATCGAGATTCATGCTATTGAGTGGTTTCCCACAATTCCCCAATTGATTCCGAACTTCATCAAGAGTGAGGTTGTACACTGATCCTTGCCAAGCCAAATCATTTGTCTTTGCTTCTTTTACACCACCACTTCCCCCCTGAGATCCCATTCACCACTATCTATCCGTCCACGTTCTCAACTGATCAATCAACCTATACAGATATCAGCTCCAAACCCTTAATTCACCACACCAAAAACTAAAAGTCCTAATCTTGAAATGCACAAAGCCCAATGATTCACAACTACCAATCAATCAATCCAGAAATCAATTCCAAACCCCTTTATTCACCACACAAAGAACTAAAGTCCTAATCTTTGAAATGTGCAGAGCCCAATGATTCACAACTAGCAATCAACCAATCAAGAAATCAATTTCAAACCCCTTTATTCACCACACAAAGAACTAAAGTTCTAATCTTGAAAATGTACAAAGCCCAATGATTCACAACGAAGGACATTTGTTCTACGAGAACCCCCACACAAAACAGAAAAGAGCAAAAGCGAAAAAAGAATCAAAACCATTTATCACTCCCAATCATAAAAGCCATGCAACAGAGATTCGGAGGGACAGGTTTTGGAAATGGCAACATATTAAAAAAAAGGGGCAAACAGAAAACAGATCAAGAATCATACCAGTAAACAGAGAAATGGAAGAATCAGTCAGAATCCATTAGCTTGCATGCAGCAGCATTCACCCATAAGAGAACAAAAACCCAGAAACTGAAACTCAATCTCTGGAGAAAACAGATACAGAGAGTACTATTAATATTAAAATTGAATACAAAAGTAGACCCAAAATTCTATGTATAAAAATGTATGTCCAATACCCATTACCAGAGAAGAAATAAAAAAAATTAAAGAAAAACTCAGCCCTTGGTTTTATCTACTACACCAGTACAAATTTACCACTGACCCCTTTTTCTTGTAAAGTTTCTGGCTTTAGAGCTTCTGTTACACTTGAGAGCTGAACATGCAACCTCTTTTGTCCTCTGTTTGGTCAGACACAGCCAAAAATAACAGTAATTACTAGGTACTCTAGCATTAAATAATGTAGTTTTAGTTTTGCGGAAAAATCATGAGTTTACATGCATCATAATTTGGGTGGGTTCAAAATAAATATTAAAGATTCATTAATTACATTTTTATCAGTAATTTAAAGTTGAAATCATTAAGTGATTAATGCACGTATAAATGTAAAATGGAACGACGGAGAATCTTAGAAAACATAAAGTTATTTGCTTAAGTTGGTGTTTTTTTTTTATGTAAGGAGAATGTTGAGACATGAATTATATTTTGTAATTTTGTTACAATGCAAGCTAGTCACCAGGTTCTAGTCAAAAATGTGTAGATGGTTTGGTATTTTTTGAATAATGACAAAATTTGTGAAGGAGTTGTGTTCGAAATAAATACTTAAATATTTATGTATATCATATTGTTATTAGTAGTTTAAAGTTGAAATTGTTAATTGATATATGAACATATAAATGTAAAATAGAACGACGGAAAATCTTAGAAAACGAAAGGTTATTTGCTTAAGTTGGTATTTTCTATGTAAGGAAGTTGGTAAGCTGTGGATCATGTTTTGTTACATTATAAGCTAGTTACGAAGTTCTTGTGAAAAATATTTAAATGATTTGGCTTTTTGAGCAGTGAAAAAATTTGTGAAGGAGTTAGATTCGAAGTAAATATTAAAAATTCATGTATATCACACCTTCATTAGTAGTTTAAAGTTGAAATTATTAATTGATTAATGCACATTATGTAAAATAGAACGACGGAGAATTTTGGGAAACGAAAAATTATTTGTTAAGTTGGTGTTTTCTATGCAAGGAGGATGATAAGGAGTGAATTATATCTTGTTACATTACAAGCTAGTCACGAGGTTCTGACGAAAGATATTTATATATTTTGGCGTTTCTTGTACAGTGACAAAATTTGTGAAGCAATTGTTGTTCAGTTGAAAGAGTAGAACCAAAAAAAGAAGGCATAAAACGTGAATGAAGCCTAGACATATTTAATTTAAAGAAAAATCTTACATCGACTTGATTGGAGATATTTTAAATAAAAAAATAAACATCTTATATTTATAACAAACAACATAATTTTATCGTAATCAAGTCATACAATATTAAAGTAAGAATATAAATTGATTAACTAGCATGATCTAGTGATAACAACGGTATGTGAAGACATGTATTTATCGGTTTATGAATTAATGTCTTTAGTTAGGCCTTTTTTAGAATAAATAAATATAATAATAAGTAATGACAACTCATCAAATTTTAAAGTTCATTAACCTCATTTTGAAAAATAGTATTTAGTTTTTGACTAAATAAATAAAAACACATCATTTTATGAAACAGAAGCTTGAAGTTTTTTTTAAAAAAATCTCAATCATACCGTAAAAGTATATTATGTGTCTTAGTTATGTGCCATTTTCTTTTATTAATAATTCTTAGCTATATGTAATTCAGAGAATGTCATTAAATTTTGCTACCGTATCGTAAAGATGAGTGACTATTAATATAAATAAATCTTAGATAAATTATTTAGCGTTTAAAAAATAGGTAAAATGATGTGTTGTTAAGAATGATATTTGAAAAAAAAAAAAAATAGCTGGTGAAATGATAAATTTATAAAAATCATCATCTTATTAGTTACTCAATGTCAAATTAAATGCCTTTGTACTTTTAAATTTACTAGTTAAGTGTACGTGCTTTGCACGTGTATATCACGTTGATTAATAATAAATATATAAAAAAAAAAAATTGTGTGTACGTTATATTATTAAGTACGTTACTTTTACTTGAAACTTTCTTTTTCATTTCAAAGAAAAGTTTGTAACAAATAAAATTTACTGCTTCCTGAATCAACACACCAGTTTTTTTCATAAAATTTAAAAAAAATACTTTGTAGATAAAATTCACAAAGCCTTTTTTTCATAAAATTACATGTAGCACATGTATTCAAGACGCGTGAGATGACAACTACTTTTACTTTTCTCATCAGCCAAAAAGATAAAAATAATTTTTCTTACCTCATAATAAATTGTTGATGCAAAAAAATTATGTACCAGTACTACTCCCTCCGAACTTGAGAAATGTTTCGAAGGTTAGTTATGAGCTTCAACCAAAATGCAACATATATACTTTACATCTAAACTGGATTATATACTATAGTTTATTGAAAAGTTAGAAGATAAATAATTACTTTTATTTCAAACTTTCCTTTTCATCTCAAAGAAAAGTTTGTAACAAATAAAATTTACTGCTCCATAAATCTACACATTAGTTTTTTCATAATTTTTTTTTAAGATATATTTTGTGGACAAAATTCATAAAGTCTCCTTTTCATAAAATTACATGTACCACACGTATTCAAAACGCGTAAGATGACAACTACTTTTAATTTTTTCATCAACCAAAAAAATAAAAATGATTATAAATAAAATTTCTTTAAGTTAGAAGAATTTCAAAATTTCTCAACAAAAAGTAAGAAACATGTGTTGCTATAGAAGACACACCAAATCATTAATTATGAATTAAAGATTCTAATTCATCATTTTGCTCAACAAGATAGTATTTAAATAATGAGTAACATTCTAAAGATTGTAATTTAGCAATGCAAGTTATGAATCACACTTTAAAAATTCAAGTTATAAATCTCATTTTAGAAATTTGATGTCTAAATTGCTCCATTTTTTTAAATGCTATCGCTTTTTCAAAAGGTGAATCATAAAATTGTGTTTCAAAAGTGCGTTGATTGGGAGGTGAAAAATGAGTCATAAATCCTGTTTCAAAAATGCAATAATTGAAAGATTATCACTAAACATGTCTAGTCACATAAGAAAAAAAAATTATTTTGTAACTCGTATTATTGAAATTCAATTTATAACTTGAATTTTTGATGTGCGTGGCACTTGTAGATTGAATTTGTGAACATCGATTTATAACTTGAATTTTTGAAGTGTAATTTATAATTTGAATATTTAAAGTGTGATTTATAATTCATATTTCTAAAATAACATGAATTATAGACTTTTCTAATATTATTATATATATTATTACAATAAAAATAGTCCCATGACTTGCAAATTTGCAGTCAATTTAGAAATCAAACTACAAATTATCTTTTCCATATATTGACGTGGCAAAAATAAAAAGTTACATCAAAATCCAATTTTATTTTTTACATATAAAATCGACAAATTTATTTACTTTCTCCCTACTTAGTATAATTTTTAATTTAGGACTCCGTTTTGCAAGTAAAATGTGAACAATTTTATCCCCAAATATGTTTCGCCGACAACAATTGAATTTGGTGCCCTTATAGATACAATTCGAATTTCTTTCGGGTCGAATACTCTCTCAAAATCTTCTTCACCACAACTGCGAGCTTTTTCACTGCTTATTAATCAGGTATTTTCCCCCCTTTCCCAATTTAATTTGAGGGATTTAATCATAAAAAAGGTTTCGATTTTGATATGATTTTAGTTGAACTACTATCCAGCTTAGATTGAGGTATACTTGTTGCTTTTTTATGTACAAATTTTGAAAAAGATCTCACTTTTATCAATTATTCTGTTTCTTTTCAACTCTTTAGGTAAATTGGTTTTGGTATATATTGCAAAATATGTATGCACATATAAAAACTAGATAGCAAATCCCATTGGAGACAAAAAATACTAGGTTTCTTCTCATCTGTTCTAGCTATGATGGACAGAGTTACATGTTGCTGGAAGGAGGTGACAGGTATCCTGTGGATTTAGTCGAGGTGCACGGAAGCTGGCATAAAAAAAAAACAAAAAAAAAACAAAAAAAAAACTAGATATGAGACCTAAGTTGTTTTGAACTTATATGGATAACTATTCAACCTATTTGATGTTTCTATATTTTTTCTTCTGGTTGCTTTGCAGTGACTGTAGGTTTAACTTGCTACAACTCCTCAAAGGGAACATGCAGGTACGAGTTTATACTCTACACTCTTTCCAGAAGACGATGTTGTTCAATTTTTTTTTGATATCTATGTTATTCTTTATTTTTTATAAAGTTTTTTCAAGGCACGGAAATACCTTATACTATTCAATTTTTTTTTTCATTCCCAAAAGCAAGGAGATGTTGGACCAATTGATCTGGACAAGACAACAACAACATTGGAACCTGATAAGACGAGTAGTGGGGGTCTTTTTGTTCCTGGGAAGGAGAGAGTAGTATTTAAACCTTCAGAGCGAAAATCACTTCTAGGTATGATTTGATTGACCTATATCTTTGTGGTTTTGGCACTTCATTTTGTTCCATGTTCTCCCAAACAAGAAAAAAACGGTTTTATATAACAGAAATATTGCATAGTTTCTGTATCTCGAATAGTTCAACATCACAACAATTAGATCTTTATATGAAAGCAAGCTAGATTTGGTCCAACTGTATCTAGATTTAGCTGTTTACCTTTACTGGGCTTATGTATTCAGCTTATCCTTTTGATGCTTGGTGATGCCACCTTACAAAAGATATCTGAGAAAACGCACAAACTTAACTAGGATGACTCCTAACTAGTATGTAAACATACCACCCCCTTCCTTTCTCTCTCTAACAAATTGAAGGACCATCTGCAGACTAACGAGGAAATATGATCCATGCTACCTTATGACCTTAGATTGTCAACCTCTCTCGGTATCTATCAATGATAGATTTTCTTTTAAAAAATTTGCTACTTCTTTTGGGTAGTTAAAAAGGGAAAAGGCCATAATTTGACAAACCTATATAAAAAGAGAATAGAATGACCTTACTAATTTTGGAAAAAAATGAATCAAAATCATGCACTGAAATAACAAGAAAGAAGTAAATGAGGCGGCACCTTGTGACACCTCATATATCATGATTGTGATGTAGAACATCCTTTCACACTTTCTTAACTTTGTTTATTTCTACATACCTACGTATTTCTTTTTGTTTATTTTTCAAAGCCTTAGATTCTCGAAGGCCCCATCCTGAATATAAGCCATGCAGCATTTCCGTTATTTGTATGTTGGGTTCTTGTACAGAATGTGCTTGTATCCTAGATTAGATGTTCACATAGTATTCAAAAGCTTTATATAGACATTCTTTTGTTGATTGAGTAAAAAATAGATACAAGTTCCTTCTTCTTGCAAGATGTATGCTTTTCCATAAGAACGACAACAACAACAACTAGCCTCAGTCCCAAATAAGTTGGGGCTGGCTATGTGACTCCTCACTGACTATGTTACTTCATTTAAACTCATCATGAGAAAGCTTTTAACAAATAATTATTATGGTCTATCCGAATCTTCTCTTTGTTAGGTGACATACTAGACGTGTAGGTACTTAAGATGTCTTTCAAGAAAAAAGTAGTATAAGAACATTACGTTGTTTTGTAATAGTTTCAATTCTGCTTCTTTTCAGATTATGTGTTTTAGACTATTGGCACATGTATTAGTTCCGTTCCCGTGTTGAGTTATAAACTTTGACTGTGTCCCCTTCTCGACAAGTGTGTGATAAAATGAGATTGTCTTGTGATTTATATCTTTATCAACTTTTTACGATTGGATAGGGCTTGATGCCTTGGCGATTGCTAAAAGGGGAGGGGCTACTGTAGAGAGTGGATTTAAAGTTCCAAGGGAGAGACTTGCTTCCGTTGCGTCATCTTTAGATGAGGACGAGGAGGCATCTGCTGCTTCTGGAATTGATGAGTTGGGAAGTAGTGCATCTAATGTTCCACGGAATAATGTACGGAGGAGGTATCGTGAATCGTATGCTAGTGAGACATCTGTTTCAGGTACCAGTCTCTTAACTCTTTTTTCTTTTCACATTCAAGGATTCATTATTATAATCAACTTCAACTTCATCTAGAAAACTCCAACGTTGTGATTACTTTTTCCATTTCTATGGTCTCTACTGCCTGCATTTTAACTCAATATATGAGTAGTACAACCCCTACAGTCTGCATCTTACTGCACTAGCTACATATGAATAGAACTAAGGAAATTAACCATCCTGTCTACATCTTGCACATTTTCATTTTTACACCAAAAGATTAAGTGAGCTAAACATCTATGCTTTAAGGTGCAAATATTTTCCTTTTTTTTTTTTGAAATTGGTAAAGTTGTATTCTTCAGCATTAAGGATATGCTGGCTACCTCCAAAAAGTAATAGCAGTTACAAACTTCCTATCAATTCTATAATCTGATCTACATGTTCTGTACACAACTGTTTACACCAAAAAAGTAAAGCTACAATACAATTCCATTTAACTTTGTGTATGGAATTGGACCTATCTTCAAAGCATCTCCCATTTCTTTCCCTCCAAACTGACCACCATATACATGATGGTATTAATTTCCACCATCTCTTTTGGCTTTTACTGCCTCCCCTCCTAATCCAACAACTCAAAAGATCTGATGTGTGTTCTGGCATTGTCCATGTGATGCTTGTAATGTTGAGGAAGAGATTCCATAGTTGGGTAGTAAACTTGCAATGAAGAAAAAGATGTTTGTTTGTTTCCCCTGTCATATGGCACAAAAAACACCTGGGAACCAACTGCTTCCCCAGGTGCAAATATTTTCCTTTTTTCCTTCAAAGTATCTTCGATTTCTCTCCTTCCACACCGTCCACCTTATAGCCGTTGGTATAGTGTTCCACTACTTTTTATCGTCTTTTCCCAGTCTTCTTTTATTTCAACAAGGTAGTAGCTTTAGGAGATTCTGTCAGGCTTTGAATGTGCCGGCGACCCCAACAGAAAAAGATTTTTTCAGAAGAAGTTGCCGGAAAGAGTGATGCGTCGCCGGTATCGGAAGTTCTAGTGGCGCGTGATGGCGCGTCGGAGGTGGTTTCTGGCAGCGTCTGGTTGGGGTTTGGTCGCCGTCGCTCGGCGTACCTTGTGGTAGTGTTAGTTTTTCTATAGCACTAATAGAAAATTATTTAGACGCGGACAACTTTATGTGATGAGAAAACTCAACCTTTTTTTGGGAAGAAAAGAACCCAAGTGCAGCGGTGCTACGAGGGAGAAGACTCACCTCCAAAGGCAGCAAGAACTCTGATACCATGAAGATTCCAAGAAGAAAAAGTTTGTATTTCTTGATGAATTTACAATCCACGAGTATGGGTACTTATACAATGAGCCTAGGACTAAATAAGGCAATATTATGCAATCAATTACACTTAACCACAATATCAATCTACTCTTCTAATTAAGCTAGGAAATCTATAATTAATCAAACCTTTATTTTCTAGGTAGTGCAGTAACCAATGAACGGGAAGATGCTGAGACAGTCGTGAGGCGTCACTTGAATGAGAACACAGAGGTACATTGCTTATTAGTATTCTTGCTTTGACAAATTTCCTTGTTATTGTCTATAAGTTTGAAGCTTCTTGTTGAATTGCTTTTCTATAGTACATTCAGTTTTTTATCTTGGAATTTTCTAGATTCCTTCCCTTCTTTTTTTTTTTTTTGTGTTTGTGTTTTTCAATTTTCTGACTATTATAGGGAGAGGAGTTCTGTGGGGTTTAAGTCTTCCTCTTATCGTTCGATGTCTTTGCATATTGCATTTGCATCGAGAAGAATAACTTATGTGAGATGAAAGAAAGTTACATTCTGAAGTAGAAATTTTGAGGAGCTGGTACCTTAATTAGCTGGAGTCTAAGCTTGATTGTCAGATTCCTTTCCTTTTCTCTTTTGTGTGTGTGTGTGTGTTTCAGTTTTTTGACCAATATAGGGCTCTCTGTTCCACTTATTGTTTGATATCTTTGTGTATTGCGTCGAGAAGAATAACTTAAGTGAGATGAAAGAAAGTGACATTCTAAACTAGAAACTTTGAGGAGCTGGTACCTTAATCAGCTGGAGTCTAAGCTTGATTGTCAGCAATACGTTGACAGTTACTATGAAGCAAATCTGAATACATTGTCCTTTTCAGTACAGTGAAATATCAATGTTAATTGTCAAAGTAGTATAAAGTTGTCCTTTTTACTAATCATAAAGTTGGTCCAAAGCTATTTTTATAAAATACATATGAATGCACATTTATAGATCGTGCATCTTTATCGTTCAATACAATGAAATAACAATCGCATAGAGGTAAATGGTTGCAAATGAACAACCATTCTTTTTGATGAAGAAGTCGTTAAGAAAGTACGGCATGAGTTTCATCAGAGCATCTCGTATGCAAGATGTAGCTGTAATATTACTTATTTGAGTCATTTGAAGTTTGTTTCACTATTTTACTCTTCTTCCGTTCCTCTTGTATTCATTAAAATTGGTCAGATTCTCCTGCTTGGATTTCACAAATTGGTACCTTTAAGAGCTCTCTACTTCTTTCTTGAGATTTTGGGTCTGAAGTCTCTGTATGACTTGTTGGAAACCCATTCCTCAGTGCATGTGTCCTGCTAATTTAGTGTTTTCTGGTAAATTCGATCATATGCTTTAGTTTCTTGCCTTAAGTTGATGGACTATTGAGTTCTATAATGTAACTAAATGTCTCTTGCTTCATTTCTGGAGACATCTATGTGGCACTGACTTATGTCTAATTCAAGGTTCCAGCTGCATCTTCTGGGAGTTTACGTTCTATTATATCTCGGGGAGAGTCAGTTGACCATGAAAGGGATGGAAGTAAATACAGGGATGATTACAGAAGTGAAAGCAGGGAAGGGAGAAGGAGAGAGAGAAGAACCAGCAGGGAAGAGCACCATTACAGGGATTCATCACATGGTTATGAAAGAGAATATGATGGGGATGACGGAAGAAAAAGAAGTAGATATGAAGGTTCCAGGAGGACTCCTGGTAAACGCTACATCTCCATTTGTCAATGCCTGTAGTTTTTGTTCTGATTTTTCAAATAAAAAACAAGTTATGTCATCATGTCAGTATGTGCACTAAAATGTATATGTCATCACAATGGACCTATTATCGTTTTGGTGATGGAGTGGGTGGGTGGGGGGTGGGGGGTGGTTTTTTTTTGCATGCACGTGCATTACATCTTTCTTTAGCTGGTGGCTCTAAAATCATCTAAATTGACACATAGATAGGAATGTGCATTGGAGCATGTAATATTGGGGACTGTTGGGATAGTCAAAAGAAATCTGTTTTTATTGAATTGAACGTGTTCTTTCATTTTGACTACTACAGCATATTTTCTCAATGGCTACTTCCTTGTGTCTGCATATCTCCTCACAGTAATTTTGTGACATTTCTTAAAGCATTTGAATTGATCTGGCAAATTGTGTAATCTTTCAAGGAAGATCGGAATGGGATGATGGTAGATGGGAGTGGCAAGACACCCCTCGTCGTGATAGTCGTTCCAGTAGTAGTAGCAGGCGTTATGAGCCTTCACCATCCCCAAAGTTTCTTGGTGCTTCACCTGATTCTCGACTTGTTTCCCCATGGCTTGGGGATCATACTCCTCATTCTGCTGGTATGGTCGCTTTGAATTCTAACGCTGGCTTTTTCTTGTAAAATTTTGTCAGCACATCATTAATGAGAAACCTTCATACCTGCAGGAGCTGCTTCTCCGTGGGACAGTGTGGCTCCTTCTCCAACTCCAATAAGGGCATCTGGGTCATCAGTAAGATCTTCAAGTTCCAGATATGGTGCAAAATCCAGTTTGATTATGTCTTCTACAGGAAGTTCTCTGTCTGAGGTACTACTTTATACTCAAAACTTCCATCTTCCCTAGTTCCTTTTTCTTTGCGGTGGGGTGGGGTCTGTGATTGGAATATGAAAAGAAGGATTGCTTGTGTTGCTACATCGAGGCCATATTTGTTCTGTTAGAAAGTTTAATAAGTGACATTGTTTCAATTTTTTTTACCTGTGTGTTACTTCTTTCTAGGACGGAGGAGATGACACAAACGGCGCCTCTGAAGATCAAAATCAAGGGATTACTGAAAGTATGCATCTAGAGATGGAGTATAATTCTGATCGTGCCTGGTAATTGTCTTGCCATTTTATAATATCTACAATATTATGAAGGATGTCTTATGACCCCTCCCTCAGAAGTTTATACGCGCTTACTATGTTCTTTTTTTCTAGTAATCAGTTTTGTTGTTTTTGGTAGAGCCAATAATCACTTCTGTTATGCAGGTATGACCGCGAAGAAGGTAGTACAGTGTTTGAGGGGGATGGTTCATCAGCATTTCTAGGTGATGAGGCATCTTTCCAGAAGAAAGAGGTGGAATTGGCCAAAAAACTGGTAAGCACAGAGAGGACAAAAGCCTCGAGTCATGATTTTGGTATATGTTCGCATTTATATGTTTGTGGGAGAACTAGCAAACTCACGGATGTTACTGGTACTAAGTGGAAGTTGTAGCAATACGAATGGCTGGTGCTTAGCTGATTACATAACTTACTTGATGGTTAATGGTTCAGCCATACACTTGACAATTCGTGTCATTGTCTGCAGAACAATCTTATGTCTGTTTCTGAATGAGGCATTACAGATTATGTTTTCTGCTTTGCGATCCCACTATCATCAATTACTAATGATGAGAATAGAAGGGATTATTTTCCAGAGATGAATTTTAATAATTCTCTGGTTCCAAAGGAACTAGAGGGCACATATCCTTAATTTCCTTTTGATGCGTGAGCATGTTGCTCTCACTATTGTGATTGTGTCAGAGATTTTGCATCAGCTTATATTCAGTTATGCTTACCTACTGATTGGATTCCCTTTGTGTAGACCTGTTGTCTTCTTTTAGATATGTATTTTGTATCATCCTATTTTAGACCATTGTTGAACATCTGAGAGGTCAAAAAGACGTTTGAACAGAAGGGATGCAAGACCCTTGAAGTGCTGTAGTTTTCTTTCTTTCCGTGGTGTGCCTACATTTCATACACATCCAAATGTATCTCGATTTTGCACCTCTTTGGTGCCACCATCTACATAATATTGTTGCTTTCGATTAAAGAAAAACGAATTTAACATCTGAGAGGCATTCAAATTAGAACATGTTGTTTTTCGTTAAAAATTTTTGGAACATGGTTTGAAATTCAGGAAACTATTGAGAATTACGAGATCAAAATAGTTGATCATCTTTTAGCTGCTGATGAGCTGGTTCTTCTACATGTAAAATCTGAGAAACTGAGCTAAAATGACCATTGGGGAGGACACAGAGATTCACTGGCTAAGTCAAGATATCATTTTAATTTAATGTCAAGAGCTTCTTGGACCTTTCCCGATGAGATAGTCTGTTCTCTGTGGGTTAGCATAATATCAAGAATTTTTGTAGTCTATCAAACTTAACTGAACTGTGTAGTTAATGATTGGTTATATATAATGCACACTCCTGCAATGCATGTATGGTCTGTCATTGACGTCACCTTCCTCTCTTTCCCTGCCACTTGTAACAGGTTCGTAGAGATGGAAGCAAGATGTCACTTGCTCAAAGTAAAAGGTTATCACAGCTCACTGCAGACAATGCTCAATGGGAGGATCGCCAGCTTTTGAGATCTGGAGCTGTTAGAGGTACCGAGGTGCAGACAGAGTTTGATGATGAGGATGAACGGAAGGTTATTCTTCTTGTTCACGGTACATCTCTATGATACACCTCCCCATTTGACAAATTTATTCTGGCTTCTCAAAAATATTTGCTCTATTTTTGTTTGGATATCTTACCATTTATTGCGACAGATACAAAGCCCCCTTTTTTGGATGGGAGAATTGTTTTCACCAAGCAAGCTGAGCCGATAATGCCAATAAAGGACCCAACATCAGATATGGCCATAATTTCACGTAAAGGTTCAGCTCTAGTTCGGGAAATACGTGAAAAACAAAACATGCACAAGTCTCGTCAAAGATTTTGGGAGCTAGCTGGCTCAAAACTCGGAGATATCCTTGGTGTGGAGAAGAGTGCAGAGCAGGTACCTTATGCTTTCCATCAAATTGAACGTACTATGTTAGTCTGGTATGTTTCAGGTTGTGGACGATATGGATCTGATGTTCCCTTTCACCTTATGCTAGGTTGATGCAGATACTGCTACAGTGGGCGAGGATGGTGAGGTTGATTTTAAAGGAGAAGCTAGATTCTCACAGCACTTAAAGAAAGGGGAAGCTGTCAGTGATTTTGCATTATCAAAAACACTTTCTCAGCAAAGGCAGTATCTACCCATCTTCTCTGTGCGAGATGACTTATTGCAGGTTTGACCCATTTTCCCATTCTGATACTCTGGGGAGCTTATTGATTACTGTACCTGTTATCCAGCTTACACATAGTAGAACTGACCTGAGGACCCATAGGTAGGACTCGAAGCTCTGCATACAAGTTAGACGCTAGCTGCTTTCTTAAAATCTATTGATGTCCTTTCCCTTTGGATAAATTCACCAAGTATTTTACCACGGGGTACTTGCTACATCCTACCAACACATGTACCGAGTAACTCTATCCACTAAAGCTTAGATGGATAGGAAGAAATCACCTAGTGTTTTTGTCTCCGTTGGGTTTTGAACCTAAGACCCCATGGTTCTCAACCCACTTCATTGATACCTAGGCCATATCCTTTGGGTGCCGCTGTATTTTTTCAACTTGTTGAATGATTTTTTTGGTTTTTCTTTTTGGGAACAGGTGGTTCGTGAAAACCAGGTGGTGGTTGTTGTTGGAGAAACTGGTTCTGGAAAGACAACGCAGCTAACCCAGGTTTGTTTAGAGTTTAGACTAGTGTTTTCTTTTTCTAAATCATCTTTTGAAATCTAAACTGGAATCTGTAGAATTTTTTATACAGTCCTGACTCTTTTTTGTATGCGTGTCTGTAATTGCATGCAGTACCTTCATGAAGATGGCTATACAGATAATGGGATTGTTGGTTGCACCCAACCCAGGCGTGTGGCAGCCATGAGTGTTGCAAAAAGAGTCAGTGAAGAAATGGAAACCGAGCTTGGTGATAAAGTTGGATATGCCATTCGTTTTGAAGATGTCACTGGGCCAAATACTGTTATCAAGGTGAGTCTTTTGACCATATGAGAGGTGAGTATACTCACACCTCTTAATTGTATTTTGACGTAATTTATGCAATTGGAAGATTTCTAGGTGAGTACCTTGGTTCACTTATAAGTTGGTGTGAGCTGAATATATGTATATTTCCTTGTGCAGTACATGACTGATGGTGTTCTTCTAAGGGAAACACTCAAAGATCCTGATCTTGAAAAATATCGGTATTGTTCCACTCTTTATATGCTTTTATAAGCATTTTATATTTGATTTCCTGGAACGTCAAGTTTCTGCTTTCTTTATGTAGTGCAGTCACTCAAATATCTCTTTTTTTGCAGTGTAATTGTAATGGATGAGGCCCATGAGAGATCACTTAACACTGATGTCCTTTTTGGCATTCTTAAGAAAGTTGTGGCTAGGCGACGTGATTTTAAGCTTATTGTCACTTCTGCCACTCTGAATGCCCAGAAATTCTCCAACTTCTTTGGGAGGTAGGTTTTTCTATTGTATAGCTGAACGAGGAGATTGTATGTGTTGGCTTTCCATCTACTTTCCATTTCACATAACCCGTGTCTTTTTATTGCAGTGTACCAATATTTCACATACCTGGAAGAACTTTTCCAGTTAATAAATTGTATAGTAAAACCCCATGCGAAGATTATGTCGAAGCTGCAGTTAAGCAAGCCATGACCATCCATATTACTAGTGCACCGGGTGATATACTCATCTTCATGACTGGTCAGGATGAGATTGAAGCTACCTGTTATGCACTTTCAGAGCGCATGGAACAGCTTACCTCGTCAACAAAGCAAGCAGTGCCCAATTTATTAATTCTTCCTATATACTCTCAACTGCCTGCTGATTTGCAAGCAAAAATATTCCAGAAAGCTGAAGATGGGGCTCGAAAATGCATTGTTGCTACTAATATTGCTGAAACATCCTTGACTGTCGATGGAATTTACTACGTCATTGATACAGGCTATGGTAAAATGAAAGTGTACAATCCTCGTATGGGTATGGATGCTCTGCAGGTGTTCCCCATTAGTCGAGCTGCAGCTGACCAGCGTGCTGGTCGAGCCGGTAGAACTGGCCCAGGGACTTGTTACCGGCTTTATACTGAGAATGCGTATGAGAATGAAATGCTGCAAAGCCCCGTGCCAGAGATTCAACGGACAAATCTTGGGAATGTGGTTTTGCTGCTCAAGTCTCTCAAAATTCAGAACCTGTTGGATTTTGATTTTATGGACCCACCTCCTCAGGATAACATCCTTAACTCCATGTATCAGTTGTGGGTATTAGGTGCACTTAACAATGTTGGGGATTTAACAGGCCTTGGCTGGAAAATGGTGGAGTTCCCATTGGATCCTCCCCTTGCCAAAATGCTCTTGATGGGAGAACAACTAGAATGCTTAAATGAGGTCCTGACTATTGTTTCTATGCTTTCAGTGCCTTCAGTTTTCTTTAGACCCAAGGATAGGGCAGAGGAAAGTGATGCTGCTAGGGAAAAGTTTTTTGTGCCAGAATCTGATCACCTTACTCTGCTTAATGTTTACCAGCAATGGAAAGCTAATCAATACAGGGGGGACTGGTGTAATGACCACTTTTTACAGGTCAAAGGTCTGCGCAAGGCTAGGGAAGTAAGGTCTCAACTGCTGGATATCCTCAAGACACTTAAAATTCCACTCACCTCCTGTGGTCCTGATTGGGATGTTGTAAGGAAAGCCATCTGCTCTGCCTACTTCCATAACGCAGCGAGGCTGAAGGGAGTTGGGGAATACGTCAATTGCAGGAATGGAATGCCCTGTCACCTGCATCCCACTAGTGCTCTCTATGGATTGGGTTACACTCCTGATAACGTGGTTTATCATGAGCTAATCTTGACATCAAAGGAGTACATGCAGTGTGTGACAGCTGTGGAGCCTCACTGGTTGGCTGAGCTGGGCCCAATGTTTTTCTCCGTGAAAGATTCTGATACATCAATGCTGGAACATAAAAAGAAACAGAAAGAGGAGAAAACTGCCATGGAGGAAGAAATGGAAAAGTTGAGGATGGTCCAGGCTGAAGCTGAGAGACGAAACAAGGAGAAGGAGAAGGAAAAGAGAGCAAAAGAGCTGCAACAGGTTTCAATGCCTGGTTTGAAGAAAGGCTCAACTACTTATTTACGACCTAAGAGGCTCGGTCTGTAAATGCACTTTTTGCTGTAGTTTTTAGATATCTGGTATGATGATTCTTGTCCACAGTGTGAAAGCCACGTACAATTCTCAGCCCATTTCTTAGTCATCCTCAAGTTAATTTGGTGGATGGAGCCGAGAACTACAAAATCCAAATGAAAGCTCAGAGTCAACAAATGTCTGTACAAGTTCCTTTATATAGCAATTGTCTTTACTCCTCATAACCCTGAATTTGACATGCTTGTATAAGTTTCTTGATATAGCAATTATGTGTTCCCCTTTTGAACATTTGAGTTTTAACTACTTTTGGCACAGTGATATTGCATGGTGTTCAGATTGCAGATTTGCTACTAGTGTTGTGTTCCATTATCTTCTTATCTGGAGAGGAATAAAAAGCAGAATCTACAGTCAATTACTTTTTTTGTCATCATCTTTGTCACTTAATTATGAAAAAGATGAAGCTTGCTCTTTTTCACTTCTTTTGGCACATGGGAGTACTTTATGTTGGCTGGAAGGTGAGATAATATTTATAGATTGAAGAGCAAGTGATATGGTGTAAACATAGAATGAAAAATTACATCATCAATATTCAAGTTGTTTCTTTTTGCATATTTCCATCGAACTTGCCTTGCATGGTTAACGCCGAAAGACGAAAATCTAAGTGGGCAAACATTCATTTAGTTGGTTTAAATTTGTGATATTACTCACTTAATAATCACTCTACTGCTCCTGGGAAGAACCAGAGAAATTTCAGCACTGGAAAATAAGCTCGAATCGTTGCTGAAACACTGATGTGCTGGCCATTTCAAACACTGGAAAATGGCAAACTTCGGATGCCATAGTGGAATTTTTTTCCCCTTTCATCTGGTTTTAAACTCAACTCTGCATTTTCTATTACATTGCGGAGAAGTCCATTCTCGTCATACTATGACCCTGTGATCTTCATATATGCTGCTAACAGCAAGAAGGTCTAATAAGTCATTAAAATAACATAAAATTGGAAGACAATGATTCAAAATTTAAAGCTTTGCCAAAGCTGGTATTGCAGTAAGCACAGTTGAGGAGAAGGGGGGAGACATAATAACACAACACTGTACCGATGATATATCAGCAGTTACAAAAGAGAGAAGCCACTACTCATTACTGTAATGTAATTTTAACAAGAGAAAAGACTCTCCAAAATGTTAATACCAAGCGAAAAAAATGTAATGTACATCAAACCGCATCAAGAAAATGAATTTAGTACACATCAAAATCATCTAATAGGGTGAAACGAGGGCACAAGACTGGTATTATGACTACGCCAAAAGGTAAGAAGAATAGCATTGGACTTGGACGTAGGACAATCATGCATTACTTCTGCAGAAAATGCATTTTTGATTCGAAGCAGTAACACTGGAGATTGAATGAAACACCGGAACCTCAACGTTCTTAATCTGCTTCCACGATATCTGCAGTAGTTTTTTTGTGATCAAAGGGCCGAGCAAGCCTAAAATTAAGATGTGTAGAATTATTAACATTGATTCATAGATTGAAAGAAATAGATCAGTTAGAAAAAGATATAAGATGGAACACAAGAATTAGCAGTAATTTTTACAGATTTATGCAAACAAAAGTGTGTGTTATATAATGATGTAAATGATGATACTAAAGGAACCAATATGGTAGGATTGATATCAAGTTTTACCAGGTTCTAAGGCCTCTGGGATGCCAATGCTCACACTCTCTTGTTACCATTCTTACCAAAACCAGTATCTTGCATCATCGCTACAAATTCATTGTAGTCAATGCGCCCATCCTGAAGAGAGAATAAGTATACGAAGCTAATTAGTTTGGAGTTTGATCATTCTTCATTCCCAGTACTATGATCATGTTCTTGTTCATGTTCCTATGGTTAATCATGCATACTATGTATTTTCATGGTATTAGAAATAAATTTTTGATTAGAATGACAAGTATACATTATCTTGATCAACTTCACGCATAAGTTCGTCCATGGGAATATTGCTCAAACCAAACTTCTCACAAGCCTGTTGGAGCTCTTCTTGTGTGATATATCCACTACCATCTTGATCAAAATATGAAAAGGCAGCATACATGTGATCCTCCTTCTGGACTTTGTTCAGATGGAGCATAGCAGCGATAAACTCGCCATAGTCAATGGTACCACTATTATCCATATCTGCCTGCATTTTCCCATGTAGAAGGTTATTAATTAAGGATCAGATCTATTATTAACGAGATATGAGTGTCTGCGGAAGTAAATATCTTCATTGGATAAAAAAACAGCTTTGTTTTGTTCTGGTCTTGCTTATATTACCAGAAAACAATTGTGATTGTTTGGATTTGGTTTTGAGTATGTCTTGGAAAAAAAAGGTTATACTGAGTCAAAGCAAGTAGGAAAGATATCGAACACAAAATAAAATCCAAAACCAAAAATGAAAAAGGAACTTTTATGTACCGCTTGCATTAAACTGTTTATTTCTGAATCCTTAAGTTTGGAACCAACTTTCTCTAAACCCTTTTTCAGTTCCTCCAGCGTAATATGTCCGCTGTTATCCGCGTCTATCATTTTGAACATTTGCTTCAATCCTGCAATTTCCTCTCCAGACAAATTTTCAGCAATTACCTAAATAAAACAGTGGTATTAGTTGATAACAGTAACATGCTAGTGTATCTTTTTCCTGCTCCTCATTTTAAAATCACTAAGAAATATAGTGTACAAAAGTTGTGAGGCATATATTAGAAATTCTCAAACATGGACCTGTCAGAAAATAGAAAGGAGAAATACAGAATTACTAGAAGATAGCCTTGCCACTTTCCATTTAGAAAAGATATAGTTCTGAGTTCTCACATTGTTTCTACTCAAGATTCTCTATTGTCAAAATGAGAAATGCTGCTACTATACTAAGATCAGTGATCAAGCGTGCCAAGAATTGAAAAAACTTACTCTGATTGCTATCTTCTTTAACTTATTCATTGCAGAAAATTGATTGAGACGAGAAAGAACAGCAGAATCAAGAGGCTTATCTGGAGCAACTCCACCTACACGGACCCATGGGTGACCTGAAATAGACAATAAACAGTTTTTCTTTCAAGTCAAAGGGCATCCAAATGAACTCTTAACCAAATATAAAGACAGACCAATGGACTTCTTCAGACCACAGATAAGTTAAGTAACTGTTGTGTTTCTATCAATTTATGAATGCTTTTACAATTACATTTCCCCTATATATGTCATATCTCTGCTAAGTGATCCATCAAAGAAGCTCAAGTAAAAGGCCAGAATCTCTGTTAACCTATCCATCACAAAAGCTCAAAGTAGAAAGCCAGAACCTTCCTCATATTTTACGATTTCTTAACCAATGATACAGATACGGTTGTTAGGAGCATAGGCCTTCTAATAATGTGTCCCAACCTGTCAACAATTTAGCAAGACTACACTAAAAACAAAGTTTCTTAAAAGTTAGCTTGAGAGGGATTGCTCTTCAGTCCATCATTCTTCTTCCTTTAAGTGAACTTATGCTTTGCAGTGTACAAGTAAATATTGATGAAAGAAATTCCAAACCGTTGAGTTTTCTATATCTTGTTCCACAGTACAGCGGATGCTACAATGAGAAAAAGCTACTAAGCTGTGACTGCTATCAAGATCCAGTGTTCAATACATTTTTCTTTTGGCATCTGCAGTTTCTCCCATTAGAACTTTATCTGTCTTTCTTCATATCACATTGGAAAAAAGGAAGGAAAAGAAAAAAGAGGCTAACAGGGACAAGAACATTTCTGCAACAAATAGCACAACTCATCTTCAACCCTAAGAATGATTTAAGAAGTATGCCAAAATCTATTTCAGCAGACTGCATGACCATATAACACAGAGAATAAAGGATGATAAGTATCAAGCCAAATACTCAAAAATAGAAAAGGATGTCAAGAGAATAAAGGATTGAACTTAGATCTTACAGAGAACTTCGTGAGCTGTCAACCGCTTTTTGGGATCTCTCACAAGCATTTTTCTGACTAGATCTTTCGCACTTTCTGATATAGCTGGCCAAGGTTCGGATACTAAGTCAAGTTCCCCTTTCACAATCTGTTCAAATATTCCTTGCTCCGTTTCTGAGAGAAAAACATCATTGTGCATTAGGCATCATGATCAATATCATGGTAGCTTAGAAACAAAATATGAAGAAAGAAAGTCATAAAATATCTCACCATCCCAAAATGGAGGCACACCGCTAAGAAGTATATAAATAATTACTCCAGCACTCCAAATATCACATTCTGGACCATAACGCTTCCGCAGGACTTCTGGTGCTACATAGTAAGGACTTCCAACCACATCCGTGAAGGTTTCACCTGGATGCAAAAGATCCTTAACTAAAGCTCTACGTATGTGTCTATTGGATCTACCTCCATATTAACACAGTTAATCTATTATTGTTGCACACATGAATTTGAGTTCAACAATTATATGTACCTGGTCTAAAGAAGACAGATAAGCCAAAGTCGATGGTCTTCAATGACGACTCCTCTTTCTCATTGACAAAAAGGAAGTTTTCAGGTTTGAGGTCCCTATGCATAACACCTAGTGAATGGCATGCTTCCACAACACCTACTATTACTCTTGCAAGTTCAGCAGCCTTCTTCTCTGTATAATGCCCCCTCTTTATAATCCTATCGAAAAGCTCCCCACCGGCGCAAAGCTCCATTACAACATGAACAGCAACAGCATCCTCATAAGCCCCAACAATCTGTACAACACTAGGGTGCCCTGCCAAGTGGTGCATTATCTGAATCTCTCTCCTTACATCCTCCACATCTTCTTCAGTTGTCAACTTCCTTTTAGCAATTGACTTACATGCAAATTCCTTTCCTTGAGCTTTGTCCACACACAAAAACGTTGTCCCGAATTGCCCTTGTCCTAATTTCCTTCCTAAACTATAAATTTCTTTCAAATTACCGGTTTTTCGTCCCAAAACAGATTCAACTTGGAGACCTGCACTCATTACTCGCTTAAGATTACTAGACTTGTTTCTTTTCACATCCTCCACAACAGTGTCGTCGTCGTCATCCTTTTGGGAATTTGTTGATTTGTCAGGCTGATCTCCAGGTATCTGAAGATGTGGAGGAGGGGTGTTCTGGACATTAGCAGAATCAGAGCCTTTCCCATCTGTCTTTGATGAATCTGCTGAATCTTTGTTCAAAGTGGGTCCCGAACATGTATTCCCCATCAAAACATAAGAGATATATATATTGCTCAGAAAATCAAAATCTCAACCTTTCTTGAATAATCGGAATATAACTATCCAGGCTTGCATTTGTTGATACCATGATCAACAACGTATACACAGAAAAAACTTATGATTTCACAATATTATCCCCTTGAAATTCAACAAAAGGAGAATGTGTGAGAAGAAACAAACTGCAAGAGAATGATCCAACTGCCCCCCAGAAACCAATGAATATAAAAATTGGGAAAGAAATGAAGGAAATATTATTCTTTTTGGTTTTGGGGGTGTGTTGGGAGGAGTGATCAGGAGATGGCTGGGAGGAGGAAGATGTATGAATCAATTGAATGGTTGATGATTTGCAGTGTATTGTACATACCTTTGTGCATTGGATTGCATTGCATGCATGCGTTATGTGTAGTAGATAACTACGCTTCACATGCTACCTAGCTACCACCCAAACAGGATTTTTGCTCATAATTAATTCAATTTGGATAACGATATTATTATAAGGTGACCAAATGTACATCTCATAATAGGGATATCTTGTATTTAATTAGATTTTGATGATTACTTGTACTAATTTATTACGGGGTCTTTTGGCTATGCATAAGTAATAAGTGTACGCACATGACAAGTATATCCTTTAATTTTATTTTTGGCTATTTAATTTGTTAACAATCTATGATCTACTAATTGCTACCTCGTCTTTGTTGTTAGTAATATTTGTAGGTTCTTTTTCTAATAAATTGGAGGCATGAAAGGGAAAGTAAGAATCAAACCACTCTCACAAGGTACCATTTTACTGTAAACCTTAGTAGTAATACATATATTATAGTTGATTTTAAGATTGTAATAAAATGATACGTATTATACATATTTAGAAGATAAATTCATAATTGTAGATAGGAAAAAAGTTTTCTTAATTTAAGCGAAAACTTGAAATGACTAACAGGAATAAACTAATCTTGTCTAATTAACAGTTGAATATATGCTGGATGTCATTGTAATATAAACATAGCTCAAAGTCTGGTTTCTGTTTCCTTCTAATAAAATTCAGCGTCACCAAGAAAGATATGATACCAATACAAGCTCCTAACCTATCGTGACTTGAAAGACTTACAAACAAAGAGAATTACACAACCTCGTATAGTTGTATTCACCACACCACTCCACAATAAGATGGGAAGAAAAATAAACAATGAAAAGAATTACATCACAAGGTGAAACTTGCTTGAATTTGGCAGAGACGATCTGCAATCTGCATAGTGCATACCGGATCCCATTTTCTAGATGTGTAAGGAAATAGTTATTGGAATCCCAAGCTATTTGACAGAGGCAACTTAGCAGCTCCAACATACATTCGTATATGATCTAGGCAACAATAGAAGGATCCTGCAAGACGGAACTTCAGTTTCAGTAATACTACCCTCAAATATACAAACAAAAAAGAAAGAAATGACAGAGGAACGGGGGAGCACTTTGCCATCCAACATAGTGCAACTCTTCAGGATTGCACTTTGTGAGTATACTATTTTAAAATGTTACACTTACAATAGAGATCCTACCAAGCAGAAGCATTTAGTTTGTCTAAGAAATGTGCTCTTTACAGACTGTTTTGAGTCTAATTGTTCTCTCATTTCTTCCTGGTTACATGAAAGAGGCATGTGTGATAGTCAAGTGACAGATTTCCTGCACTTTGTTTTGTTTTGCTTTTTCCTATTGGCCAGAATCGTATAACAAAACAACCTTGATTTTATTTTGGGGGCAATCGAAGAGAACATATATAGCAGCATACAGACCCTAGAAACATTGCAAGTCGAAGTGCAAGCAAAAGCAAATAATGAAATAGGACAAAACGAAACTGAATCAAGAAACGAGTCCAGAAGTTAGAAGATGGAAAGGAGATTGGCCAGGGCTGCATGGCTACATTGGCTGGAGAACTTGACAACAATTGGGACTGATGTTACTAATTTTAGATTAGCAGACTGGCAGGTTTTACAAAACTGAAGTGGGTGCAATATTAAGCATGTCTTCCAGCTAGGGACAACAGTCTGCAAAATACCCGAGTTCTAATTTCTTTTCCAGAACTACAGAGAATTAGAAGCAAATCTTGCAGCAGCAAATAAATTTTACAAAACTGAAATGGATGTCATGTCAAATTTGTCTTCTAGTGGGGAAACAAATGCAAAGAAACAGTCTGCAAATGAGTGCTCTTTTCTTTTTAAGGTTCCTGAAATTGCTAGAGTACTAGACACAAACTTTGTAACTGCAAGAATGACCACATAAGGTAATTGTAGTTCACCCAAAGCTACTTATAGAACAAGTGAAAGAAGGCAATGACCAAAGTGATGATGGAGAAATGTTAATCCATAAATGTGATATCCACATTGGTGGTGAATCTAGTAGGAGCTTTAAGGTAACCTCAAGGCATCTAATTTCTGATTCCCCTTGCCAAACAGTAATGAATCCCCAGAAGAAAATATTGCGTAAACATGTGAAATTTTGGCAATAACTCAGAAAGAAAAAAGCAATGTTACAACATGATTCTCGCTGAAGGTACTTATAGACAAATACAAATTGATAGACAAAAGGTAGCCTTAAAGATATATAGGGGAGAAAAGAGAAATGAAGAAAAACATACCTTTGCTGTCAAATTTGACAATGCAAAATTCCATTTTTCTCTCGTTTTTGTACCAGCAACTTGCCCTGCTTTTGCTACTTTACTAACAGCACCATTCAGCCAGGTAGCTCCAGCATTAACATACCTGATCAACTCCAAAATAATGGAAATGTGGAGCTTCAGTAATATAATAATAAGCACACTTTATATGCTCGCTTGCTAGAGTATAAGTGCTTAAACCAAAGTGAGTGGCAATACACATTCCCTCTTAAACCAAGGTAGTTCTCCCCCTCATTCCATATTTATTTGGGACATGCACTATATTTAGTCTCTCTTTTTATTTTGAGGAAAATGCACGATGGACCCGAAGTGAGTGGTAATACACGAAATAAGATGTTTATTAAAGAAGATCAAATCAAGATAATCTTTGCCTCCTCAACCAACTGAAAGTTTCGAACTCTAATCCTTCTTCAGCAAGTAGGAGCGTAGGAGCAAAACGTCTAATTTTCAACTTCAGCGGAATTGGATTAATAGCTCAAGCTATGCAAAACCTAAAAATTGAAGAATTCATTTTAATTACCCAAGGGGAAGCTATTGATTATGGTAGCTTAAGAGTGCTTTAAGCGCGCGCCTTTGACAACATTGGAGTAGAGAACTTTAAAACTTTCTCTTCCTTTCTATTCCTTTCTCTACTTCAAGGTATATGGTAATTCAGCTCATATAGCCATTTAACAGCATGCAAGATTCTCTCAATAGTTAGAAGCGGACAAAGAGACAAAAGAGAGCAGGTAATACTCTAGAAACCCTAAGAACCAACTGCAGCAACAAGTAGAGAAAAACTTGCATTGTTAAAAAAACTGACTTAAATCACATATACATTTTAAAGAATCCAGACCTGCTTGATTTGACCGCTGATCCTGTGTCATTCAATTTCCGTTCTGCTGCCATAACTGCAGCCATTGTTTTATCTGACACTTGAAGCCTTTGATCAACAGATTTAACTTTCTCATTTACAACAGAAATTCCAACCGTAAGCTTTTCTGTTAGCCCAACTCTTCGGTCAAAGGAAATGACTCTGGCAGATGCAGTGGCTCTTAACTGATGTTTCTCATCAAATGCCTTGGCTTTATTCATTGCATCTTGTCTGATAGCTGAACCTTTTGCCAACACATTTGAGACAACATCTTGGGCTTTACTGATATATACTTTCCCATTCACCCTTCCATTGCTAGGAGAAGTAGGTTTGGCCTGCTCACGGAGACAAGTGATCAAGAGATGATACAAGTAATGCAGATCACTAAAAGCCGAAAAGAGCCAACAATAACTACACGGTCGAAAACAAATTTATGCCTGCAAAGTGCATATCATAATACATGAATCCTACACCACAAAATACTTGCAATGGTTCTTCCATATCTAAAAGCTATCTATAGAGACGACAGTTTTATGTTCTTGTGGACAAAAGATGCCCAACTTTTTTATAACTCGAAGGAAGAATTATCCACCAGCCTTATTTACTATATTACCTCAGCAAGCGGGGAAGAACTTTCTCCAGCCACATTCACAGCATTATCAACTATCCTGACTTCCTGGAAGCAATGAGTAGACAACATGAATTGCCCATATAGATATTCCTAAATTATTATAGTTCTATAACCGATTTTTGCAATTACATGTAAAGAGATAACACTTCCACACTTGTCTATGTAGTTACCTGAGTCTCAGATGATGGAACATAGTCTTCTGCCTGAGAAATATTTACAATCTGATCCACTATGGTTGCTCCCTGCAAAATGAGTAGAATTTGAAGGACACTTCTCGCAAACAAACAATTCAACAAAGCAATAGCAGTGAATATACACAAAACCAATTTCCATGTGCTTTATTATTCTTCAAACAACAATTACATCTCAAATGTTTGATGTACTATAGCAATTTGAAGTTAGGAGCATCATTCGTTCATTCTCTATATTGAATAACTCAAGCAATTTTGGAACAATGTCCTGGCCAAAAGCTACAAGCGGATTAGGGGAGAAGCTATATTTTATAAAGATTTAAGCTATATAAAAGATTTATTATATCATCAGGTTATTTAAAACCCAAACAAATACAGGTAATAGTTGGAAAATTTGATAACTCTTAAATTTCTGTGAGTTAACGATGCTACACTGTAATGCTGCTAAATCATTTACTGCATCAACATAAAAAGGATTTAATAGTTTAAAAGAAAATTACATTCTCTGTGTAGTTTAACAGGTTATAACATGTCTGTTTACCCTTTGCCTGAGTTACAAACAAATATTATTATAAAGAGCTACATATAGCTGCTTGTGTAATTCTAGACCGCAACGCGTAGGAAAAAATTCATGTAGAAACAGCTTGAACACAGTTATGCAAATATAGTCTAGAAGCTAGAAGTACTGTGAAGAAAAAAGGAAAATTACCGACAACAACAAAGCAATTTCAAGTGCTTTCGGATCTTTAAATGTAACAAAGGCAGTCTTCGATTGTCCTAGTTCTCTGTACTCCACACCAGAATCAGTCAAAAAAAAAGCTCAAATATATTATTTAAACCTCACCGAAACGGTGAAGCTACTCACCGCCGAATCTCAATGTGCTCAATCTCGCCGGAAAACGAGAAGAACTCGCGAACCTCTCTCTCTGCTGCCAGATCTGATACATTACCTACTCGTACTGTTCTTACCTCCTAAAAGTACATACAGCCAAAAAAAAGAAGGGAAAAGTAAACAATAATTCAGTTCACAGTGAAAAAGAGGAAGAAAATTGAAAATCCCGCCATGAAAATGGAGAACTCACCTGCATTATTGTGTTTAAAATCAATCTCTATGAGCTTCTTCTCCTTGTGTTTTGCTTAGTGGGAGAGAAGGGAGAAGGAAGATAATAATAAATGTGATGAAGTGAACAAAGAATGTGACAGCGGAGAATGCAACTGTTGTAGTTGTATTTCGAAGATGATTAATGAAAATGCCCTTGCTTTTTCCTAAAATATCGGCTTTGACATTCATCAATGTCGCTTTGCTAATTATTGAAGATTCCGTCTAATGTTTCGCTGCCTCTTGCCACTCCAATGTTGACTCTACGTATTCCGCAAGCCTTGTTTGCGTAGGATTTTGAATCAAATTACAATTCAGTCCCCATCTTTTGCTTTTCATCCACATTTTCTCCGACTCTTAGGGGTCGTTTGGTAGAATGTATTAGTAAAGTTGACATTATTAATATTTGTATTAGTTATGTTGACATTAAAAATAACATGCATCGCATAATTTCTAAAAAAAAATTGTTTATAAAATACCCTCCACAAATATGGTAGAGAAGATGTGGAAAAGGTTTTGAGGGACAATTATGTCTTTAATCATACTAATGCATGCATTAGAACCCATTGCATTACTAATACACCATGGATTTTCATTTATTAGTTATACACAACTTAATATCAAATAAAGTTAGTATAACTAATACAAGCATTAGTTATATAGGTTGAAAAAGTATATCAAACTAATGCATGCATTGTTTTTTCTAATTCACTCTATTAAATGATCCCTTAGGAAGATAAGAGACAAGATTGTTATCCTCTTCTCGTTTTGAAGTTTATACAAAAAAATATATAAAGAATATTTAATCATGTCCTCACATAAATTTCAATCTAATAATCATGTCAAAACATGTTTTTATTTACAAAGATAAGACAGAGGGGGGTATATGTTTAATATAGTTAATTTACTAAGGATGATAAAAGCTGGCATTGGCAGGCCCAAATCTTCTTTAAATTTTCCAAAGTAGGAGTAGTATTAATTCTTTTCTTGTTTTTTGTCAATGTCCCTTTTTATGAGTTGCACTATATTGGGGCCTCTTTTTGTCCCCCTTCCCTTATCCCCTCTCTCCTTTCTTTGCCCCTACCATGAGACTTGCCACTTTTTCTTTGATAGTACATAAATATATAGCAAGTTAACATGTTATGACATCCATTTCTAATTCATTTTCTTAAGTCAATGTTTCAAGATTATTTCAGCTTATATGATCTCCATCCTAAATAAAATTATGGTTTACTATTTGTAATTGATTAATTTTTAGTGCTTTTTCAAGTGTTTTAAATCTTTTTAATAATCAATGATATACGTATTATATAAGCAGAAAGCAGTTGATTGGGATCATTTCAGTTTTTGCGTGCAAGCGGAATTGAGTAGGAGTAGTAGAAGGAAAAATCCAAAGGAAATGTTGGAATATGTTATGGACATCTTTGTTTTCGTTATACCATACTCTTAATTAGTATAATATTCTTATTCATGTTGAATAAATTGAAGCAATTTAAATTATATCAGTCTTTAATAATTGTAGACCTATAAATGTAGTAAGCGAATCCGGAGAGAGCAGAAACTACAACCACGATAGCTGCAACACTTATGGCCACCTTTTTGAACTTCCTGATTCTTGATTTATTTGATGTTGTTGCTAGTTCATATTCTTCATTATAGCTTTCATTAGTGTTTTGAGTTGTAACTTTCTTTGGCAGTGTAATTTTGAGAACACCCTTTTCAAATTTGGCTTTTATCCCATCTATATTATGGTCCTTCCACACTTGAATCTCTTTAAAAAAACTCAATCTTGTTTGATTCACTTGACGATCTCCTGAAATCTTTAAAACTCCACAATTGCTAACTTGTACCTTCAACCCTTCTTTATCCTTGAATTCTTGAATGCAAAGAAAATCAAATAAATTGAAGGATATATATTGCAATATTGTTTTCAATAGTTCTACTAATACTTTTAAGCTATTAAATAATAGTAGAAGCATATCATTATTAATTACCTGGGAGATGGACCAAGAGAAGATCAAGTCCTTCCTCATGTTGCCACTCATAAGATGGCTCAAAATGACCTATTGATCCAGCTAATTTGTTTTCCATTAGGTGTATTTCTTCTAAATTGCTAGTAATTTGTATCTTTATGCTTCTAATATAACCAATGGCATGGCTTCAAGTTGTGCTACTCTCAAATTTCTTATATATAGGATAAAGATGGTTATTTGAAACAAATAGAAAAATCATGGGAAGGGAATGATTCTTTTTTTGGTTTTGGTGGTTTTCAATTTGAGTTACCTTAATTTGTGGTTTCCCTTAGATTCTTGCTTAGAGCACATGCTGATTTCCTTTTTTCAAGGCAATGAAAAATTCCATTAATCACTTCCTTTGTCCTTTAAGAAAAAACATATACTTGTAGAAATTTTGAAGTAAATACGTTATCTATATATAAACATAAAATTTAAACTAAATACAAAATGCAAACACATATATTTTACCTTTTTCACTTCAAATAATTATTTTCTAAAAGTACATAGCCCGACGATCAACAAGGTCATTCACTAAGATCATTCATACAAATATTCCTATTTTTTGGGTGGTGGGTGAAGGGTGGGGTGAGATAGTCTTTAATTTTTATCATTTAATTTGATGATTTTTATTTTTTGCCATCGAATTTGATGGTCTTTAATTTTTGTCTTCATCATTTTAAATAAATAAAAAAGTAGTCAAAAATATCTCTAATATCGAAATAAAAATATTTTTTGCTCGGCATAAGTTTATATTTTCGTATCACAGTATACCACAAGTTATATCATAAAAGGCATGATAAGTTGTGTCGAGCGAGATAAAAGTTCAGTTTCAGAACCCACAAATTATGCCCTAAAAAACATAACTTAATTCTTACGCCGAGTGAATTAGGTTACAAAAATACTACACAATTTATGTCGCATAACTTAATTCTTACAAAACTTATATCGAACAAAACAAAAGTTCTCTAAACTTATGTCGAGTAAATTAGGTCATAAATAAAGATACTTTGGTCCATAAATTTTCATTATATAAAAAATATTATAAATCAAAATGATAATAGTTCAAACTATTTTTTAGAAATACTTTTTTTATAACTCTCCAAAAATATTAGTAATTAAAAGTCACCTAAATTGAAATAGTTGTACTAGTAGTGTTGAATCGAAAGGTAGAGGAGGGTGTTTTGGTTAAATTCTGTCCGGTAACAAGTGACTTCGACTTCTCCCCTGCCCCTGTTTTAGCAATGCCGCCCAAGGCTTCCTCCGTGCCGCCGTGGCGCCGCACCAGATCCACCGCCAGAAAATCCATTGTCGAAGCCAAATCCACCGCCCGGAAATCTTCTCCGCCTCCTTCCCCCTCCACCGCCGTGACCGATTCACCAGTAAGAATTGCACCGCCTCAAAAGGATAATCAGTTGTCTCCGGAGCAATCCCTGAGCTCTCAAGTTCCAGAAGCAAACACTGAGGAAACCGGAGTTAAGTTGAGCTCGCCGGAGAATCACGATGAAGCTGAGCAAGGCACGCCGGCCAAAACAATGGAAATTGAAGCTGTTGGGGAGCAGAAATTAGGGCAAAGTGGTAAGAAAAAAGTGGTGAAGAAGACAATAAAGGTTGTCAAGAAGATTGTGAAGAAGAAAGTGCCCAAATCGGTTGCAAAGAACTTTGGTAAGACCGAGGAATCAGAAAAAGGCAGGGAAACTGCTGAAACCGAAACTGTTTTGGATTCATTCGATGTCGAAAAAGCTAGCTCTCCAGGCACAATTGAACCAGAAACTGAATATCTAGAGCCTAGTAGTGCTGCTACAGCTGGTGACTCGGACAAAGGCAATTCTCAACCAGTTGTAGTTGAGAAAGGTACTATTGCTGCTGAGGTTATGTTAGGGAAGGATGGAATGAAGGACTGTGAGGTTAGTGTAACTAAAGATAAATTAGAGCTTCCAATTTCGGAATGTAACGATGCAAAGGACAATATAGGTTCCCCTGAGACAGGAAATGTAGTTCTTGATTCAGAAAAAGGTAATCTCCGTTCAGTAAAGATTGTGAAGAAGATTGTGAAGAAGAAAGTGCCCAAATCGGTTGCAAAGAACAGTGGTAAGACCGAGGAATCAGAAAAAGGCAGGGAAACTGCTGAAACCGAAACTGTTTTGGATTCATTCGATGTCGAAAAAGCTAGCTCTCCAGGCACAATTGAACCAGAAACTGAATATCTAGAGCCTAGTAGTGCTGCTACAGCTGGTGACTCGGACAAAGGCAATTCTCAACCAGTTGTAGTTGAGAAAGTTACTATTGCTGCTGAGGTTATGTTAGGGAAGGATGGAATGAAGGACTGTGAGGTTAGTGTAACTAAAGATAAATTAGAGCTTCCAATTTCGGAATGTAACGATGCAAAGGACAATATAGGTTCCCCTGAGACAGGAAATGTAGTTCTTGATCCAGAAAAAGGTAATCTCCGTTCAGTAAAGATTGTGAAGAAGATTGTGAAGAAAAAAGTGCCCAAATTGGTTAGCAAGAACAGTGGGAGGACCGAGGAATCACAAGAAGGCAGGGAAAGTACTGTCACAGAAACTGTTTTGGATTCTTTCGATGTGGAAAAAGCTAGCTCTCGCCGCACAATTGAACCAGAAACTGAATATTTAGAGCCTAGTAGTGCTGCTACAGCTGGTGAGTCGGAGAAAGGCAATTTTCAACCAATTGTAGTTGACAAAGGTACTATTGCTGCTGAGGGTATCTTAGGAAAGGATGGAATGAAGGATTGTGAGGTTAGTGTAACTGAAGATAAATTAGAGCTTCCCATTTCAGAATGTAAAGATACCAAGGACAATATAGGTTCCCTTGAGACAGGAAACATAGTTCTTGATTCAGAAAAAGGTAATCTTCGTCCAGTAAAGATTGTCAAGAAGATAGTGAAGAAGAAAGTGGCCAAACTTGTTGCCAGGAAAAGTGGAAAAAAGGAAGAAGTGGTGAAAGGTAGCAAAAATGGGGACACAGAAACTATTTTGGATTCAGCAGGTGTTGAAAAATGTAAACCTAGTCCTCCAGAAACTGAAAACCTAGAGTCTTGTAAGGCTGTTTCAGCTAAAAATAAGGAGTCAAAGAATCACAGCTTACATCCGATGGAAGTTGAGAAGGCTACTAGTGTTAGTGAGTTTGATGCTACTGAAAATACATTAGAGCCTTCCATTTTGGAATGCAAAGATAGTAATGTTGTTGAGAATGATAATATGGATTCTCTTGAAATACAAACTGTAGTTCTTGATTCAAAAAAAGGTAGTCTTGATGTTTCTACTAGTGATAATGTGGATTCGAATAAGGATCAAAATTTGGGTCAGTTGGGAGAGGAAGGGTATAGTCAAGATAAGGAGGAAACAAAGGAAGCTGTGGATACTAGTCTGAGGGTGAATGAAGGAATTCTATTGAGTGGGGAAATGGAGGCATTAGAGCGGAAAAAGAGGCGGAGGACAGAGATTTTCATTGGGGGATTAGACAAGGAGTCAAAGGAGGAGGATATCAGAAGAATCTTTGGTGAGGTTGGTGAAGTTGTGGAGGTAAGATTGATGATAAATCGTGAAACAGGAAAGAACAAGGGGTTTGCTTTCCTCCGGTATGCTTCTGCCGCTGATGCAAAGAAGGCTGTAGAAAAATATTCCAAAGTTGAGGTATGCCGTTTGGAATTGCTACGTGTAGTCTTCTAAGTAGAGAAAAAGTTTGTTTAAGTAGTGCAGTTGGTTGGCTGTTTGTCTACACATACAGCTAATAAATCCAGTATGTGGCAAGATTTGTATTGATTTTTCGAACAGACTATCAATTTCCTGGACCCTATAGAATATTTTAAGTTTTAATTAAACTTATCTGTGTTTATAAAAAATTTTGGTGGAAGCTTATGTAACAAATTTGCATACTCTAATACAGGTTAGAAATAGGTCTATGATTTTGGAAAGTAGTTTGTTTGAACTCATTTTTGGATACCTAGCTTTAAATGGATATGGCTATAAAAACTCTTTTTTTTCCTGGTCGATAAGTGGTATGGTTAACAATTCTTACGATTTGCTTTATGTAAACATACAAGTAATAAGCACTATGGTTTGAGGAATAATCATGCTGTTGGGGTGTATTCTTTGATGCTTGGTAATCACTTCATTCAATTTTCGTATTACACCCAAAATTTACGGCATAGAGAATAATATATTTTAGCTAGGTTTACTGGTGTAGTCCTGTTGGATAGATAATTGCAGTTTCTGCACTAAGCTGTTGTATGCGATGGACTAATGTATTTATTTGATTTTGAAACCTAGATATCTGGGAAGCAATGTGGTGTATCCCTTGTTGAGGGTAATGACACAATATACCTTGGTAATATCGACAAGAAATGGAAGACTAAAGACGTAAGCTTTACTGTCCGCTGCTGATTATTGTAATTCCTCTGGGTTAAATGACTTCTGAAGAGTTTATTTTTGGACAGGTGATTGATCTACTTAAGAAGGCCGGAATTGAAAATATCGATAAGGTCACAGTTATGGCTAATCCTAATAACATTGAGCAGAATCGAGGGTTTGCATTTGTTGAACTTGAAACAAGTAAAGAAGCTCAGATTGCTTTCAGTAAACTCCAAAAGAAGGATGCTTTTGGGAAACACATGAAGGTAAAAGTTGCATGGGCACAGCCTTTAATTGAGCCAAATGAAGAAGAAATGCTAAAGGTCAGTTGTGATGGAAGGTTTTGGAATTAATACATTGATGCTTATTGAGTTGTTTATCTTAAGTAAATGCTAAGTGATGCGTGAGAGAAGAAGCCTCAATTTGCTCTATTTTGTTTCTTTTTCTTTCCCTTGCCTTTCAGACTAACAACCTTCATCTATAATACAGCTTTTATTTGATTAAATACTTAATTGTGTTGCCTTTGTCAAGGTTAAATCAGTTTATGCTGAATATTTACCTTCCTCATGGAATGAAGAAAAAGTGCGAGACTACTTTGGCAAATTTGGTGAAATTGAGAGTATTGTTCTTGCAAAAGATCTTCCTTCCTCAAGGAGAAAAGATTTTGCCTTTGTCAATTATATAAGCCGTGAGTCTGCTCTTGCGTGCATTGAGGCATTCAGTCATGAACCAGCCAATGACAGTGGATCCAAGGTTTAATATTGTTTCTGTAATTTACCATTTAGTTATTGTGAAAATTGCTTTGCTTATGATTATTTTCACTGTTGATTATATTTTAGGTAAACATGAAGGTATCTCTTGCTAAACCCATGCCAAAGAGTAAGCAGACTAAACGTGTAACCCTTCCTACTAGAAGGGAACCTCACAAGGAGAAGAAAATACAGGACCAATGTGAGTTTTTGAAATCCTTATATTTGTCAATTTGATGACAGTTTGGTATAAAATTGTTTGCTTTGTGGCATAAAACCTTCGATGACCCTTGTTTTTTGTAAAGAAAAGAGAGGAGATTCTTGGGGAATGAATTGCTTGATTTGTACCTTTTTTGATCATAAAAATTTCATTTCATAAATCGAAAGGGCAAAATCGGCCGTATACAAGAAGTATACCAAAAAGTAAAGAACCTACAAATGATATGGTTCTCTACGAAAGACCCCCAATCCTCTATACATCTCAGAACTATATTGGTGCACCAAAATAAATAAGGGATCGGAGACTACTCTTCAACTTCCCTAAAACTCATTTCTACCCCTTCAAAGGGCCCTTACTCATCTCTCTCTCCAAATGATCCACATCAAAGCCAGAGGAACAACATTTTGTGCCCTGCTCTTGCTCCCTTGATTATTACGTCAAGTATATTGGAATTCAAACATGTTTACGAGTAACCAATTAAGGAAAATACATACTTCATTTTTCTACTCAGATAATTACTAGCATTCTAAATTGCTAGCCTTTGACCTTTAAATTTTTCAACCGGCAAAAGTGGATAAGACTCTGTTTGTTTTATAAGATAAAGACATTTGAATCTTAATAAACATCTGAATATTAAGATATTGTATTAGGATATGAATACTAAATAATTAAGATCGTTTGTTTTTTCAACATCTGAATGTACAAAGTTTATCTTTATTGAAAATTCATGAATATAAAATTAAGAAGAAAGCACCAGTTCATCTAATACTATATCAACAAAATATAAGAAAAATAATTTTTTATGGTGGTCAGTGGTAGTGATGGTTGATAGTGGTGGTTGTGGGTGCTGAATGGCAGTGGAATAGTTGGTGATAGTGGTGGTTCTTGGTAGTAGCTAGTGGTGATGATGGTGGTTCTTGGTAGTAGCTAATGGTGATGATGGTTGATAGTAGTGGTTAATGTTGGTAGTTGATGGTGGTAGTGGCAGCTGATAATAGTTGTGGATGCTGATGGTAGCGATTGATAGCGGTGGTTGGTGATATATGCCGGTGGCAGATGGTGGTGGTGGTTGTGCTGATGATTGTAAACGGTGACTAGTGGCAGAGACGACTGACTGTGGTGATTGGAGATAGTGACATTTGTGGTTGAGATGGTGGTTTTGCATGATGGATGGTGTGCTGATTGTAAATGGTAGCTAGTGGCGATGACGGCTGATTGTGGTGATTGACAGTGGTGCTGATTGTGGTTGTGGGTGGTGGTAGACTGATAGTTGATAGTGTTTTTTTGGGGGGGGGGGGCAACAACTGCGGGTAGTGATAAAAGTGGATGGAGTAGTGATGAAATGCTTTCTTTGCATAAATCCTTGAATCACTAGCATCCTAATATTTTAAAGTTTTTTTTTTAAGTCTTTATCATTTAGATCTATTCAAAGTCATTAAGTGGTTGTAAAGGAAAAAACACAGTTAAAGATTGAGTTTTGAATGATTAAGATTTAGACCTAAAAAAATGAGGCCCAAGTAAAAGAAACATAGTAATATTATTTTTCCTCAAGATAATCTTTTCTTTTCCTGATGAAAAATCGTTTCACTTGTTATGTGTCCTTAACCAAATATTTTGACTAGAGTTGAGTATCTTGTTGCTGTAATCTAGCCCATTTGAAACATTATTGCATTAAGCGAATATGTCAAATTGCTCTCCAACAAATTAGTACCAGTTGAAAGACTTTGGTAGAAACTAAAATAAGAAACTGAATATAGTTCTTTATCAAAAAGAAACTGAATATAGTTAAATTCTAAGTTGCATGACCCTTTCCTTTATTGTTTATCTTAAGATGAACTCGAGGTTTTGTCATGTTAATGGAAGTAAATGAAACTGCGATACTATAATATTAGCAAATTTGGCCAGAAAGCTGGGATCTTCTGTCAAAACTTTTGTTCAAAGGCTTTTTGAAGCTTTTTTTTTTGACAAGGTAACAAACTGTACCAAATGAAGTGTTTGCATCAGTGGATCCAAACCAAAAGTATAAATGAAGTCTTTTTGATTCTTGTGTCAATTCTTTTACTGAAAGAGTGCTTCTAAGAAAACATGATACTTATGGAGTAAAACAATTGTGTCTTGATAGCAGCCGTGAGTCTTGTCTCTAATAATTAATTCCTTTCTTGTGGTTATAGCCATCTTGAAGAGGCATGAACCCAACAAAAAGGTAAATTACATGAGAAGATATGATGAGGGTCATAGAGTCGATGGAGGGTCTTCTACAACCAATGAACTTCTGCACCTCTTGAGACAACAAGGGCCAGCTCGTCAGCTTCATTCCAGTTTGAACATGGGTAATTTCGTATCTTTCACTTGATTTTTCTCTTCCTCTTCCACATGTCATTAGATATAATTTGTTGACCTAGCTTTCCATTTTAGATGTTCTGCCAGTGTAACGTATTTTTTTTAATAAGCTAAAGGTTAGTGTAACATACTTGTTCATGTACTTTTGTATATTGACCTCCTCCCAAACTCATTGCTGTTTTGATAATTAAGGAAATAAAATGCTACTTAGAGTAGAATGGCGTGTTAGGTAAAAGAAAAGGTCCGAAAGGCATGAAGATCTGCAATATGTCATCAGCAAGGGACCTTGTTACAGCTCAGTGTCGAGACATCATGAACAAGGAATTTTATTCCTAAATAGAGGACCCTAGGCTGGGAAGATGTGCCCATCCAATATTATGTAGGACGGGAAGTTTATTATGCTTTTATCCCCTTTCTTATTTCTTCGTCTTAGAGATTGGTTTAGTGATGTCGGTTAATCCGTCTTTTAGTAGTTAAAAAAATATTTTGGTGAAGAGGGTCAAATAATTCTGTAGGTGCTCTAGAAGTGAGAAACTATCAATTAAAGCGAATTTCCTTGAAGGAAAAAACTCTAAAAGGAGGCTTTTTTATTAAGGTGGTATCCGGGTTGGTTTGCGTGTACCTACGCTGGTATTCTATCGTATGCTTTCTACCTTCCACCAACACAGGTACCGGGTAACTCTGTCCACCAACACTTAATATATGGAAAGAAATCACCTAGCGTTTTCTATCGGTGCTGGGATTTGTGTTTTGATTTCCCATGGTTTCGCCTACTTAATTGACCTATTGGGTCCTAAAAAAATGGACTTTAGAACGAGAGAAAGAAAGCAGCAACTTGAAAGTAACATCTGGTGCCTAGTAGCGGGTCATAGGTATTTGAATCCTGTAATGAGAGGCAACTTAAGTGCTAAATGGGCATGAGACAAGATTGGTGCCTTGTCAAGCTTTAGGTTAGCACCTTCACTGAATCGCTTCGTAGGTGCCTTTGATGTTGAAAGCATGCTTGAACTGCATTGTAAACCTTAAAGCAAGTCATAGCACATGTTGGACGCTTTTCGATGTTGGGTGCTAGCCTCACCCGACGTGCACCGCTCGGCTAGGCGCGTGCTTCCACTGATCTGTGACAACTCTTCCACCTTTTTAATGAAATTAGGTAAGTTCTGGGGTCAATTGAGCTCTGGCTTGAAGTGATTAAAGAATAAATATAAAATCGAAGTGATATATTAAGTGTTTGCAGTCTGTTCATCACAAAAAATTGCTTACAGACTAATAAGTGGTACCAAATTGAAGTTGCAAGCTCAAGCTCAAGGCAACAAGAGGACCTACAAGAGTTCTCCAAATCCAAGCTTCAAGCTCTCAATCTCCATGTATTTATATAAAAGTAAAGGAGGTTGATTGTAACTCTAGTTATACATAGTTATCAGGTTATTCAGATTTTTGAGTAGGGACGTTTGAATAAGACGATGCATGGATGAATATGCTAGTGATTTTTTTGTTTGAGAATGGTAACAGTATATAAAAACACTAAGTGTTAAACCATTTTTTTTTTAAATTGGTAAAGTTGTATTCCTCAGCATTAAGGGCATGCTGGCCCCACCTCTAAAAAGAGAAATAAGAAGACCAAAACTTACAGACTACCTATTAAGTCTACAATTTGATCTATATCCTCCATTCAAAGTTGTTTACACCAAAAAAGTAAAGATACAATACAATTCCATTTTACTTTGTGAATAGAATTAGACCTATCTTCAAAACATCTTCCATTTCTTTCTCTCCACACTGTCCACCATATGCATGATGGTATTAAGAGCCTGTTTGGATAGGTTTATTTTGAGCTACTTTTAAGCACAAGTTATTAAGTTGAAAATCTCAACTTTTCACTTTTAGCTTTTTTTTATTTTTATTTTAACTTAAAATCAAGGTTCAAAAGCATTTTTTTCCTTACCCGAACACTGTAAAAAAGCTTAAAAGCTATTTTGACATAAAAACACTCAAAATAAGTCAATCCAAACGGGCTCTAACTTCCACCACCTCTTTTGTGTTTTGCTTCCTCCCCTTCTAATCCAGCAGCTTGGAAGATTGGATGTGTATTCTGGCATGATCTAAGTAGTGCTAGTAATGTTGAGGAAAAGGTTCCCAAATTTGTGCAGTGAACTTGCAATGTAGAAACAAATGCTTATTTGTTTCCCCTGTTATGTTGCAAAGCAAGCGTCTGGGAACTAATTACATCCCTTTCTTTTGGATTACTTCTTGTGTTAGGCAGTCTCTTTTAATCACTAACCACATGAAGCACTTCACTTTGGTAGGAGTCATTCCTCTCCAGATGTAGTTCCAGATTTCCAGTGATACTGAATTCCACCCATCCCAGCTTGCATCCCTCTTTTATATGCATTATTTACTGTGAACTTCCCATCCTTGCTATGCTTCCATAAGACCCTAAGTGGTTCTGTTATGGCAATACTGGCTCCTCCTAATTTCTCCAGTAAAGATGCGACCCTCTCCACTTCCCCGTATTAAGCATTCTTCTAAATGAGAGATCCCAACCCTGGGTTGTCCAGCAATCACCTACTCTTGCTTCAGGGTTGTTACAAATTGAGAATAAATCTGGGAGAGACTCCCTCAAAGGTGTTTGTTCAATCCACCTTTCTTTCCAAAATTTAGTCTTGTTTCCATTACCCACCTTAATTTTCATATTTCTTTCCATCAATGGCCATAAGGTCCTGATTGTTCTCCATACCCCTACCCCAAAAGGTTCGTAGACTATTTATGTGTACCAAGGGTTTAATTCACCAGACTTTGCCATTATCACTTCCTTCCAGAGAGCTCTTTCCTCACCAGTGTATCTCCACAACCACTTCATCAGAGACTTAATTTGTAGACTCAGATTTTTGATACCCAATCCCCTCTTTTCTTTGCTAAGTAGCACTGTTTCCCAGTTCACCAAACAATATCCCTTACCTTCTTTGTTTCCTTTCCATAAAAAACTCCTCCTCAACTTTTGATGACAAGGGAACCCGCAGCCGCTACCCTTTGGGTGCGCACATGGTAAACCCCTCTTGTGCAATAGCTCGCAAACCACACAAGAGAGACAAACCGCACTAAGCAAGCCCCGTGCGACGAACTCGACTCAAAAGGCCAACCCCCTATTGTCGCAGGCAGGGGTTTCGAACTTGAGATCTCCATTAGGGAAGTCCCAAGCCAAACCGTCTTGAGCCACCCCGAAGGGTGAAAACTCCTCCTTAACTTGTCTAGTTTTTTCCCAACTTTTGATGGAATTGGAAATAAAGACATCACATAAGTAGGGAGGGCATCTAATACGGAATTTATCAGGATCAATCTCCCCCCTAATGACAAATACTGAGCCTTCCACCTTGCTAATTTCCTCTTTGTTTTTCCAGTATCCCATCCCATATCTCCAATGCCTTATGCTTGTTACCTAAAGGCATTCCCAGATAAGTTGTTGGTTGCTTCTCCACTTTGCAGCCTAGTATGTCTCCCAATTCCTGAATCTTTGGGACTTCCTTGACAGGGATCAAACTGCTTTTATGCTAGAATCTTTGGAGAAGGACCGAGTCACAGGATGATGAAGAGAAAAATCTAAATCATTGACTTCGACTTTCCCTTGCCTTTGTTCGAATTCCTAGATCGACCTATTTTGTATATAACTTCAGCTCGTTAAAGGGAGGCGGAAACTTGAGAGTTCAATGGAAGAGAGAACTCCGATCTCTTGTTTCTTTTGCTTTAAACCTGGGTACGTATTATTCCTCAAATCTCCCCTTAAATAGGAGTCTTATTACAACAAATAGGAAGTGTAATCCTTGTGAAACTAGAAAACATAAAACCCTATTCTAGACTAATAACGATAGCTAACATAAATCCTATTCTAGATTAATAAATAAAGCTACTAATGAGATAATTAATTCCTTAATTTAATTGTCTTCCCTTCGGACATATGTCTTGCCCACAAACGCGTTCACAACATTTTACCAGCTATCCGCATGAGTCATTTTTGTTGTAATCTGTCTCTCGATAAGAAGCTTTAACCATTGCGCCATCATGGGTAGGGGAGTTTGGGGGTTCTGTTACCTTGTAAGGAAAAAGAGATAGAGGATGTATTTACCTTTTTATAGTTCTGATGCTTTCTACTTTGTTATAGATGTTTTATGTTTTATGTTTATTCATTGCTAGACCCCTGCACTTTGGATCCCCCCCCCCCACCCCCGGGCGTCTTAATGTTACCGGTGTCAAAAAAATAACTGATATCTGTCTTTTATTATTCTTGTCCGAGAAGGCTCAGGTATTAACCAACAGTACTCGTTATCTGGAAGCAAGCGACCGTTTTCAGCTGTAGTAAGTTGCAAATTTGGTTGCATTAATGCTGCTTTTATCTCTTTATGTCCCTTCCTGTTCTTATCTAGACATATACTTATCTTTGAGGCACCCTCCTTCTGCCTATGCAGGTAGATAATCCACATCGTATGGATTCCAGTGGAGTTTCTAGAGTGCGCTTAGAAAGCTCTTTCCCTACTGCTAACCAAAGGTTCATACCGTTGTCTTTACTAATGGACGTCTTCTGCAATCATATAAAGTAGAATAACGTCTTGCAGATACTTTACCTCAGTAATTTTGACTTTGTACTTTTTTCCATTCAGTATGTTGTCACATAGTCGTGGACCTCTTGGTACACCATCTTTTGCCTATTATAGCCAGCTAGGCAGTGGCCCTTCACCAGGTGAGTTGATACTGCAACTAGATGGTTCTTGAGATCATTTTTGACTCACAATAGTTTCTTCCTTATTGAGCATGTCTATTGGTTAAGTTGTCTACTTTTTGGGTCTTGTCAGGTTCAGTTTATGGGGTCGAAAGCTTTCCGAATTCTTTTCAGGTATATAATATTGAATGATCTGTGGTCATTGTTACTGTTCACTGTTTTGCATGGCAAATGTTCTGTGTCTAAAGAAGTTCAAAATTTCTTCATTCTATTTCGAGAAGGATGAAAAGCTCTAGCTATTGAGTTTTGTTGCTAAATAATAGAATTTCTCAAGTGTATTTGATAAAGTACACCATATATACAGTATTATCAATTTATTTTAATCAGACCTTGCAGCCTAATTTGTTTTTCTCCTTTCTGAGTTGTATTTATAGACATCTCTTTCTTTTTGAACATTAAATGAAGATTGAGATGCTAGAGGCTGACATTTTCTGAGTTTCAGATCATCATACAGTTTCTGATCGTTTTTTTTTTTTTTTGTCTCGCAGTCTCATGACCGTGGCCCTTATGGTGGATATCGTACCATACATCGTCGATGTGAGTAAACTTCCTTTGGTGACTTATTTGGCTTTAACTTCTTTTGGTAACTTATTTGGCTTTTGAAATGTTTCTTTGAGCTGCCTCAGCTGATTCATCAGTCTATTATGCTTGCTTGATTCTTTGAAACCGGTGCACCTGTCCTTGCTATAAAGTTAACAGATGAGGTGTTCCTATTGCTCAGATGCTATGTATATGAATCCTGACTAATGTAATCATAAGTAAAGGGTTGTCTCAGATGTTGGTTTCTTTTCCTGCATGTGTTCCTTTCATTTGGTTTTTCTGTTTGTTTATGTGGGTAGGTGGGTGGTTACGAGAGAGTGCCCAATGAACCCCTTCTTTCCATCTGATCTGAACCGACAAAGTCACATGGTGATGCCCTATAAGACTATCTTGATTCACCATTTGTCAAAATTCTTGTCATAGCGTTTTTTCTTTGAAGTTGGGGGAGTGCCATTCAATTGTGGTGCTTCAGCAGTTTATTGAAGATGAAGACTCGAATTTCCATGGTGATCTTGGGTTTGTGTGAACTTTGTATCAAGTTCACATTGTCATACCTGTCATTTGGATCTTGTAGCAGTTAGATTCATGTTTGTCAAATGCATCTATCATTTTTGGTTTGAGTTCCTTGAAGTCGTATAGTAGTTCTCTCTTGAACACATGGTCTCCAATGTCTTCGAATTCCTCTTAAGGTTTATTTTACGTCTAATCGTTTCTTCAACCTTATAAATTTCTGCTGAACTTTATATTAGTAGTTGGCAGAAAAATTGCAATATAGTCAAAAGCTGCCACGAGTATTTGCTAATGATGTGCTGATCCAGTCCACTGTTTATCTTAGTTTTCATTCAACGTGATCTTTATTGTCATTCTTCATTGGTTTCTACAGATTGAAGGAGTGATTTGGGAATGCTCTGCTGAACTGATGTTTCTAGCAAGAATTGTTATACTGACAAGTTTGGAATCCATTTGGGAGTTTTGAAATGTAAAGCTAACACATTATTTGTTTTGTCAAGTTATTTGCAAGTTCATAGGAATGTTGAGTTGAGTTGACTCATGCTATAAAGGGGTTGTCACTTCATCGTTACATATTTGGGTAATAACCCCAGGTTCTTCCTGTTTTCTCTGCAAATTTTGGCTATTTGTCTCCTGTCAAATATTATCTATTGTGGTGAATTTTCCGGACTTAAGTACTCCCTGGTTGTTTTTGACTTGGCACGTAGATTAAGAAAGTAAAAAAGATTGTTGAGTCTTATGGTCTTAAATTAAAGATATGTAGGATGTACCAAAGTGTCCGTTAATTTTGTGGTCTTAAATATGTGGAAAATTGGAATTAAAAAGTTGTCAAAAAAGGGAAGAGAGATTATTTTTTGAACGGACTAAAAAGAAAAGTAAAGTATGACAAACAAATTGAAAATTGAAATGGAGGGAGTAGTTACTTTTATCCTGTAAAACTTTTAGTTGTTTCCTTTTCTAAGTTCAGAAATGAAGGGACCATCAACTAAACTAGTGAACAGAATCTTGCTGGTCTGAGATTTCTTTGAGTAGACTCGAACCATTAAAATGAGGAATAATTCAAGCTACTACTCATGCTGAATCCCAAATAATAGCCCTGTCATTTACTGTTTGGTTGTTTGAATCATCTTTAACCGGTTTGCAATCATTTCATCTGTTTTATAAAGCACAACTTTTGAATAATGAAATCAGAGGATGACAATTCTTTGCTTTTCATTCATGAATTATATTTGAAAATAGCATCAACAAGATAGAGCCGATATGATTTCTTCTAAAAACAAAATGCTTCAAAAGCAAGAAACAGATAAAAGAAGAACAAAATGCTCCAGGGACAGTACTACTGATCTACGGAATAATATCATTGCAAGCAGAGTTATTAAAAATCAATAGAGAATTTCTTTTTCAAGTTAAAAAAACATCATGAATAATAGAGGATCCCAAAATGCTCTTTCTTCAAGTGGCTGGCTCACTTGGCACTGGCAAGCTGGGTGCGGATGGCCTTGGCTGCAGAAACCATGTTTTGGAGTGCTGGCTTCACCTCGGCGTACTTACGGGTCTTGAGACCACAGTCAGGGTTAACCCACAAGATGTTGGTGTCAAGAACAGCAAGCATCTTGTTAACTCTGTCAACAATCTCTTCGGTTGATGGTATTCTGGGAGAGTGGATGTCGTACACACCAGGTCCAATTCCAGCACCGTACTTCACTCCCTCCCTGAAAACTGAGAGGAGCTTCTCATCGGAACGTGAGTTCTCAATTGTGATCACATCAGCATCCATGTCGATGATGGAGTAGATAATGTCGTTGAAGTTTGAGTAGCACATGTGAGTGTGGATCTGTGTAGTGTCCTGGATACCGACATTGGTGATTCTGAAAGAGTGAACGGCCCAGTTCAAATAGAAAGCATGCTCAGCCTTCCTAAGAGGCAACCCCTCTCTCAATGCAGCTTCATCAATTTGGACGACAGTGATGCCTGCCTTCTCCAAATCTTCCACCTCGTCCTTAATGGCCAAAGCAATCTGGTAGCAGGTTTCAAATCTGTAGACAATGATCACACATCAACATCCACTCGTAAAACAATGTCCGGGGGTATAAAGATCAAAATATCAGAGGGCGATCATAATTACCTTGGCTGATCATTCCTGACAAACGACCAGTTGAGAATGGTAACTGGTCCTGTAAGCATACCCTTCATTGGGCGTTTGGTCATGCTCTGAGCTGTGCTGGACCAGAAAACAGTCATTGGGTTTGGGCGGCTGACATCACCATAGATGATTGGTGGCTTCACACATCGAGATCCGTAAGATTGAACCCATCCATTAGCAGTGAAGGCGAAACCAGAAAGTTGTTCCCCAAAGTACTCAACCATATCGTTCCTCTGTGTGCATTGAACATTCAAAGTTACTAAACATACAGCAGAGAGACATCAAAGATGCAAAATATGCATGAACTCAGAGAAAAGCAGCAATCCCCTAGTAAGCATGCGAGTTGCCTTACCTCAGGCTCTCCATGAACCAAGACATCAATGTCAAGCTCTTCCTGAAGGTCAACAACCTTCTTGATTTCCTCCTTGATGGCTTTAACATACTCCTCCTCAGAGATCCTAGAAACAAATTGTATTATAAGAAGACAGGTCCGACCACATTAATAACGAGAAGAGCTAGTACAAGACTCACTTTTTGGCTTTATATTCACGACGAACTCTTCTTAGCTCCACTGTCTGAGGGAAGGACCCAATGGTGGTTGTTGGGAGAACTGGGAGGTTAAGTTTCTTTTGTTGGGCATCAAGTCTAGCACTAACATTTGTAGCACGGCGGTGGTCAGATCCTTGAAGAGCAGCAGACTGAGATAATAGAAGAGTAAAAGGTAGTAAGTAAAATATGATACAAGCCACTATCATTAATTAGAAAGAGGTCCTTCAGTTCAACACATACCGCCTTTTGAACAGCTTCATTTGTCACTCTTGGGGAGGACTTTCTGGAAGCTTGAGCAGCAGCATTAGCAGAGAAAAATGCCTGTAAGTACAACAAACACAGTTAGTGATGTGCAAAAACTTTGTCAAACATTTTCCAGTCATTTTTGAAGACCTTTTAGTTAAGAACGAACTATACCTCATCCTTGGCACCAGACAATGCCTTGGCCAAAGCATTCACTTCAAGAACCTTTTGGGCAGCAAATGCCAGCCATGATTTGATTTCATCGTCTAGTTTTGTCTCGTTGATCAGATCAACAGCAGTATGGAGTAGGGAGCAGGATGTAGAGGCAACAAGCTTGTCTGCAAAATTGATTTTTTTTTTTAAAAAAAGGAATCAGCTCCTGCGACAAATCACCAATGAAATCACTATCAACTATTAAGTGATGAGGTAGGGAATACATTACCTTTTCCTACAATGCCCTCAAGTGATTGCAAGAGGTCAAGAGATGCCGCAAGATCATTAGCCCAGATGTTTCTTCCATCAACCACTCCTGCAAACAAGTACTTTCCTGAAGGGAAGCTAACCTTGATCAAATCAAGGGTCTGAGTTCCACGAACCAAATCAAAACCAAAGGCAGTAACTCCCTTCAAAGCAGTGAGGGTTTTGAATGCAGCAGCAGGAACATCAGCAAAGTAAGTCTCAATGAGAACATCAAGGCCAGATAGAGTTGATTCCAGCTCAGCATATGCCTTTGTGAATGCTTCCAATTGGTGAGCCTCAAGATCCAACACAAGGGTAGGCTCATCAAACTGAATCCAGGAAGCACCAGCAGCCTTCAACTCGGAAATGACTTCCCTGCAATGATCTTTTTGTGTTAAAAAGGGAACGTCTTTGATGACTGAGACAAAGGGAAAGAGTATATTTCTTTCTTACTTGTAGATTGGAAGGATTTTGTCGAGGAGTGATAAAAGGGGGAAAGATTTCTCAACACCCTTGGCAGGTTTAGATAGCAACAAGTATGATACTGGACCAACAAGTACTGGAACAGTATTTACTCCGAGCTGCACGAAGAGTAAGGTCAAGATCAAGATCAATCACAATCATCAATCTAACCATGATGCAAAACAAAATATTAATAAACAAAAGTGACATACCGCCTTAGCCTCTTTGTACTCATCGACTGCCTTGTGAGAAGCATAAGAGAATTTAACATCAGGTCCCAACTCAGGGACAATGAAGTGGCTGGTGATAACAAGAGTGAATTATGAGTATGCATCGTAAAAGACTCAGTAGTTGGGTATATATGGAGGGAGACTTACTAGTTGGTATCGAACCACTTGGTCATCTCCATAGCAGGGACAGAGGCATTTCCTCTGGCCATGGAGAAGTAAGTATCGAATCCAATCTCAGCACCGGTCCAGTTGTATCTAGATGGGACGGCACCAAGCATTGCAGTAGTATCAAGCACCTGATCATAGTAAGAGAATGTGTTGCTGGGGATGTACTTAATGCCAGCATCAGACATCTGTTTCCAAATGGATGACCTGAGATCAGCAGAGACCTTCTTCAAGTCGTCAGCGCTACTCTTTCCATCCCAGAATGATTCGAGAGCAAATTTCAGCTCTCTCTTTGGGCCCATACGAGGATATCCAACAATGTGAGATGCCATTTTTTCTGCGAAATTCAAATTGTTATTATTCGTTGTTTTACTGAAATAAGGTGCAGTCCAGATGACTAGTTAGACAATGTACAAGAATACTTGTAGTGAATCAGATCTAATCCGGAAAAGAAACCTTGATCCAGATCTACCAAAGATAGATGTACAATAGAAGATTAAACAATCAGTCTAGTCCAGTCCAGTATATATAGATTTAAAGAGTAAATATCCTATATGGTCACTCAACTATGCACTCTTTACTCAAAAAATCACTCAACGCGTACCTATAGGAAGGGAACGATGTTGCTTCCTTGACACAGATAGATAGATAGAGGAAAAAGGGCTGACGCGAGTTTGAAGGGGAGAAATGAATGGTGTTATATAGACAAAATTCGGAGTAGATCTGGAGTAATTTAAACTCTAGTGCAATGCTGACTTTACACCAACCCCAACTATTCTACAAATTCATGTCCAAACTTTACTACTTATTACTACTAATCTTTTGTTGATTTAACCAAAAAAGTACTCAATTCGTCACACGTATAATTTGTTCACGTTACTAAAAATATTACTTCCTCCGTCCAATATTAATCGATTACTTTACCCTTTTATACACATTTTAAAAAATCATAAATAAAAAGATAGTTTTACTAATTCACCCTTAAGACATTTTACTGAAACTTTACAAATAAGTGTTCAAACTATTCTTAATAAGATGGTCAACTAATAGCGAGATGTATTAACGTGTCTTACTGGGCTGGACTTGGCTGTCGGTGTGTGGCTTTAGCTAGTAATTGGATTTAATGCTGCTGCCTTCCTCTCTGTAGACCCCTTTCATTCTCATGGTCCTCTACTGTACATCTCATCTTTTTATTTATATGATTCTCTATCAAATAATGCTTCTTTCTTTTCCTTTTTGGTTAATTGATGCAACATTAAGGGTTTCTAAATTTCTGAAATTACTTTTCCACTTTTTCAGCTGGATCTACTTACTTTGATTTCATACCATTCATGATTCAACTTTCCATTAATGAGCCGACATTTCTCCCATTACTAGTATCTTCCAATAACAAAAATTAATTAAACTAAGTCTTCTCTCTTAGAATAAATAATTTGTATTTGTTTTATCCATCTGTCCTATTTTTTACATTACACAAATTAGTACGAGAAAGTTTAACTAGGAATTTTCAATTCTTCTAAAATATTTTTCATTTCAACAGTAGAGTGCTCATGTAGTAACTTTATTCTAAAAACATTAAACTATTATCCAGGAAAAAAATGCAAGTTGGTGGAGTCAAGAAGTTGGTGGCTGTAGTTGGTGAAGAAAATGGAAAGGCAACATTGTATTTGGTAGTATTCTCTTTTCTTTTTTATTTTGTGTGTGTGTGTGTCATGAAATAAACTATTAAATTTGGTAGTATTCTCGAGGCAATGTAATTTCACAGGACTTTAATTAATTTAAGAGTATATTTTTTTTGGTGAAATATAAGCATACATACATAAAAATTGTTATAATTTTAATATTACGTTACAAACCCATAAGTATAGAAATAAAATATAAATATTTAAATTTAAATGTTAGCTCCGCTATGGAGCATTCGTCATGGGCCACGGTTGGCAACTTATAAATCAATTTGGATTGCCCAAATTACCCTTTCAAAATTTTCTACAGTAAATAATTTGCAGTAGTCAAAGAAATTTCACCAAAAAGTTTGTTGTGTGAGTTGGTGATTTTTGTCCCTACACTCAAAATCTAAAATAATACTCTACTCAATAGTGAAGGTGGGACCTTTTTTTATATATTAGGAATCACATTGTGCTGAAGTTGTGGTTGCCACCATCCACCAAAGTAAGATATTTTTGGTAGCTATAAATAAAGAAATCATTTTGGGTAGTTTGTTTTGAAGTACTATTAAACTTTGAAATAAGTTGTATAACTAATTTCAAGTAAAACATCTTGAGAAATTTATGTATTATATTATACGAGTTAGAATTTGTCAATATGAGATGAAATTGTACAACACACAAGTTGAACATAGCAATAGTTGATAGCCTTCGATTAGTGTTTTAAATTTTAGCATGTGATTAGTAAGTAGAAAAGATTAAAATTAATAGTACATAAATATTAGATGGAATAGTTATTGGTAGCTAGCGAGGTGGCTAAAACGTGCATGATATGCATACATATGTTAACTATGAATAATCATTCGTATAATATTCAAGTTTTCTTTGTTCGGAAGTTGGACATTAATTGAAATTATGTAATTTAATTTTGATATATATTAATCCATTCATTCTTGCATCTAACAATTTACAACTTTTCATTTGCGTAAAATCAACATCTCTAGCACAAAAATGTTCCTATAAGTCTCTATTGCATGCAACCATTTTGGTTGTTTAGAGCTAATTTTGATATCTCAGATATATGCAGTTATCATTTCTTTTGCGTTTGTTTCACAAATAGTTATAAATATGAATATTACGTCTTTGACTTGTCTGTAAATGCACTTTTTTGTTATTTGATCCGATTCAGATATATATGATGACGGATGTTGCGATGGTGGTATAACTAAAGGAGAAGATTTATCTGAAACGTGTCAAAAGCAGGTACCAATTGAATAATTTTTTAAAAGTGGATATAACTTAAATGACAACGTCCAGATTGGATGTCTAGTGAAATTTTTACCATTTGTGGTTGAAATTTAAATAGAAGCCCAAAAAATGGCCCATAGTTATGTAAGTGGGTGGGCTTATAGGCCCAACCCTAGTTGCCCAGGCTAACACAACAACCAAGTAAGGGTGAAACGACATCGTTCCATTTTTGGCGCGGAATTGATCTGTTTCGTCAATTGCCTCTATTTGGTCTACTGATGTACTGAAGTGAAGCATTATTGATAGCGAATCAGGTCAAATTTCTTCCCCTTTTTGTTGAAGATTTCTAGAATTGGATTTCTGAAAACCCTAGCCTCTGTTCTTTTCTACTTATTTTGCTTCAAAGAAGTAATTTTGCGTACAACTTGACACTAGAAGATTTCTTGTGGTTTTTTGTTTATTGCCCAATAGAAACGCTTCGCCTTTACTACTTCACCTTACCCGAGCTGTGTTCAGTAGCTGCTCATTTGGTGGTTTCAATAGTTTTTCTAGCTTTTTGTTCATTGATATTTTAGCTTGTTTCTCTGTGTTAAATATTACTCATAAAGAAGAACAATGGCTTGGGAATTGTTCAACATATGATTGTAAAATCTTTCCATTTTGGTCTAGCATAAGAATAAAGATTTATGGTTTAATATCTGCTTCCAGGACCCTGTTTCTGCCACCTCCTTCCTCCATTTCTCTTAAACTAGTTTGGCTCAAATGTTGTGGGTTGACAAGTACCGCCCTAAAACCTTAGACAAAGTTACTGTACACCAGGATGTTGCTCAAAATCTTCATAAACTGGTAAAATATCTCTCCAATAGTATACACTTTGTCAATTCTTTAATAATTTCATACTCATTACCCTTTATTTTATGATTACTATTAGGTGTCAGAGGGAGATTGTCCTCATCTGCTCTTTTACGGCCCTTCCGGGTCAGGAAAGAAAACTCTGATTATGGCACTTCTTAGGCAGATTTTTGGTCCAAGTGCTGATAAGGTAACACTTTCTCCTTTCAATTGATTCTTTCATGTGTTTTGTTCTGTAAAAAATTGAATTCTCTAAAGTAACATGTTTTCCATTGGTTGGATAACTTATGCAGGTTAAGGTTGAGAACAAGATTTGGAAAGTTGATGTAAGCTTTTCCTTGAATTTCTTTTTCTTTTCTTTTGGAATGCGAGTATGCCAATGTGAATTTTCTGTATATGTGCATTGTTATTAGTTGTGTAGGAGTATCTAAATATTGAGATCAGTTGATTCGTTTTTTCTTTCTCTGGCAAGGGGGTGTTGAAAGCACAATATAATAGAAAAGCATTAAGAAGAAATAATTGTAACTTCAATTGCCTGGAAAGTCCTACTGTTTTTTTTTAAAAGTAAAGATACATTAAAACAATGGAAGATGCTTATAATTCACAAAATAACTTAAAATCTAAAAAAGAAGAGGATCACCTATGTAAGTTGGTGCTTCATGTGTAAGAGTTCAGGCGAAAATGTAGATCATCTTCTATTGCACTGCAAAATGGCTAATAGGTTATGGAGGGTGGTTCTTAATTTGTTTGGGATGCAATGGGTGATGCCGGTGAAGTGAAAGAGGCTTTACAAAGTTGGACCAACAGGAGGGGGATGAGAAGACCAAAGGCTTGGAGTGTTGCCCCCTTAGCAATCATGTGAGTTATTTGGAAAGAGAGAGATGAGGGTTTTTGAAGGGCTGGGACAAGATTTTCTAAAAATGCAAAGTAGTATGTTGTCTCTAGTTTCTTCTTGGTGTACTTATGAGGTCCCTATCTGTACAGAGGATTGAATCTCTTTTGTCGAGAATTATATTTTTTGGTGTAGGTTCTTTTCTTTTGGTATATGTCATGTACATGGAATTTCCACAATTGTCATTAAAATATTTACCTTATAAAAAAAACTTAAAAAGTCTAAAACTCAATTTAGTTCCTTAACGAATATACACGAAGTTCTATTTCATGCATTATAAACACTACAAAAATGATAGCATAAGTATACTACAAACTAAAGTAGAAAAATGAAGCCCATTGTTCTCCCAATCCGACTTGTGAGTTGTGTCTGGACCAACTTGCACGCATCTCGACTAATCACACCGAGCACCTCTGGGTAACTCTTTTCACCAAGACAAGGTTTGGACAGATGGAAGAAAGCACCTAGTATTTTTTCCTCCGCTCGAAACTGAACTTGAGACCTCATGTCTCAACCCCCTCCATTGATCACTAAGCCACACCCTTGGGTGCTCCGACTTGTGAAATAACTTGCAAAGTTCTGCTTTGAAATATGGTCCTCGAGATGTTGCTTTTGAGAAAATAAACTTTGAATATCTATTCAACTCGATTATTCATGTTGCATATTTCATGAAGTGAATATTTAGACACACTGAATTACAAATTGAGTTAGCATTTTTGTTGTTCTCTCAGTTTTTGTTTAGTGCCATAAAGATACTTTAGTTAACTATAGGAAGAGGGAATAATAAAGTTACCTATTTCAATTAAAAAAAATAGGAAGAGGGAATAAATATTTAAGAATCACCTTGGCACTCAAGGGTATGGCCCAGTGGTTAATGAAGTGGGAGGAGAACCACGAGGTATCTTGTTCAAATCTCAGCGGAGGCAAAAAGCACTGTGTTTTTTTCCTATCTAGCTAAGAGCCTGTTTGGATTGACTTATTTTAAGCTGCTTTTTTTAAGTTGGAAATTCCAGCTTTTAGCTTTTTTCTTTTTTTTGCTATTTTGACTTAAAATTAAGTGTCCAGAAGCACTTTTTTACCTTACCCAAACACTATAAAACAGCTTAAAAGCTATTTTAACTTAAAAAGCACTTAAAATAAGCCAATCCAAACGGGCTCTAAGTCTTAGTGGACAAAGTTACTTGATACATGTGTTGGTTGAAGATAGCTAGTCCGGACACCATCTTCAATTAAGGATTGATGACACATGAAATGTCATGGAAATAATCACATACTTAATGCCGATGATGCTTTGGTGCTAATCGAAGCTTATAAATTGTAATTCCTCCACTTGAGAGTTATTCATTTAGCTTTGGAGGCCGTCTTTGGTCTGAAGATAAATCTTAATAAGAGTTGTATTTTTCTCCATTAATAGAAGAATTTGCTGAAATTTTTGGATGCAGTATCGAGAAATTCCTTGCTACTTATCTGGGCTTGTCTTTGCAAGATAAAGGTGTCATATGGATGTTTGGAAGAGAGTTGTTGACAAGTGTGAAAGGAGATTATCAATCTAGAGAAACAATATCTTTCTTTTGGAAGAAGATTGACACATAGTTAATAGTGTCTCGGATGAAATTTCATCTTATTTAATGTCTTTGTTTCTAATCCCAGCAAAAGTAGAGAAACAAATTAGTAATCTGAGAAGGGTTAAACCTCCACTTACCTTAGTCCTTAGGCAAGTCAATTTGGTTAGCCTTACAACATAGGCAAGTCAATTCGGTTGATAACCCCTATGCTTGGTGGTGGAGCTCGGGGAATAATGGTGTGCTCTATGTGAAGTCCTTTTATATGAATCTTTTGGTTAGGGAGGAACATGTTTTCCATGTAATGCAATATGGACCCCAACTTGGGATCCCAGCCTTAGTGCTGAAGATTTATATACAAACTCGTTACCTTTGTCAAAAAAATAAATATGGACCCCAAAAGTGTCGAGGAAGGTGTGTTTTTTACCCGGTTAGTCGTTAGAGGGATGATTTTGACAATTGAAAATCATAGAAGGCAGAAGGTTGTCTACGTCAGTTGGTGTTATATGTGTAAGAAGGCGGATGATGATGTGGATCATCTTTTCTACATTGCGAGCTAACCATAAGGTTATGGTGGGATAAGTTTAGGTGGTTTGGCACTCCATCGGCAATGCCAAGAATCGTAGAAGACTTGATATTCAGCGGGAAGAGCTAGAAAAGGAGGAGGTGAAGGGCTTGGAACATGGTTCCACATGTGTTAATATGGATTGTTGGGAGAGAGAAATAGAAGAGCTTTTGAAGGAGTAGAGTCGAGTTTCTCTTAGTTGAAGAGTAGCCTCTGTTCCCTTATTGTCTTTTGGTGCACACAAAAAGTTCCTTGTTGTATAGACGATCGGGTGGAGTTTGTAGAGATCCAAATCTTTTTCTAGATTCTTGACCTTTTAGTGTACCCCTCCTCGTATAAGGCCAGTTTTTGTCCATATTTATTAATGAAATTATATTTACTCGATTCAAAAAAAATTGATGGTCGAAATGGCTAGAAGTTTAGAAATCCCCTCTTCAAGTTGTGCGGTAGCTCTTGGCGATGTTAGAGTTGAAGAAAATTCCAATTTGGTTTCATTTATAGTTGTAGGGTTTCAAGATAGCACCCTATGCTGCGCCTAACGTGCGCCTTGCAGCCCCCAAAATTGGCCTTGACTCTTTGCACCGTAATGCCCTATTGCGTGTGGTTGACAACTGCTATGATGCGCCACATTTGGTCTCCATTGTGCTGCTTAGAAAACTCCAATTGAACCATTGGAAACTTAAACCACGGTAAATCATCATATATAAAGAGATATATATTTGAATTTTTTATTTCACTTGTAAAATTCTTTTCCCTTGCATTATCTTCCAACTACTGCTACTACAACATCAACAATAATATACTCAGTGTATTCCCACAAAGTGGGGTCTGGGGATGGTGGTGTGTGCGCAATATTACCCCTACCTTGTGAAGGTAGAGAGGCTGTTTCTGATAAACCCTTAGCTCTAGTACTACATTATCTTCCTACTCCTGACCCCAATATCCCTATTTATCTCCAAAACACTTCCATTGCAATCCCAACCTCCACTAAACTTATTTTATCCTCCAAAAGTACCTCACAAGTGGAATGGTGCAGCTACTATGAAACAGATGCACCCTGACCTGTTTACTCTCTGTCAACAGCAATAGGCCACTGTAGCCACAATGTGGACTGGTAAAGGTTGGAGTCTTTTCCTCAGAAGACATCTCTATGATTGGGAGATTGAGAAAGTGGCAGAATTTCAAACTTCATTAGCCAGCTTCACCAACTTATTTGACAGGAAGGACATGTTGATATGGGAGGAAGACAATCAAGGAAAGTTCTCAGTAGCTGCAGTGTATAAGGATCTGAATAAGACAATTCATCAGGAAACTAGTTGGCCATGGAGAATGATATGGAAACCTAAGATACCATACAAAGTCAACTGCTTTTTATGGCAACTATCTAAAGAAGCAGTGTTGACTCATGAAAATCTCAACAAGAGGGGCTATCAGTTGGCTTCCAGGTGTTCTCTGTGTGGGGAGCAAGCTGAGACAATTAACCATCTTTTCTTGCATTGTATGTGGGCAGAACAACTTTGGAGAATGTTTATATGCTTAAAAGGTATCAAATGGGTGAAGCCTGGGAGTATTAAAGGAGTTCTAAGCAGCTGGAATAGGGATGGCAATGCTAACAACAAGGAGGAGAGATGGAAGATTGTCCCGGCATGTATTTGGTGGACAATTTGGAGAGAAAGGAACAACAGATGCTTTGAGAATGTGCAGAACAACTTACAGAAGATCAAAATGAACTGTCTAAGCCTTTTTTATTTTTGGTGTAAACATGATGTTTTAGCTCAAACAGAGGACATCTTTGATGTATTAGACTATTTATAGGCAACAGTTAGATTGAAATTGTTGTAAGTTGTAATACTTTTTTGAAGGGGAACTACACTATTTGGTTGTAGTATACCTGTGGATATATAGAGTAAAGTTACCAATTTCAAAAAGAAAAAAGTACCTCACAACAGTTAAACTTAACATTCAAGTAACACATACACACTCATATTCAAAGAAAAAGGGACGAAGCATTAAGGAATAGTTCTACTTTGTTCCTTTTATACATTTGGTGCACTACGTATCTACAGCGCCACTGCACTTCTCTTGTAAATCTATCATCTTCTTGATGTAGTATTAGTAAGTAACTTGGATTTATCAAAAAAAAAGTAAAAATAAAGAGGGTCAATAGCTTGGATAGAAAATCTTCTTCATACCTTCATATTTTGGTGGCAACAATTCATGATTGTTATTGGTGTCAGCTTCAATGACGATCATGTAATAATAGAAAATCAATGTAAATGTGTATTTGCTTTAAGGATAAAATACATAACTTTCCCTCAAACTTAGGGAGAGGATGCGTACACACAACACAATATGCAAGGATGAAAAGTTAATATATTTTTTTTTGTTGCAAAAATGGGGTGCAATTGATAGAGATCTGGTTTTGGTCAAAGTGACAACAACTGGTGACTTCCATGATTAAGGATCAATTGCAATTGGAATCCATCTCTTATTTGTTCTTTTTCTTGTTTTCTGAACTCTTGTTTTTTTTTTTTTGGAGAAGGTAAATTTTTATACAAGTATCAGCATCGAGAGTATGCTATCATGTACCACAGAGTACATTAAAAGAAGTTCTTACAGGTTGTGTAGAGAACTAATTAAGTAAATCATGGGCTCAACATTGTGAGTATCATGTACATTTGCCATGTTGCTCCAAAAAGAAGAAAGGAAATACAATGAGACTTGGGACTAATTACATTCTCCTTTTTGTCTTAAAAAGTTCTTGTATTTCTCTTTCTCCAGTTTTAATTTTGGTCATGTATGTACATATTTTTTCTCACTGTTTGTCAGTAACATATTGTGGAATTTCAGTATTAAAGAATAGAAAGTTTAGGCAATATGTAAGCAGACAATTTTCATAAACTTGTAAGTTCAAATGATATTGTGCTAGTTAAAATGAAATGGACTGAAGTGTCAAAAACATGAGATCCCCTCTGATTCCTCATATGCTCTTCCCATGTCTATCACAAAATAAACCAGAACCTTTTATCAGTTGAGCACTACTTTAATTCAGTTGATGTATGGAACTGACTAATTCAAGTACTTATTCATAAAACTATTTTAGTACATTATTTACAAATTAACAATATCTAATTACTTTTTGCATTTGAGAAGCCAGTTCTCTTTTTCTACCAGTATACGTCTAATCTATTTGTCAAAACTGCTAGAAATTTGATATTTAAGAGTTTGGGGAAATGTGATCTTTGAGGGACATTTGGCTAAAGGAAAAACAATTACTTAGTAAAGGAAAAAGCAAGGAGTGTTTTCTTGCATTGATCACTCTTTATGGATTTTCTTCTCAGGCTGGTACACGGACAATTGATGTGGAGCTCACAACATTGTCAAGCACTCATCATGTGGAATTAAATCCAAGTGATGCCGGATTTCATGACAGATACGTTGTTCAGGAGATAATCAAAGAAATGGCCAAGAATAGACCAATTGACACGAAAGGGAAAAAGGGATTTAAAGGTGACTCAACAACTTAGTTTAGTTTCTACTTATTAAAAAGAGTCTAACAACTTTGACTGATTAAAAAAATAAAAAGCAACTCTTTCTTGTTTCTATTCATGGAGAAGTTATAGAAGTTTGACCACCTTGTTGTTTTGTTTTCATCTGTGTTCACGTTTATATATGGAGTAGGGTCATAAAGCTTTCCATGTCAAGGATGCAAAGAAAAAAGGCAGGCAGCATAAAGTCTGCTGCAGCTTTAAATGAAAGCCGACACAAGAAAGGGAAGAGTAATAGGAAAAGGTTTTACAATATGTAAATTTTCTTATCCGGTCTAGTCAGGAATTAAATTATAGAAGAGTTTCTTGATTAGTAATAAAGACAATGCCTTTGAAGCCCAGATTTCTTATTGGGAAGATAAACTAACTGGATATAATCTCTTCTTTGCTGGTGGGAGGTGGCAGGTATCCTGTGGATTTAGTCGAGGCGCGCGAGAGCTGGCCTAGACACCACGGTCATCAAAAAAAAAAATCTCTTTACTGAACTCAAGCTTTCTTATATAGCATTGAAAACCCTCTATTATCGACCACCAGAAGGGATGTTGATAATGCTACACTTTGGACTTTTGTTGTACTTGGTGATAGAATGATTGTCCAACTTCAATTAGTTTTAAGAGTATGTTGAAAGAAGATGCTATACTCTACCTCTGCTTATGTTGGTTTAAAAACTTTTGCCTTCATTTCTTATGTTAAGTGACACATAGATCTTGGGTGTTTTACTGCTAAATAATTGCATCTTTTTGCCTCCATCTGAGGGGATTGCCTCTTTCTTGAATGCACTATTCCTTGAAGCCCAATTTTATATTGTCAGATAGTGCTTTCTTGCCACTTTTTTTTTTTTGATAATGCAGTGCTTCCTTGACACTTGATCAACTAAATCTCAGTTTCTTGATTACCTCTCTTAGTTTTCTTAGTTTCAAGCACTAATGAAAGAAATAGTTTTAATAGTTTCAATTATGGTTGTGTTCCCGTTTTCATTTACAGCATGACAGTTTAACTATGCTTGGTTGTACGGTAGCGAGATCAGAAACTAGATGTTTAGTTTATGCAACAATGAAGGGATCATTGTTGTCACTAGCTGTTTTAGTCTCTCCACTGCCCACATTTTAGGCCACTATTTTGTTTCTTAAATTCTTTTCAAGAGAATTATTTCCCCTGAACTCTATCTATGGACATTTAAAGTTGACTATTCTAAGAAGGGGTTTTGCCATATATTCCAAATATTTTTCATTTTATTTGAAATTTATGAAGTTAGAGTTGAAGATGTAGTTCTCTTCCTATCTCCTCTCCCCTGGAAGAATCTTCACTGCCCGCTTCCCATTAGCAGAACAAAATAAGACTTGGGTGTCGCTCAGCTGCATTATTTTCAACCCATCTGCTACTTCCCGTTCGTCAACAAGCCAATTCTGATTGCCTCTGGTAAGTGCACCCATTTCGTAAAAGAACCAACCAGGCAAGTTCATGAAAAAATTGTCCTTAAGACATATTCTCCAGAAAGAGAGAAACAGGGTTCTCTCTTTGATTTCTTCTGTTGGCATCTTCCCCCAGGTCTAACAATAGCCATGATAGAGCTTACTGGAAGGACATGACCTCCTTCTCTAGACAATTCAACTATAGTATTATTTGTTGTAGTTACTGATCCTTTTTACAGACTGCTTTATCATGCTTTCTATAGTATTTTGCCATGACTTCTTCTTCACTTCCGTCATTTCTTTTTTCGAACTGCTTGTAATTGCTTTTCTTTGAGCCGAGGGTCAATCGGAAACAACCTCTCTAGCTCCCAAGGTAGGGGTATCTACGTATACGCTAGCCTTCCCAGACCCCACTTGTGGGGTTACACTAGGTATGTTGTAATATGATTAAATGAGAAACAACAAAATCTGTCATCTGTCTTTTGATAAGGAAAATACATATGACCTGTTATACATTATTTATAAAAAAGAAGCATTTCATGTGATATATCATGTCAAAGGTGAATAGGACGAGAAGATTGATATTCTATAGTGATTTCTCTATGTTCTGGTAAGCTGGGGAATTTAAAAAAGATACCGAAATGCCTTATCAACTGTGAGATATTATTTCAGAATTTCAATTATTTGCCACCAGCATTGTGTAAATATCTTCTACTATTATTTGTAATTTCTTCATTAGTAGCTGTAAAAGCTACCTAGCTGATATCATGTTGGTAAATATTAGTTTTAGTGCTAAATGAAGTTGACAAGCTCTCAAGAGAAGCTCAACATTCTCTTCGAAGAACAATGGAGAAGTACAGTGCATCATGTCGCCTGATTCTATGTTCCAACAGTTCTTCAAAAGTCACTGAAGCAGTTCGCTCACGATGCCTTAATGTGCGAATAAATGCACCAACGGAGGAAGAGGTCAGTGAAATTCAGTTGTCCCACTGTTGATATATTTTCAGTCACCATCTTTCTGGACTGTCCCACTGTTAATATTACAACATTGTCTTCTTTCCTTTTTCTTTTTCTGGCATTCATACTACAAGATCAGGAGTGGAAGTGTATGTGCTGTATAACAATTGCCTGCATCTTCTGGGCTCAGGCTTGCATTAGACTAGTGTGTTTGTCTGGTCTTTCCTCCAGGGTTTATTTCATGTCACAATTTTCATGTAATGACCTTCATTGACTCAGCAAAATGGGTGCTAACTAAAGTTAACTGTTGTACTTGCTTAGACATGGTGTATTGTAAATGCCATTCAAACTGCATTGGCTATTCGTTTACTACAGGAAAAGGCACTTTTTGAGGGAAGGGTGTTAGTTCATCCTTGAACGTAGTTTGAGCAGTCTTTAGTCTTACATACCAATTTGTGCCTTAGAAACAAGATGGAGGCTCATCTATTGAATAGAGTAACTAAAACAACTAAATGTTGGAGATATACTTAAATAAATAAAAGTGTGCTCTTTTTAACTGCTTAAGCTTTTGGATTAGATGACACAAACTTCAACAGGGTATCAGAGCTCGCACAGGTCCTGGGTCAGTCTCACCACCGCCACCTATTTATTAAAAGAATATCCACGTGCTTGGCTCATGAAAAAAGAATCAAGTCTGCACATGAGAGGGCGTGCCATAGATATAACTAAGTAAATAAAAATGTGCCTTCTCTAACAGCTTAAGCTTTTAGATGAGATGGTCACACACTTCGACACTAACATTTGAACACATTTCACAATACGAGGGATATACCTGTAGTTATTTTTAGAATTGTCACATGAGTTTGTTTATATTTTCCTTACAATTAGAATTTCCTTTGTTCTACTTGGATTAGATATAAGAACATTTGCTTGAGTATGTATGCATCTTATTTTAGTTTCTTTTTGATTAATTACGGATATGCTTTATTTGAGTTATTCCAGTGGCATGTTCTAGTGTCCAGGAAATGTGTATAAGATTAAATTTTACCTTTAGAAAACACGTCAACTGAAGGACCATAAAGCATGTTGTCTTTTTTCCTGTGACTTTTTTCCCCGATAATTGAGAAATCTTCGAAGGGCAATGGGCACGGTTTGAAGCTCAGTGGATAATTGACCCGCCCCTCTACCCTTCTCCACTTAAATACCAGGATTTTTTCTGCAGCAGGGTTCAAACCAGTTACTTGCACCTAATCCATACATCACGTGCTGCACTCTTACTAGACCAAAGCCCGGGTGCTTTAGGAACTGTGACTCTACTTGACCTAACACGTCATTGATTTTGGTGTGGGACCATCAGGAAGTTTTTGATTCTTGTAAGCCATTAGAATCTTTCTGAATCGAAGTATATATACGGCCTAGTCAGTCATGTAGCAAAGAATTGTTGACATGTGGTCCTTTGATTATTCGTCGCATTCCTGACTGTTTCTTGGAAATCTTTTTTGTTTGACAGATTGTTAATGTTTTGGAATTTATTGCCAAAAAGGAAGGACTTCAATTGCCGCAGGGATTTGCGACCCGCATTGTGGAAAAGTCGAATAGGAATCTGAGGAGGGCAGTTTTGACATTTGAGACATGTCGTGTTCAACAGTTGAGCTCTTTAACTGCTGGATACTGATCTATTTTAGTTTCTTGCTAGCTTAAGCTGCTAATTCCAAGATTATCATATATTATTTGCACCAAAGTTCCCTTATGCACGTGCTGACCCATTGTATTATTTGTGCAAGGTATCCCTTTATAAACAACCAAGCTATACCTCCAATGGACTGGGAGCAATATGTTTCAGAAATCGCATCAGACATAATGAAAGAGCAGAGCCCTAAAAGGTACAGTTGACAAAATATCCTCACCTACTTCCCAGAAAATGTCAAAACACGGAACTGCATGCTCTTTAATATGAAGACCAAGAAGAAACCTTCAGTTGAAAGGCAAAATCCAAATATTCAAGCACAAGAATCACTGAACGATATTAGCTTTTTGCAGTGTCTGGAGTTTTAACCTTTCTTTGTAAAGCTTTATGCATCTTCTTGATGCTTTTCAATACAACAGCTTACTTCATAAAAAAAGAATGATATTCTACCCTCACTGTAAGTTGAAGATTGAAAACCTTATGCATTTATGAGCCTATGTCGTTTTTCACATCATTTAAGACATTCAACTATTAATCATGCATCATTTTTCATACGAAGTTAAGAAGGAGGGAGATGGGTAGCTTTCCATGGGCAATTTGAACAAGACATGTCTCCTTTTTGTGCTCATGACAGCACAACACCACAATATACATTTGCCTCCTTATCTGAACTGCAATGTTCTTTCTTACAGGTTGTTTGAGGTTAGAGGAAAGTTATATGAGCTACTAACTAATTGTATTCCCCCTGAAATTATTTTGAAGGTAAGATCTTTTTTCCAGGTGCTTCACCTTCCACTCTGTAAGGTGTTACAAAACTTTATGTTTGAATGATTCTGCTTTCAACTGCAGAGGCTGCTTTTCGAACTATTAAAGAAATTGGATTCAGAGTTGAAGCATGAGGTGTCCAACTGGGCTGCTCATTATGTAAGTTATTGAGTTACATAATGTTTCACATTGGGTATATGAGGGTTAAGGAATCAAAGGAATTTCTAAAGGTCTGATTACTCCAACCATCACTTTATGGTTTTGGGTTGGATGATCAATCTTTCATGTAGTCTATAACCAAGCATTGATAAGTTTACTCTTACACTGTACGTTAGGATTCAAGTAAATGTATGAACTCGGAACCCCTATATTTGGTTATACATGCATGAAGGTAACGGGGTTTGTGGTTTGATTTGAATTGTATGTTACCTAAAAAGACCAGCAACACTATTATGATACGTAGAAGAAAATATCTTAATATCCAGGTAAGCACAATAATCCGAGCAATTTATAACTTGGGAGAGGGTTTATATTTGTTTATTTAAAAAATAGTCCCTCCGTCCCAATTTATGTGAAGGTGTTTTATTGTGTATGGAGTTAAAGAGAAAAATGTTGACTTTCAAAACTTGGGGTCTAAAACAAGCCATATAAATTTAGGACTATAAATCACCTCATTAAGTGTTAAATGGGAAGTTCAAAATTAAACTGTTACCAAGTATAGAAAAATGCCATTCTTTTTGGTACCGACTAAAAATGAAAAGTGTCGCATAAATTGAGACGGAGGGAGTAATAACTACCGCGTCAACGGTGTCTCCTAGTGGTGTGTGTGTGTGTGTAAAGGGATGTTTTATATTCATTGTTGAATCCGTCATTAGGTTATGTGCACTTCTACTGTATAGATTCTTTTGGAATTTTTCTCGTGCATGGATTAATATTTGCTGATTTACAAAGAAAAAGTTTAACTTTCCCTGAGAAAATCTCTCCATGTCTTTCAGGAGCATAGGATGCGCCTTGGACAGAAGGCTATATTTCATCTTGAAGGTATTGTATAACCTTTCAATTAAAAATTTACTTTGAGCATCATCAGAAAACGGCTTAGACTGGCTGTTTTGGAGTGATTGAGCTCCATTTTCTCGGATAATGAATTTTTATGTTACCTTTACTTGATCTCTCAATTGTTTATGTTCTCATACATTGTTTGAAATATAAGTTGTTGCAAGTAACTTATAAGCTACAATGGTGGATCTATTGTTCATGCATCTGTGATTTCTTTGTATGCTTTTTCTATTAAATTTTTTAGGTGAACTTAATTTTTGAATGCTAGTGTTGTTCTATTCCTTTAGGAGCTTTGGAATGTTTCTTTTGTAAAATCTTCTGCCACATATTTGATTTGTAGATAGGATTTGCGCATGACTAGTCCAGTCTGAAGGGGTTAATTTTAACAGATGAAAGAATTAAATGCTGGTAGGATGCTAGTATTTAAGGGATTCTATATTTATATTAGGATACTGAGCTGATATGAGCAAAGGTCTGGGGGAACATCGCGCGTAAAGAAGCAGTTGGATTATTTTATTGTTTGGGTCGATAATCTAAGGAAATGGGAGATTGACTATGATGTTATACATCCTATTGGTGCGGGATGGATGAAATGGAGGCTCGCATCCAGTTCTTGTGTGATAAGAATGTGCCACCAAGACTTAAGGTAAGTTTTATAAAGTGGTTGTCAGACCAACTATATTGTATGAGGCTGAGTGTTGGCCGGTCAAAAACTCGCACGTCCAGAAGATGAAAATAGCGGAAATGAGGATGTTGAGATGGATGTGTGGACATACTAGGAGATATAAGATTAGGAACGAAGATATTCGGGATGAGGTGAGAGTGACCTCCGTGGTGGACAAGATGAGGGAAGCGAGGTTGATATGGTTCGGACATGTGAAGTGGAGATGCACAGATGACCCAGTGAGGAGATGTGAGAAGTTGGCTATGGTGGGTATGAGGAGAGGTAGAGGTAGGCCTAAGAAGTAGCCGGGAGAGGTGATTAGATAGGATATAACACACATGCGACTTACCGAGGACATGATCTTAGATTGGAGGGTACCAAGGTCGAGGATTAGGGTAAAAGGTTAATAGGTAGTTGAACGTTGGCTAGTTTTCCTTATCAATACTGCTCCTATTATTACTCTTCTACTATTTATTCTTTGATTTTATTACTCTTATCGGTTACCGTAGTATTTGTTGTTGTTACTGTTCTGTTCCACTTTATTTTTTACCATGGCTTCTTCACCACTATATTTCCTTTCTATACTTGTTATTATTCTTCACTTGAGTCGAGGGTCTATCGAAAACAACTCTTTACCTTCACAATGTAGGGGCAAGACTACGTACACACTACCATTCTCACACCACTTGTGGGATTACACTAGGTATGTTGATGTACCTCCCCTTGGGATGCGAGGCAGCTTCTAGAATATGCATTATTTGGTTTAAGAAAACCAAAGGGTACCTCTATTGAAGTAGGAAACCAAAAGGAAAATAAGATTTATCCTTGCGTGGAAATAGGGATGAATTCTCATTCAACCTGTAGATATTTGCATATATCGTACTTGTATCATGATGGTAGTTTTTTGGAACCATAGATAAGGGAAGGTGAGGATACAATTCCAGAATCAACCATGTGTATGGTTAGGGTGAGAAATTATTACAAGAACTCAAGTGTATACCCTTACCCTACTCTCTCCATACATAAGAATCGTTAGTTTTTGTTTAAGCTTGAAGTTAGTGGTAGGAATGATAAATCTGAGGAACCAAGTACCGTGTGTCATTAGTTGAGGTGTGCGCAAGCTGACCCAAAAACCACGACTATCCAAAAAAAAGAATGATAATCTTCAGTTTATCCTAAAAAATTCACTTGATTTTAGTGCATGAGGAATATAAAAAAAATTTAGGTGGAGGTATTGTATCTGTATGGTACGATACTAATATTGTATTTGTATGGGCACCCAATGGTGTGACCTAGTATTCAATGAAGTGGGTTGAGAATCATGGAGTCTTAGGTTCAAATTCGATGGAAGCAAAAACACTAGGTGATTTCTTTCCATCTGTCCACGTCTTGGTGGATAGAGTTACTCGGTACCTGTGTTGGTGGGAGGTAGCGGATACCCCGTGGAACTAGTTGAGGTGCGCGCAAGCTAGTCCCAACTCCACTTATTCTAACAAAGATATTGTATCTATATGGATGAGTCGTGGAGGCAGCCACTAATGCTTGTATTAGGGTAGAGTGTCTACATCACACCCATTGGAGTGCGGCCCTTTCCTGGACCCTGCATGAACGCGGGATGCTTTCTGCAGCGGCATGAGGAAATACTCCCACAACAACAACAACAACAACATACCCAGCATATTTCCACAAAGTGGTGCCTGGGGAGGGTAGAGTGTACATAGTCCGTACCACTACCTCAAAAGTAAGGTAGCGAGGCTGTTTCCGATAGACCCCCGGCTCAAGACACAAACAATCTAGAAAAAGGGCATAATATAAGAACAAGACACAATAGGCAGTATCAAAACCATGAGGAAATACTCCCTCGTTCCTAATTGATAGTAATCATTTTGAAAATAAGAAACTAAAAACAGAAGTAATACTGTTTGCAGAGGCAAAGAGGAAATACTCCCTTGTTCCTAAATACTTGTCACATTTTTTGTTTGCACGCCCCTTAAGAAAAACACTAACTAGAGGGTAATTTGACTTCTCGCTTTTGCACTATATTAATATCTTTCCATATTTATGACAAAGGTAAAGGTGGAAACAAACAACTAATTATGTTTTGGTTTTCTAAAATGACAAGTATTAATATCTTTTTTTGATAAGGATGACAAGTATTTAGGAACGGAGGGAGTAACATTTTTAGGTACAAATAATGTCTAGAATGTGATCAGTTTACCTTTTTGGGGTTGATATATAGGAGTTGCTGAAAGAAGAAAAAAAAAGCAAGAGATGTACACGAGGAAAGCAGAATCTCAAGGAACATTCTGGGAAAGTACTAAATAAGACCGATGTCCTATTTGGGGTTGCATGTTAGGTAATTTAGGTGCATCTCACAGCTGAATGTTTGGCACCAGATATCAATTTTAAGAAAAAAGGGTTGATATACACCAGATCCCTGTAATCTAAGCATAGTTCCTCTCTTTCATGTATTAGGTGTGTATGTGTGACTGAAGTGCACGGTAGTGTGGAAGAGTTCTGATGGACACCTTGAGCAGAATGATTGAAGCTAAGGAATGTTGCTTCAATTACTAGGGGTGCCTGTTTGTAGGAAATAAGTTTTTAAAGATATTCAGGACATTAGTTTTTTTGTTTTCCTTATTAGTCTTCCTACTTTTAGTCTAAAATTGAGGAATTTATCTCAAAGTTCTGCATATTAAATGGGTCATGGAGCATTTTTAACTCAAAGTTGGTCTCACTCAAGGGGGAAGGTGGCTCAATATAGGTTAAAAATTGGTTTTGCTTTACACCCATAAATAACCCAATTAAGAGCCATCTAAATCAATTGGATTCTATCCTCTTCCCGCCAATGGTGATGGGATGATCCCCCAGACAGTGCAACAAATACTAGTATTAGCAAGTGAGTACTGATGAGTGTCCATTTGTAACAATCAGGAAGATAATCTTTGGCAGCAAGGGATTGCTTAATTCCATTCTTTAGCATGTCTTTGCAGGTGTATGACTGTAGTCTGCTGTTTGGCAGAGACAGATATACTTAATTGGAGAAGCATCATAGATGTTCATGCTTTAACGGCATCATAATGATTAAGCTACATACCAAGCTTGCTCAGTAATCACAGATTCTGTTGCTAAATATAAATAGTTCTTATCGATATTTGGACAAGGACTATGTTATTTAAAGACGTGATTTGTTTAATCTCAGGATATGGTTTGATGTCTGTAATATAGATCTAGATATGTTTCGAGCTCATTTGGTACCTTCATCTTTGATTTGTTTTGCAGCATTTGTGGCCAAATTCATGAGCATCTACAAGAGTTTCCTTATTTCAACATTTGGCTAAGATAGAAGATCTGAAGTACAATGGAACTGTTTGGCCGTAGGAAAAAGTTTTCTTTGTCCGTTGTGCCAATTTTCTGTCGTGTTTTAAACCAATTGGGGCTGTACAATTGTGCCTAGACAATATTGTACCAGAATCATACTCCAATTCGATCCATCTTATTTCTCTATCAGAAGGGTTTTTAACTGCTAATATCTTTGTAATTGCCAAAAAAAAAAAACGTCCCGCCTTATGGTACATATTAGCAAAATTTTTGTTCTGGCAAAATAAAAGCAGCTCTAACAATATTTGTCATCTAGCAGTGTATTTTTTTCTTTTTTCCCATCTCCCTAGTCCCTTCCATGTGGTCCCTTTTGCGGAAAGTGAATCTTTAACATAACACTAGAAAGGGTAGACGTATGAAATTGTGATACCAGTAAGGTACGAGTTTTGGTGGTAAAAAATTCGATGTGGAGTTTATTGCTGTTTCTTTGACTGCCAGCCCTTAAGGAACAAAAGAAAAAGAAATGACGATATATGATTCATGTAATGTACTAGGCATTGGGAGAGTAGGGCATTTGCTTGCAATATCTTCAGAGTTTTGCGCTGGATAGAAAATTTGAAAGAATGATACTGTGTTGGATACATTCATATATTAGTGCATGATCCACAAGTCATTTCTTTTGACATACCCTTCTATGCCTTGTCAATTCTTCTTGCAATGTCTTGTTTGATCATCTCAGATTTGAAAAGCTAAACATTTTTTGCAAGGCCAGAATGGTTGTTTAGCTTGAAACAGTTTCGGTTTGCACACATATTTAGACCACCAAATTAAACTACAATAGTCAGTCAATACATGTTATAGACTTGATGCTATTTCTATACAATTCCTTTTAGTTCTCTTCTTTAATGTTACTCTGGGAGAGGTTTGGGATAAGAACAAATCCGTGATGTCACCTGATTGCACCCAGTAAATTGGCACCATCAAGCTTCGCCCCCTCCAAATGCTGAGAGAAAGAGAGTGAAATATTTAGTTCCAACTAGAATCAATTACAATGGCGAGAAGAAAATATTAAGAAACAGTGCTGAATCACACCCTCCAAGTTATTTCAACACTGCAAGACATCAACTTGAAGTCGAAATGACTCATGAGATAGTAGCCACACAGAACGCCCAAAAACTCTATGGTTTGCGTCAGAAATGGTATTTCAAAGGCAGATATACAGGAGAGATGGTTTATAATGGGAGAGAGAGAGTCATTTACATATCTTTAGAAATTCATGATTAGTAGCATCCCAATAGTTGGTGAGGTGAAATGCATTTCCTATAAGTAGTTTGAAGTTCAAAGACTAAGAAGGTTCCATTGGATCTCCCTGAGATCCCAATATAACTTCATTATTATTCAAGAGAACTTTAATTCACATTATCAACTTTCTTTCCTTCCAGATGGAAATTCATCAGTGAATTGGATTACAAGAACATCCAGCAAAAGGCCACGGAAAAGGTAAATCCTTGTCAGTGAATGAAACCTGGTTTTCTTTCAGGTAATTATCTTTTCTCTCCTAAAAATTCCCACATCTGTGCTTCACAGAATCAACATAATTGAGGATGAAATGAAACACACAGGAAATAACAAAGCACTTTGATTGGCAGTGGTAGTATGACTTACTGTATCACGAAGATTCACATGCCGAAGATAAGCTCTTTGAAGGTTTGCACCCTTCAGATTTGCATTGGTCAACTTTGCACCCTGGAATAAGTGGTGGAAAATCAATTAAGAGGCATAAAGGAAACTGACTCTTGTTCGGATTCAGAAAGAAATATAATAAGAGTAGCTGACTCATCACGAGAATTCATATGCTCTTTGGATCAGTAGGCTATTGCATGGTTCATAGTACTCTCACTTCTCATTATTTTTTGTACTTCTTGACAATATAGAAGGATCTGCCAACCCTTGGTGCCCCTTTATTAATGACTGCACTTACTATTTATAGATCCCAAAGAAAGAAGGAGAGAGAGATCCTTGACTGCAAAGTTCAAGAAAAAAATGATTATTGGTGAGAGATATCTTTCAGACTGTTTGGGAAACTCGTTTACTCAAGTTATTGGAGGGGATTGGCAGAACCTCTTGGTTTGAGACTGAAAGAAGAAATCTTATTGCATTATACTTTAGGTGGTATAGTAAACCGGGTTTTGCAAGTGTCTTATGGAAACAATAGAATGGCCCGTCCAGGTGAAGATAAAGAAGGGTTTGGGTGATATCGACAGGCAACTAATGTAGGACCCATCACACATCAGAAGGGATGGAAAGTTGCACGCCTTATAAGGTGGTGTCTGGTATGCTTGTCAGTTCAGGTTAAACATTTCATGCCTTGTAAACTTTAGCCCCTAGTGGTTAGTAATCTCAGACCCTTCACCATTTAATTGTTCAGTTCTGCAGGTCAGGCCAAGATAAATAGCATAATACATGAAGGAATTGCCTTTGAGGCGAACAGAAGGCCCATGTGTTACTGTGTTAGGAAGTGTTACTTAGGATAATATCTTAAATGTTTTCATTGTGTCAAAAAAGCACTTTTAAGCTGTGGAGAGAAGAATTGCGTATATATGCTGACGAAAGGTCGCTTATTCCTATTTCAAGAAACTGTGGTCAAAGAAAGAAGCAAAAACTTACATAGAGTACTTTAAAATCACTGTTAAAGAACAGTTAGTAAGATTTTAGCAGAAATGGATCATCTTATTAAACAAAAAGTTTAGCAGAAACGTAATGACATGACCATTTGAGAGAACTTCCAGTGAATTACAAGCAATAAAAATATTTTAATAGTCTGGAGAAGTACTTTTAAAGAGAGTTTCCAAGATTTAAGCAGAAGTGCAAACAATTTGAGGTTGGTTGACTGAATTTCCTGTGAATTACGAGCAATAAAAATAGTTCAAAAGTCACCTGTTCACCAGAGAAATACTTTTGACTATAGTTATAACAGCTGCTTCTGTATCCAATATTACTCCACCTTCGGGTGAATTTAGGCAAAAATAATACATGGATAACTTTTACCTTCAGATTGGCTCCTTCAAGATTAGCTCCTTCGAGGTTGGCATTGGTAAGATCAGCTGTCTGAGAATAAATATAAACAGTAATTCAACACATTTACACGGGCCTCAGAATATAAATGCTAAACAGAGTTGTAAAACTCAAGTGAGAGGGTTTAGACAAAGGATAAGAATCTAGGCCTTATTCCAAATCTTTACAAGCTCACTTTCTACCATCGAAGATGAATAAGAATTATATTTACAGTGCATCAGAGAATGGGCTGTAGTAGAATATCTTGTCAAGGAAACATGTACAAGTATCAAAAATTTGAAAGGATCCACAGAGGATGCAGCCAAAGACAGGTTTACAGTTTTAAAAGTTTAACCTGTAGGTGAGCAGAACGAAGATCCGCCCCACAAAAGCTACAACCTATTAGACAAGCATCTGTATTGAAATAAAAGAAGATTATCATAATAATACATATGTCGGGGAGAAGAAAAAAAACAAGAATAGATATCTAGACAACAAGCAGATCGTTTAACATACTTCACATGGGGAGAAAAAAACAGCCGGCTAAAGCAACAGAAAATTTTTAGATAAAAATATGTCAATTTGTACATAGTCTAGCAGTATTGTATAGGAAATAACTCTTTATTCTATAGCTTTGTTGACAAAGCATGGAAAAATCACGTTCTGGCCCTGTTAGTGGCTGAATTTCTAATCAACTATTATAATCTAGCTAGATCCAAAATAATGAGGCAACTTGGCATTGCTCTGTTAAATTCAAAAGAATGAGCCAATTTGGCATTCCACTGAACAAATTCAAGAATGCTTTACATGTTTTCTATTCTTATAGAAGACACACAGCATAATACTAAAATGTATATTACTGCTACAGCTAACCTGGAAATCAAAATTTCCTAATTTAAACATCTAAGAGAATCATTGGCTAGCCTTTGAACTACAGAATAAGACAGCAAGCAAATTTTTTTTTTTTGATCAAGTAAATATATTTTCATCCATAAACATGGCCACAATGGTGTATACAAGAGATATACCAAAAAGTAGAGAATTTACAAACGGTATGATTCTCTACAAACTTCACCCAATTGTCTATACAACAACGAACTTTCAAAAGAAGATATAAGGGAACAGAAAATACTCCTCAACTGAGAGAAACTCGACTCTACACCTTCAAAAGTTCTCCTATTTCTCTCTCTCCAAACAACCCACATTAGCGCAAGTGGAACCATATTCCATGCCCTTTGTCTTCTCCTTCTTTTCACGCACTTCCAACTGAACATCAACTCTCTCAGAGTGTTTGGCATTGCCCATGAAGTGCCAAACCACCTAAAGCATATCCCACCAAGTTTCTGGCAATGGGAGTTTGGGCTCCAGGCGGTCTTCAGTTTGTGTGTACGAAGATTTTACGGACATTGTAATTGCGTTCAAATCGTGGTAATGTACGACTGGTGGTCCCAGAAAAAACCCCAGTTTGGTTTTCAAAATCTGATCTTTTTTGGTCAGTGAACAGGCTATTTCTCTCTTCCAGGCAGGTTCACTTAACCAAGGGTAGTCTCGTCTTTTTGCCACATTAAAACCCTCATTTCTTCCCACCAATTAGGGATGGCAATGGGGCGGGGCGGGGCGGGTTGAAACAGTTTTCTTGAAAATCTAATGTGGGGCGGGGCGGGTTGCAGGTTGGTTCAAAACTGCAGATGGTTATGAAAAGTTTTGTCGAGTTTCGAAGCCACATTTGTTAGAGTTTTGGAGCTAAGATACATCGATTACAACTGTTGCTGAGATTCTTCCACATTAATTAGCTGCAATGTCATTCTTAAATCACAAAATGATGCAAATTATCACTCTAGCACATGCTAGTAATAAAGAATATAAAGACATATAGTTGGACACAAGATCACTGTAGTTTGATGAAAATTAAACTTAAAACCTCTTCGTCTCAACAACTTTATCTAAGACTTGGAACACCCAGCTAAGCCTTGGTTTTCATGTTTCAAAAAAGAAAAAGAATCTATCACATAAAGTTTAAAGTTAACAACAGTGACTTTATAAGCATGACACATAGTTCAATTTAGTAAAATTGTGTGGTCAATGTGTAGTTCGTGTGATCACCGATTAGTGTAGTTTCTTGTTATAATAAATAGTGATGTCAGCTAACTAAAGTAATTCGAATGATTTTTTTTTCCTTTTTAAAAAGCAAATTATGCGGGGTAGGTTGAAAACAAAAAATTCCTCTATGTGGCACGGGGGGGGGTTGAAATCTTTGTGGGTTGCCCCGCAACTGCCCTGTTTGCCATCCCTACCACCAATTCAAAACCTTCTTCGTCCATCGGCGTCTCTGCGAACTGAAAACCTGAACATCCTTCTCCAGCGAACCAGACAACTTTACACGAGGCCCTACATCCCTTCTTCCTCCCCTCCCATCCTTTCTCCCCCTTTTATTCCTCATCTCCTCGGTCCCCCATTCCTTCAGCGACAAACAGGAGGGTCGAAATTCAGGATGCAACCATATCCTAAACCCTGAAGGTCCATCATCAACCTTCAGAGAAACTGGTACTCTTCCCCCCTTCCTTACCATTATTCTCACCCTGAAAGATCATGTAAACTACACACAAAATCCACCACAAAGGTCCCCAACTTTCTTGAAAAGCTCAAAACACCATAGATGGACAGGTAAACCCACCATGTTTACCACCACGGAATCTCTGGAAAGTCGTGGATCATCACACCCACTATGTTCTACCTATTTTCCAGCCTTAAAAAGTTCTCTCCCAACCACCTTCTTCCTCTGTCAATGATATGAGCAGCTTGTTCTTCATTCACGAATCGGCACAAGAATTGAGTTTCACCCAGCTTTGAGATTATTTTTTTTAATGACCGTGGTGTCCAGCTTTCACGCATCTCGACTAATTCCACGGGATAGCTGCCACCCCCACAAGCAGCAGGTATCAGGTAACTCCGTCCACCAAGGCTAGAACAGATGGGAAGAATCACCAGGTGTTTTTTGTCTCCACTGTCTCCACTGGATTTGAACCTGAGACCTCATGGTTCTTAATCCACTTCATTGACCACTAGGTCACACCCTTGGATGCTACCTAAGATCTTCAGGCCCTCGATCCCACTCCAAGCCTCTGCTGCCCTGTTCCTAACTGCTTCCGGTGACCCCACCCATTTGGAAAAAGAACCCACCAGACATGCTTTCAGAAAGTGCTTTCAGAAAGTTCTTTAGGATCTGGGTGTGTTCTTCAGAGATGCATAACTTTGATTCCCCCTCGGAATTTAGTCGCTTACATCTTCTACCTAGCTCCAGCGCTGGCCATTTTAAGGCCTCTTTGAAGGACATTACTCTCTCTTCCTAGATTCTAGAGAGAAGTAGGAGCTTCTCTTTCTAGAGTCCATATTTAGCGACTTGCAAGCAAACCTAATAAGAGCAAGAACATCTACACCGTCATTTTTGTGACTTCCATGACACATTAATTAATTCTCCTCAATAGCTTTAGAGAACAAATCATACAACAAAAGTCATGCTGGTATTAAAGGAAAGAGGTGTAGTGTGGATGTTCTCTTTTGCAGATAAGGAAAAGATTTACTGACAAGCTAAGTTGCGCGGACTCTTCATTTTTGCTGCCGCACCCGTGTCAAGACGAGGCGGGTGCGCGGGTGCAGGATACGTGTGGGATTCGGTCAACCCACATTGGATACTTTGACCAGAGTCCACAGACAAATTTTGGGGGAAAATTGAGATTTTGATTTCTCAAAATAAAAGATAAAATATATTTAAGACATGGGAAATGGCATACCTTCAATATTATAGTCCTTGTGTCTCCGTTTTAGCTTTTCCTCTTGGTCAATATTTGTTGATTCATGTTTCAGGCCAAACGGAGAGAAACTAAGAATTCAAGTGGTTGTGTTCGGACTTACAGTAGCAACGTTCTGTCAGGAGAGTTGGTGGAAGACCTAGAAAGACTTTCGTTTTCTTTTTTTGAGGGGAAAAACCAGAGAGATTGAAAGAAGAAGTTGGGGTCTTGGGGAAGACGACGTCGAAGATCTTTCAAAATTTAGAATATCTTTATAGCTCTATTTTGTAATTTTGAATTTTTTTAGCCGAATCCCAGCACCCGTATCCATACATGGATCCATATCCCCGAATCTTAAAATTTATATTTTGCCGAATCTGACCCTCGGATTCGCATCCGTGTCGGATGCCCGCACCCGAGTCCGAGCAACTTAGCTGACAAGTAGAAGAACATAGTGGTAGACCCAAGCAAAATGGGGCCCTCCAATCTACTTGAGATCTCTTAAAGCTATTACCAAGAATACACTTTTGACCTTACCCCATATGAAGCAGAGAAAACAGCTCTACCCCACGTTCAAAGCAGGAGTGCTCTTATCCTAAAACATGCTTTCATTATTTGACAAAGAGCAGAAGAAGGAAGATACGTTGATTATCTGATAAGTTGATGAATCCAAAACACACCTACTTCAACATTATAACCTATAAGTTTAACACTAAACATTTGAGGTTCTAGCACATAACACTTCAAACATGCACCATAGAACAGAAACATAGCATACTTCCATAGGAGTGTCTGGTGCTACAGAAATCACTCAAAGAATAACTCTCTTGCAGAGAAACAAGTAATTCTTGCTGTTCTCATTCTGCCAACACCCCCTCCCCTCTCTAGCCTCTCTACCTTCTTCTATTCTCCTTTTCTTTTCTTCTCAGGAAATAAGGAGCTTGGACATGGCTCAAAATACAGTAACAACAAACTTGAAGAAACACAAATTATTGGTTGTAAATTGTAATCTAACTTGTGATGAACTCCACCTGAAGAAATCACTCTCACCCGTTTAATTTTAGAACAAATATGTACTCTGTAATTACCATTACCTTGTAAATTAGCACTTTGAAGATTAGCACCAGCTAATACAGCTCCACGAAGATTTGCTCCAGTGAATTCACATCTTCCCTAGGCAAGACGAAATCACTAAAGTTGCAACTTGACAGTAAAGATGAGCTTGAAAATAACATTTATGTGCTTAAAAGTTTATTTCACACAAACATGTAAAGCCTGTTAAAAAGAGGATGCAAAGAGGGCGAATTTTCAAAAAATCAAACACTGTTAAGATGATTAAACACTATGCATGATCTACATAAGATGTGGAGACCGAAAGATTATGTGCTATAGCTTACTCGCGCAATGTGGCATTGTGAAAAATGGAAGCTTCAGCATCAACATCCTGCGCAAAAGTTAAAGACCGACCAAGAAAAAAAATAGTATTATTTAGTAACTAAGTCATGAGAAGGTATTAGTGTTAGGAGCTTAGAAGTACAAATGTTCCTTGAGCCCCTTGTAAACAAAGACACTGAATATACTACCAGCCAACCAAGAGTATCGTTACATAAAAGCTAACTTTTACTTATCCTTTTTCTAGATTTGTAAGCAAGGACTTTTCATTGAAGAAGACCAAAAGTTGCCAGCTATGTACAACGGCCTTTACGAGAAAATATGAAAAAAAAAATCAAACTGTGAGTAAACAGGCAATATTGTGCACTTAACTTAGAGAAGCAACCGGCTTAGTCAGAAGTATGTTTGCAAATACCCTCAGCAACAAATGAGAGAATTCGCAAAGACTTGCACCAGCTGAGACAGATTGAAATGCTTATATCTATGTTTTTCTTTTAATAATCATGGTGTCCAGGCTAGCTTAAATGCACCTCGACTAATTCCATCAACTACCTGCCACATCCGCCAGCAACAGGTACCAAATAACTCTATCCACAAAGACTAGGACAGATGGGAAGAAAACACCTAGTGTTTTTGTCTCTGCTATGATTTGAAGTTTGAACCTAAGACCTCATGGTTCTCCACCCACTTCATTGACCACACCCTTACTCTTGGGTGTGCTTATGTCTATGTTATATGGAGTCAGAATAAGATTTAACCACACGCAGTCCAATACGATATTACCATGTCATACCCAGTCAATGTTGGTATATCAATGCATATGAAGAGTCTATGACTCTATGCAACATTGCTTACTATCTCCAAAACTTCTTTTACCCAATATAAGGTATGCAATCTTGTACATTTGTTATACAAACTACCACTTAGTCAAAAATAATGTGCAAAACACCCTTAAGAATAAAATGAGACGATTTGCAAAGAAATCTAGAAATCACCGAGACTGATTTTAAATCCTTAGTGTCAATGTTACATGGGCTGGGGGTATGAGAATCTGCAAAAGCTATCGAACCAACAAGGCATTACCCGTGCCATGTCCATTCAACGTGGTACTTCAAGACAAAATGAAGAGTCCATGTAACATAGCTTACCATTTCCAAAAAGATTTCCTCCTTCCTATGTTGCAGCCAAACAAGACTACGAAGCCTTTCATCAAGCTGGTATAACCTAGTCAAACCTCAGTCCAGCCATTCTTAAAATTGGCTACTAAGACACTCATCTCTCATCAATAACATCAATAGGATTGAAGTGTGCCAATTAGCTCCAATTGAGCGCTCGGCTAAGGTTGACCACTGCAACACTGCGAACCATAATTCCTAATCTTGGAAAAGTAGAAAAGTCTAGAACTTCTTTTTAGTCAAACAAAGCTAAAGCGAGAGCACATCAAATCCCAAACTTTTCTCCCTTCATCAAACCAAACCTCCAAAACCTCCAAACTGAAAACAAGTAGCTCATCCACATAAAGTGGAGTAGTACTATGTTCTTACTCAGAATTATATATTATTTCTAGACTATTATCACAAGCGTAAATAAAAGAAATTTACTGCTAAAGTTAGAGGCGCAGTTGCGCACTCTCCCAAGGTATTATGACTGTAATTATAATAGTACAGCATTCTCAATGATCTACACACTAACTGCAGTTGAAGATTAAGCAACATTCAATTGAGCAATAATACCCTGAATTTTGCACACTGAAGATTGGCACGTGAGAAGAACACTGCTTTCAGACATGCATAGCTGAAATCCACAAATGACAAGTCCTGCACATAAAACAGATACCATTGACTAATTTAAAAGTTGAAGAAAATTGCATGAATAATGATATCAACACATCTGACATCGCCAAATGCTTGGGACATTCTCCTAAGTTACTTAAAAAGGAGGGGGGGCTGCAGTAAAACAGAGCAAAGAAGTCATTATCAGATGCTACCAAGATGGGCTTCCTTTTTTGGAATTTTCACCTTTGTAAGGAACATAAATTAACACCCTTTTTTGGATAAGGTAATAATTTTATTAAGGGATAAATTCAGAGTAGGGGTGGAAGACCAACCGAACCATAAATTTCAGTTCTTCGCTCTATTCGCTTGGCTTATGGTTATGTATTTTTGTAACTTCGGTTTTTTCGGTTCAGTGGTTGGTATCAAGGGTTCGGTTTTTCGGTTACTAAAATTTCAGACAAGCCTTGCTTCGGCCTTCCGAGGTTCCAGGCTCAAGCGCAAAACCAAATGCTATATTCGTGAAGATTGAAATCCAAATCCATTATTCCTAGTACAAAACCAAATGTTAAAACCGTGAAGACTGCTCATCTGCTGGAGATGAGTTTATACTCTATTTCACATCTTTCTAAGATTGGTTTAGGAAAAAAGAAACAAGAAAAGTAATTTAAAAGAAAGAACAATGAAGGACTTATTCCTGGTATTTTAGATTTTATAGGACATGGATATGGAAGATCCATTGCTAACAAAAGATGTTCCAAACCTCAGATGGAAGTGTTGAAACTCAGCGAAATCAAATATGATTTCTTTTCAAACCCAGCCTAAAACCACTAGTTTGATCTAAGGTAAAGTCCTGTTTCCACCTTTCATGAGTTATGAACACATCATTTTTCTTCCTTTCTTTAGCTACAATGCAAACTCAATTGGTTTTCTCTGCGGAAATTAATTTGATGAAATTACTATAAACCCTCGTGTAACTATCTTATTATTGTTGTTCAATGCTTGTTATCATTTTCATGTGTGATCAGGAGAGAAAGAACAAAATATAAGATAACTTGCAACCTTAAAGTCATTTGAGGAAGTTGACTCGAGTCATTCGCCTAATGGGATTATTGAAGAGCACAGAACAAGCGCGACATGAAAGAGATGGACATTTCTGAGGGAAAAATGCCCAAATAATAAGCAAACTCTGTATGAAGATTAATTCTGAGATCCCTTTTTTGGTCATACAACTTGTCCTTTGTCATAACCACTTTGACTAAACAGATGCTTCTCTTATTTAGTTAAATACAGAAAAACAACATAAAACAATGAGGAGATGATCATGCCCATAGAAGCATAAGCTCTTTATGAAGCATAGAAACTAAATGAGAAAATGAGCAGAGTAATTAAGACAACAAGATGATACTGCAAGAAGTCTAGATTAGGTATCCATATCTGCAAATAAGAACATAACGAAATCAAATAGTCTAGCACTAGATTATATTACCAACTTCGAAAGATCAAGACCAGAAAGATTAATTCCCCGAAATCTGACTCTGTCAGATTGTATGCATTTGATAATGTCAATGCGTGTCAATTCAGTACCCAACTCCTCATCCTCCTTCCTCTTACTCAGGGCAGCTTTAATTCCATCTACTAGTCCCTGAAATGGAATAGGTAAACTAAGAGCTCTTCACAACTCCATAGACACACAAACTACTTTAGCTGTGAAAATATTTTATAACTCTCAAAATAGCTACATTTCAGTACAACAGACCTTTTCAGTAAATGAAGATAATTTTTATTTTTTTTTAAATAAAAATAAAAAATAAAAAAATTCATTGATAATAACAAGGCCAACATGGCCATATACAAGAGGTATACCAAAATGGAAAAACCTACAAAAAAATGGTTCTCTTCAAAAGACACCCACTCCTCTACACAAACAGGAATCACATGGGTGCACCAAAAGAAAATAAGGGATCAGTCTCAATTGAGCAAAGCTCATCTCCACCCCTTCAAAAGTTGTTTCCTCTCTTTCCAAATGACCCACATTAGAGCAAGAAGAGTAATATTCCACGCCTTGTGCCTTATTCTAGCTCCACTCTTCCATCAACTCCTTCACAGATCTTGGCATTACCCAAGAAACGCCAAACTATCTGAATATATGGCTAAACTGACATCTCTACAACTTTCATTTAACATTTATATTCAAGAAAAGATTCACGAAAGAAATAAAAGCACAACTATTGAGTAGGTGCATCAATATCAATGGTTTGGAAACTATGACAAGTAGCGCTTTGGTTCACTACAACGTCAAGAAATATTGGTTTATAAACCAGGAAAATCTCAAGCAACCTCAATCTATATCTCAAATAGCTCAGCGGTCTAGGACAAACCTGGTCATGTTCCATTTGAAGAGGCTAAATATAACGTTCTCCTATGTCTTTAAGAAGCATAAACATTTGAATGAAAAGTCTATCATCTTCATGAATCACCAAAAATCTGCCCTTAAATCTTAATTACCACGTTCATACGGCAATATGAGTAATTTAGAACACAGTACATGCGTAAGTGCACGATAAAATATTAAATGAGGATAATGGATTTACAAGAAGCTGATAGTACTCCGCCTCCCGCAGAAGCTGAGCATATGCAGAATCTTCCAGGGGCGGAATTACACCATCCCTCAACCAATTAAGGATATGGCGAAAATGCTTTCCGTCCCTGTCAACGAATACGTATCCCTGCAAAAACACATTGAAAGGAGATATGAAGTCGTGAAAACATAGACCATAGATGTCTTTTCTCAAAGATCAACATGAAGGAGCATGAGCTTGATACCTGTCAAAGTTAATAAATGTATTTTTTGACAAGAATGAGATATCAATAACATTTCCACAAACTAAAGAACCAGCTAATACCGATGAACAAGGCCTCCGAGCTAATTTCTAATATGGATGAATGCACAGTGCATAATAGTAACCAAAACCAACCAGTATTTTAGGACCTGTCCACCTGCACAGTTTATCTAGAACTCGTCCAAGTTTGAACTACTAAACATCAAAATCATTGATCCTATGAGAACACTAGACACAAAAGCTGAGCATGCTAGTGTGAATACTAACAAGATGTAACAACTAATTACACACAACAGAGGAAGAAAAAGCAAAAACAGCAGAAAAAGAAAATAAGTGCAAAAAGGTAAGAGACCTTGGAGCTTATGTGCATGCTTGTTTATGTTTAACATGAACCTGTTTTAAAAGTCGCATATACTGATATTTCAGCACTCCACTTCCAAAGAAAGGAATAGAATATTGAGATTCTTAAAGTAATTGGTGAAAAAATTGGTGCTTTTTTATTTTATTTCAAAATTAATTTTTAGCTTGTTTCCTTTTATTTTATTAATGTTCTGGTGTAAGAAACCTGTATATAGTATGCCAAAGAGTTGAGAACCCACATAAAATTATGGTTTTCTAAAAAGGACATCCAATCATCTATCTTGTGAGTCGTGGGTGCACTCAAAAACTATCCAAAAACAAAAAGGATATTCTAATCTGTGCAAGATCACATTCTTCTGCTTATTTTCTTTATCACATACGTTGCTTCAACTATGATAGGTGAAACCATTGGTTGGACCTTGGAAATATAGTTTGTTAGACACGAAAGAATTAAAAGTGGCTCCCTTGGCAGGGGGAGGCAGGTGCATGACAGCCATTCTTTTGGGAGATATTCTCTGACTGGAGAAGGAACTGAATGTGAACTGGTGCTTTTATGTGCAACCAGATAGGAAGTATCCTAGGAGTTTGTTATATGTTGCACTCAGTAGTCTTGCATTTTCCAATCAAGGATTTTGCTTCTCCAATTGCAGCATATGGCAGGAACAACTAAGCGTTTGAAATTCTTGCAGCTCTCTACTTCACATCATTGTATGTGTTGTGGTGTGAGATAGAGCAGAATTTCAAGGGATAAGGGCAGAGAACCCCATTCTCTGAGGTCGTGGAAAATACTCTAAATTTTCTAAAAGTAGAGTAAAAGACTAACTTCCTATCCTCCTGCTTTAACTATGAATGATGCTCTTCTCTAACTACTGTTCAACATCTGAGAGTCAACAGTAATGTGCCCCAAGAAATTAAAGAAGTGAGTGTATGCATAGCATGTACCTTCTCTGACTCCTGGCAGATAGTATGACGACCACTAAACATAGCAGCGAGCATAGAGTCCGGCTCACGCTGCGTGAGGGTATCCAGTGTGGTGCAAAACTTCTTCCCTCCTTTAGAAAAGAATTTTCAAAATCACTCACAAAAATAACAAGGCAAAATCATTTTCCTGCTGTGACAATTCTTCAGCATTGTCATTTCATATTAAACATAAAATTTAATACTAAAATACGTAATCCAGCTGGAAAAGAAAAGAGCTTAAATGGAAACCACCTCCACAATATGCTACTAAATGTTGGAACTTTAATATAAGCAAAATTCAACAGGTCAATAAACTGGAAACATGTATTACAATCTTGCAGAGTGTTTCTTAATTGTTTTATGTTGTAGAACAGAATAGAAATTGAGGAAGGGAAAAGAAACCTCATTTGTTGCTGACTCCCTAGGTCTGGAACTAGTGTAACTGTTATACTAATTTCTTACTGCCTCTAGTATTGTACCTTATGGTTCATTAAGTGTACTGTGAGAAAATGGAAAGGTATGAGCTCTTTTGAGATTTAGAAATCAGGTCGTCTAGATCTTAATAGGTTACGATTCAAAGCTTACCGATATTCAGACGAACCACGGAAGATGAACTGTCGGAGTGATAGGCCATTCCAATTTCCTGGATTCAATGGACCGTCCCCAAAGTCATTCCAATTAGCATACCTCATTCTCCTGCCATTCTTTCTACTTTATATTGGCCCCTCTGACTTCAGTAATTTACACTTTACCTCCTACACTTTTGCTATTTAGGAAAATTCCACTTATTTGGCCCATAAATTTCAAATTTATTAAGTTAAAGTTGAATATGAAATTATGTATGTTCATGTTTAAATGTACTTTTTTAAAAAGCATAAAATATGATTTATGTCTCATAATTTATATCTTGGGTCTGTAATTCATCAAGTTGGGACATCGATGATGATGTCACACATAGCATTGGTGTTGTATGGATAAAGTAGAGGCTTGTCTCCGGAGTCTTGTATGATAAAAAAAGTACCGCCTAAACTTAAAGGTAAGTTCTACGTACAAAGTGATGATTGGACCGATTTTGTTGTATGGGCTGAACTGTTTGCTTGTCAAGAACTTCAATGTTCAGAAGATGCAAGTTGTGAAAATGAGGATGTTGAGATGGATGTGCAGCCACACTAGGAGCAATAAGATTGGGAATGAGGATATCCGAGATAAGATGGGAGTGGCCTCCGTGGCAGACAAGATGAGGGAAGCGAGACTGAGATAGTTTGGACATGTGAAGAGGAGATGTGCAGATGCCCTAGTAAGGAGGTGCAAGAGGTTGGATATAAGGGGTGCGAGGAAAGATGGAGGTAAGCTGAAAAAAGTATTAGGGAGAGGTAATTAGACAAGACATGACACAACTTCATATGACCGAGGACCTGACTTTAGATATGGAGGTATGGAGATAGCATATTAAGGTATAAAATTAATAGGTTGTGGAGTGATGCCTTGCTTTTCGAAGGTTTAGGCTTGGTGGTGTATGTCGTAGTACTAGCTGTATTCTTATAGTTCTTACTTTTGTTATCTATCATCATGTGTTGTTTATTGTGTTTTAGTTATCACATTATTTTGGTGTTATTGTTCCTTTTTTGTAGGCTCTACAACATTTTTCTTATTAATTGATATGTTTTCTTCGGTGTTTTCTTTTTCTTTTACTTTGATTTATTGCACTTGAGCCGAGGGTCTTTCAAAAACATCATTTTTACCTCCACGAGGTAGTGGTAAGTTATGTGTGTACTCTATCCTCTCAAGACCCCATTTGTGAAATTTCACTAGGTATGTTATTGTTATTGTTATAATTTCTAAATACTGATAAAATTACTCAACTTGACTAATTCACCTTAAACAAAACAATGAATTTTTTTCTAAGAAGGTATATTGCGTAATGGATAATCATATAATGTCTTAGATCGCATTCACGAAGTTATAAAAACTAAAACAACAGTTGTATTACATATTTGGATCTCATATACAAGCTACTATATGCTATTACACACTTTGTCAAATTTACCGAAATATTATTACAAAAATTTATTAGTACAAAAAAAATTAATAATATTAGTAACTAGTTATTCTTTGGGGTCGTTTGGTTGGGAACAAGTTATCCCAGGATTAGTTATCCCGGGATTAACTATCCTGAAATAAGTTATCCCACCATATATATGAGATCCCATCACTATGGTATAAATGGTGGGATAAGTTATCTCAAACTTGGCAACCAAACAAGATATCAAAAAGTTATCCCTAGACTATTTTTTTATCTCATGACTATTTATTTTTATTCCTCACACCAAACGGGGCAAATTTTAAAGTGAGTTGTAAAACTAGGTTAGGACTTTTTCAAAATTGAAATCCAACTCCAAATTGAATTTTGAAAAGACAGACAATTTTATAACCAAACACATATTTTGAAAAGTTTTTAAAAAATGAATATTTCTCATGGACAAATGGGTCTTTAAGTACAACTTATCATTTGACAGACTGATTAGGAGTCTAAGTAGTACATTGAAAATAAATTAATATGATATTAAGAGTATGAATCTAGACATAATCTTGACCACTTCTTGTTAAGATACTAAAATTACTTTTCCAACAGAAAGTGCTCCTCTATGGAAAGACACAGGCACACACAGGTACGTGATAAGGTGAATATGTTTAAACTTCAATTTTAGAGTTGAAGCCTTATTCTTTTATGAGTTAATGGTCAAAAAATTACACCTAAGTATTTTGGTTTTTCAAATTTAATATTTGAACTATCAAGTGTGCGAGTTTTCTACCTGAACTATCACCAAGTATTTATCAAAACATACATTAACTTAAGATGTGGGAGAATGTGTAGTCAAAAATGAGAAGAGAATGAAGATGGATTTTTAATTGTAACAAAATAAGAAAACGATTTGATCATCTAATGATAAAAGAAGAGAAAAAAAATGGAATATAATCCACACATGACACAAATATAAGTAAGAATCTGACATTCACTCACTGATACAAGTTCATACAAGGTTAGGTTAATTCTCATGTTAACCAATTGTAGGACCAAGTCCCGCAAAAATAATAATAAAAATAAAGCATTTGATTGTTTTTCCTCTAATAAAGAGGAATTACCAAAAAGAATACTAACGATAAATCCAAGAACAAATTACAAAATCAAGGAAGGACGTACATGCACAAAATTATAATAAGTGAGGGAACAGTACACCACAATTGACAACGGTGGAGGAGGAGGATTGAGCAAAGCTGAAGGTGGAAGGGGGATCTAGCCATGTTAAGCTTCTGAACCAAACACAGGTAGCAACGGACTATTGAGAGGAGGAGGAGGAGGAGGAGGAACTGAAACCTTTGGTGGTGGAGGAGGAGGGGGAACTGAAACCTTCGGTGGCGGTGGAGGAGGAGGAGAAACTGAAATCTTCGGTGGAGGTGGAGGAGGAGGAACTGAAACCTTCGGTGGTGAAGGAGGAGGAGGAGGAGAAAGTGAAACCTTTGGTGGAGGAGGAGGAGGAACTGAAACCTTTGGTGGTGGAGGAGGAGGACTTTTTAAGATCTTAGGAGGAGGAGGAGGAGGACTTTTTAAGATCTTGGGAGGAGGAGGAGGAGGACTCTTGATGATCTTGGGAGGAGGAGGATTAAATGCTCTGCAATTTTTTCTGATTTCTCCTGATTTCCCCACAAGGACTTGAGTGTTACCCAACTTGATCAATGCATTTGCAAAAGCCTGTTGAAAGGCTCTTGGATTAGAAGCGAAATTTGTCACAAGCCCAGCGGTTGATTTATCTGATTCAAGTAATTGATCAACCTTCAATATCCCTTTCTTCAACTTCAGCTGTTTGTAGAAGGAGTTATCTACAATGAATGAAGTGTTTTGGTCCAAGAACACTGATGGGTCACCCCTAGAAGCACATGTCTTTCTAAGACTGTTAAACAATTTGGTCTCCATGCTGTCATCCGCCCTTGATAACCTATCATCTTTAAACAAACTACAATGTGTAATTCCCACTGTGTGGCCACCTAAAAGAGTCACCATCTCATTTATACTAAACCCTTTACTTTTGAAAGATTGGAATGCTTGTGGCACGGTTAAACTAGGTCCTGGCAGGTTCACTTGTGATGGGTCTGACACTAGCCCATCGCGCCTACCCGTGGAGATGTTGTAGCTCGGTCCTCCAGCGAATGCCACTGCATCTCGCGTGGCTAATGCAATGATGTCTGCACAAGAGACTGTCATAGAACATGTAGCCTCTAATTTACTCTTTATTTGATCAATCAACTCGTATCCTCGTACCGATCCATTTGCTCCTGCATCTTTTTCTGACTTTTTGTTCTTTGTATTTTTGGAGTCTATCAGTATGGATGCATCGCAACCCTGATCATATATTTCAAAGGATTACGATCTTGTCCAAACGTTATACATTTTAACTTTAAAAATTTGTCAAATAATGGCAACAAGCAGCTATAGCTTATAACATGGAAATATAATTAGTTTCTTACCCGCACGAAGCAGTCATGAAAATACATTCGCAGCAATGCCGCCGTGATGGAACGATCTGCCAAGAACCGACTTCGCACCGTATCTCGAACTATGGTTTCTGCTCGTGGACATCTAGCTTTAGTATTGTAGAAACCAACTTGAAGTTGAGCAGAGACATTTGCTGCTAGGTGCAGACTAATGAAGAAGAAAAACAGTAATAATAATATCTTCTTGTCCATCACCCCACCTAAGAAAGAATAGTACTACTCCTTGATCAGAGTTAAGCTTTGACAATGGGCAAAGATGCCACAACATTTTCAGGGTATATATATTAGTACTGTATCAAATATGGAGGGGAAAGGGGAATGATGTGGTAGGCCACTAAGAGGTTAGAGATTTGGAAGTCAAAGCATAACTGGGATGCATGTCCTGCTATAAAATATTACTAATACTAGAATTTTCTGAGGAAAAAGCATTAATGTGGAAACACCTTCTATCAGTAGCTACTTGAAGAAAAATAAAATACGTGTGACTTCAATTAGAAAAATACAACTTGAATCTATATCTATTTTAGCTTTAGGTTCTACTCTTACGTACGTAACCACATTTTGCATCGTGTTGTTCTAAACATATGAATGTTATTCCTTGATCATATATATATATATGAAACGAAAAAATGAAAAATCCTCATTTCCCGTTCCGGGCCTTGTTTGTACTCGAAAAAATCTACGTTTGCCCCTCCGAACCAACGCGCGCCATTAAATAGGTCGTCACGGACGCCCACAAAAATTTTGGCAAAAAAAACCTCCGGGCGCACATATCACACAAAATCCATGGACTATAAGACACGAAAAAACCAAAAAATCCCTATTTACCGTTTCGGGCCACGTTTGAAATCCAAAAATCCACGTTTGCCCCTCCGAACCAACGCGCGCCATTGAATAGGTCGTCACAGACGCCCACGAACCAAAAAACCGCCGAACGCACATACCACACAAAATCCATGGACTATAACACACGAAAAAACTGAAAAATCCCTATTTCCCGTTTCGGGCCACGTTTGAAATCCAAAAAACTCACGTTTGCCCCTCCGAACCAACGCGCGCCATTAAATAGGTCGTCACGGACGACCACGAAAATTTTCGGCCAAAATACCGCCGGACGCACATATCACACAAAATCCATGGACAATAACACACGAAAAAACCGAAAAATCCCTCTTTCCCATTCTGGGCCACGTTTGAAATCAAAAAAGCCCACATTTGCCCCTCTGAACCAATGCGCGCCATTAAATAAGTCGTCACGGACGCCCCCAAAATTTTTTGGCCAAAATACCGCCGGACGCCCATATCACACAAAATCCATGGACTACAACACATGAAAAAACCGAAAAATCCCTATTTTCCATTTCGGGCCACGTTTGAAATCCAAAATGTCCACGTTTGCCCCACCAAACCAACGCGCGCCATTAAATAGGTCGTCACGGACGCCCACGAAAAACTTCGGCTAAAATACCACCGGACGCACATATCACACAAAATCTATGGACTATAACACACGAAAAAATCGAAAAAACCCTATTTTCCATTCCGGGCCACGTTTGAAATCCAAAAAGCCCACGTTTGTCCCTCCGATCCAACGCGCGCCATTAAATAGGTCGTCACGGACGCCTACGAAAAACTTCGGCCAAAATACCACCGGACGCACATATCACACAAAATCTATGGACTAGAACACACGAAAAAATGGAAAAATCCCTATTTCCTGTTCCGAGCCACGTTTAAAATCCAAAAAGCCCACGTTTGTCTCTCCGAACCAATGCGCGCCATTAAATAGGTCATCACGGACGCCCACAAAAAAATTCAGCCAAAATATCGCCGGACGCACATATCACACAAAATCCATGGACTAGAACACACGAAAAAATCGAAAAATCCCTATTTACCGTTCTGTGCCACGTTTGAAATCCAAAAAGCCGACGTTTTCCCCTCCGAACCAACGCGCGCCATTAAATAGGTCGTCCAAATGCCCAAGAAAAATTTTGGCCAAAATTCCACCGGACGCACATATCACACAAAATCCATTGACTATAACACACGAAAAAACCAAAAATCCCTATATTCAAAAAGCCCACGTTTTCCCCTCCGACCAAAGCGCGCCATTAAATAGGTCATCACGGACGCCCACGAAATTTTTTGGCCAAAATACCACCGGACGCACATATCACACAAAATCCATGGACTATTTCCCATTCCATGCCTCGTTTGAAATCCAAAAAGCCCACGTTTGCCCCTCCGAACCAATGCGCGCCATTAAATAAGTCGTCACGGACGCCTACAAAAAATTTCGGCCAAAATACCGCCGGACGCACATATCACATAAAATCCATTGACTATAACGCACAAAAAAATCAAAAAATCCATATTTCCAGTTCCGGCGCACGTTTGAAATCCAAAAAGCCCACGTTTGCCCCTCCAAACCAACGCGCGCCATTAAATAAGTCGTCACGGACGCCCCCAAAAACTTTTGGCCAAAATACCGCCGAACGCACATATCACACAAAATACATGGACTATAACACACGAAAAAACCAAAAAATCCCTATTTTCCGTTTTGGGCCACGTTTGAAATACAAAAAGCCCACGTTTGCCCCACCGAACCAACGCGCGCCATTAAATTGGTCGTCACGGACGCCCACGAAAAACTTTGGCTAAAATACCACCGGAAGCACATATCACACAAAATCCATGGACTATAACACACGAAAAAACTAAAAAAACCCTATTACCGTTCCGGGCCACGTTTGAAATCCAAAAGGCCCACGTTTGTCCCTCCGAACCAACGCGCACCATTAAATAGTTCGTCATGGACGCCGCCGAAAATTTTTGACCAAAATACCGCCGGACGCACATATCACACAAAATCCATTGACTATAACACACGAAAAAATCCCGAACCAACGCGCGCAATTAAATAGGTCATCGCGGACGCCCACGAAAAGTTTCGACCAAAATAACGCCGGACGCACATATCACACAAAATCCATTGACTATTACACGAAAAAACCGGAAAATCCCTATTTTCCGTTCCGGGCCACGTTTGAAATCCTAAAACCCCACGTTTGCCCCTCCGAACCAACAAGCGCCATTAAATAGGTCCTCGCGGACGCCCACGAAAATTTCGGCCAAAATTCCGCCGGAAGCACATATCACACAAAAATCCATGGACTATAACACACGAAAAAACCGAAAAATCCCTATTTCCCGTTCTGGGCCACGTTTGAAATCCTAAAAACCCACGTTTGCCCCTCCGAACCAACAAGCGCCATTAAATAGGTCCTCGCGGACGCCCACGAAAAATTTCGGCCAAAATTCCGCCGGAAGCACATATCACACAAAATCCATGGACTATGACACACGAAAAAATCGAAAAATCCCTATTTCCCGTTCCGGGACACGTTTGAAATCCTAAAACCCCACGTTTGCCCCTCCAAATCAACGCGCGCCATTAAATAGGTCGTCGCGGACGCCCACGAAAGGTTTCAGCCAAAATACCGCCGGAAGCACATATCACACAAAATCCATGGACTATTATAACACACGAAAAAACCGAAAAATCCATATTTCCTGTTCCGGGCCACGTTTGTAATCCTAAAACCCCACGTTTGCCCTTCTGAACCAACGCGCGCCATTAAATAGGTCGTCGCGGACGCCCACAAAAAATTTTGGCCAAAATACCGCCGGACGCACATATCACACAAAATCCATGGACTATAACACACGAAAAAACCAAAAAATCCATATTTCCCGTTCCGGGCCACGTTCAAAATCCTAAAACCCCACGTTTGCCCCTCCGAACCAACGCGCGCCATTCAATAGGTCCTCGCGGACGCCCACGAAATTTTTTTGCCAAAATACCGCCGGACGCACATATCACACAAAATCCATGGACTATAACACACGAAAAAACCGAAAAATCCCTATTTCCCGTTTCGGGCCACGTTTGAAATCCTAAAACCCCACGTTTTACCCTACGAACAACCGCGCGCCATTAAATAGGTCGTTGCGGATGCCCACGAAAAGTTTCGGCAAAAATACCGCCGGACGCATATATCACACAAAATCCATGGACTATAAGACACGAAAAAACCAAAAAATCCCTATTTCCCATTCCGGGCCACGTTTGAAATCCTAAAACCCCACGTTTGCCCCTCCGAACCAACGCGCTCCATTAAATAGGTTGTCGCGGACTCCCACGAAAAGTTTCGGCCAAATTACCGCCGGACGCACATATCACACAGAATCCATGGACTATAACACACGAAAAAACAGAAAAATCCCTATTTCCCATTTCGGAAAACGTTTGAAATCCTAAAACCCCGCGTTTACCCCTCCGAACCAACGCGCGCCATTAAATAAGTCATCGCAGACGCCCACGAAAAGTTTCGACCAAAATACCGCGGACGCACATATCACACAAAATCCATGGCCTATAACACATGAAAAAATTGAAAAATCTCTATTTCCTGTTCCGGGCCACGTTTGAAATCCTAAAACCCAACGTTTGCCCCTCCGAACCAGCGCGCGCCATTAAATAGGTCGGCGCGGACGCCCACAAATTTGTTTTGCCAAAACACCGCCAGAAGCATATATCAGACAAAATCAATGGACTATAACACACAAAAAAACCAAAAAATCCCTATTTCCCGTTTCGGGCCACGTTTGAAATCCTAAAACCCAACGTTTGCCCCTCCGAACCAGCGCGCGCCATTAAATAGGTCGGCGCGGACGCCCACAAATTTGTTTTGCCAAAACACCGCCAGAAGCATATATCAGACAAAATCAATGGACTATAACACACAAAAAAACCAAAAAATCCCTATTTCCCGTTCCGGGCCACGTTTGAAATCCTAAAACCCCACGTTTGCCCCTCCGAACCAACGCGCGCCATTAAATAGGTCGTCGCGGACTTCCACGAAAAGTTTCGACCAAAATACCGTCGGACGCACATATCACACAAAATCCATGGACTATACACACGAAAAAACTGAAAAATCTCTATTTCCCGTTCCGGGCCACGTTTGAAATCCTAAAACCCCACGTTTGCCCCTCTGAACCAACGCGCTCCATTAAATAGGTCGTCGTGGACGCCCACAAAAAGTTTCTGCCAAAATACCGCCGGACGCACAAATCACACAAAATCCATGGACTATAACACACGAAAAAACCAAAAAATCCCTATTTCCCGTTCCAGGCCACGTTTGAAATCCTAAAACCCCACGTTTGCCCCTACGAACCAACGCGCGCCATTAAATAGGTCGTCGCGGACGCCCACGAAAAATTTAGGGTATTAAAATCCCTATTTCCCATTCCGGGAAACGTTTGAAATCCTAAAACCCCGCGTTTGCCCCTCCGAACCAACGCGCGCCATTAAATAGGTCGTCGCGGACGCCCACGAAAAGTTTCAGCCAAAATACCGCCGGACGCACATATCACACAAAATCCATGGATTATAACACACGAAAAAACCAAAAAATCTCTATTTCCCGTTCCGGGCTACGTTTGAAATCCTTAAACCCCACGTTTGCCCCTCCGAACCAACGCACGCCATTAAATAGGTCATCGCGGATGCCCATGAAAAGTTTTGGCCAAAATACCTCAGGACGCACATATCACACAAAATCCATGGACTATAACACACGAAAAAACTGAAAAATTCCTATTTCCTGTTCCGGGCCACGTTTGAAATCCTAAAACCCCACGTTTGCCCCTCCGAACCAATGCGCGCCATTAAATAGGTCATCGCGGACGCCCACAAATTTTTTTTGCCAAAATACCGCCGGACGCACATATCACACAAAATCCATGGACTATAACACACGAAAAAACCGAAAAATCCTTATTTCCTATTCCGGGCCACGTTTGAAATCCTAAAACCCCACATTTGCCCATCCGAACCAACGCGCTCCATAAAATAGGTCGTCGCGGACACCCACAAAAAGTTTCGGCCAAAATACCTGATGTGCCGCTAATTTACGTCACTTTCGACTCCTTTTAACTAAGAAAAATCGTACGTTTTCAAGCAACCGTTGTCGTTTTTGATGTTTTTATGTTGGATTTGTAGGAAATGGAGACAAACATGGAAACGGAAGGAAATGCGAGAAAAAGAGGATTCTGCCTACGAGTGACGGCCTGAGTGACGGTCCGTCCCACATGTGACGGTCCGTCACCAAGACCGTCGCATTGAGGCAGTGCCACTGCCTAAGGTTGACGGTCCAGGCGACGGTCCGTCAAGGCAGTGACGGTCCGTCATAGTGACCGTCACACCAAGGCAGCAACTTCAGGCGGCATCACTGGTTAGCAGTGACGGTCCAGGCGACGGTCCGTCACTGGCTTGACGGTCCGTCAGCCTGGCCGTCAAGTTAAGGCAGACGCGCGTCAGCGGCTGTCCGCGTTTAGGACTCCTAACCCGTTTTGGATTTGGTTTCTTTGACTCCTATAAATACCCTATGATAGGTTTATTTTACATATCGTTCACCCAATAGTTTTAGAATAGTTTTTAGTCGTTTTTGAGAGCAACAACACGTTTTCGTATTCTTGAATTCGTGTTCTTGATTCGTTCTGGAGTTCTTGGTTTTTCTTGCTCTTGGATTATTGAAGGGTATTTTCATCATATTGTAAGAATCTTCTTTCCTTTATTATGAATTTCTTCTTTTCTTCTTCGAGCATGAGTAACTAAAACTCCCGCAACTAGGGTTGTGGGAGCCATGGCTAAAGTAGCGATATAGATTCCGGGTAGCGACGGGTTCAATTTACATGTAGTCACGTTGTTAATCATACTTTATGTCACGTTTTCTAGTGGTTGCAAACATTAGAACATGCCTAGGTTTAATTTGCTTGAGTAAAGAGATTAAAACCGGGAAACTTGATTAACGACAAGGATTCGAGACTACCAACTCTCGTCTTAATGATTAATGCCGTAACTGGATTAATCTACTTGATGTTAGGATTGAAATCTAAAAAGTACATCTTTTCGAGGTCGAGAGAATAGAAAAGGAAATTTGTTTATTTGGTCGAGAGACGTTTAGACGATACCATTGACGCAATCACATCGTGACACGCATATAGAAAGAACCCTGTAACGCCTAGAATCTATTGTTACAACGCCATGGTGAACACGTCCCTAGTTCGCATTCTCTCATGTTGATTAAAACTCACGTACTTGTTTTGTTTACGATTTGTTCACACAACCCCCCCCCCCAATTTACCGGAAACTATTGACTATTAGTTATTTAATTCACTAACGACTTAATCTTCACCATATTCTCTGTGGGATTCGACCCCAACCTAGTTGGGTTCTATATTTGACTACGATCGCTTACGCCTCGTTAATTTGAGGTGTAGTTTGAGCGTTATCAAAAAGTGGCGCCGTTGCCGGGGAATACGGTTTTTGATTAAGTCTAGTGTGTTTATTTGACTCTTAGTCATAATTTCCTGCTTTACGTTTATTTGTTATTTTTGTTTTTGATAGGGTACAGATTTGTGCATGCCAAGTACCCGAAGCTCGGGTGAATCAACAGTACCTTACGACCCCGAGCTTGCGAGAACATTAAGGCGGAATATGGCCGCACAATTAGAGGCAGCGAGGATCGCTGCAGAACTGCAGGCCCAACAAAATCTGAATGCTGGTGGTCTGCAAGATGAGATCGCACGGAATGATGAGGATCTCGATTTAGATGGAGCTGGCGCTACGGGCGCCATTGTTGTTCCACCGCTACCGCCCGGAGCAAAGTTCAATATCACTAGCACGATGATTCAGTTGCTGAATTTGAGAGGTGTATTCCGTGGTGCCGCTGGTGATGATCCAAACCAGTACTTAATGAATTTCGTGGGGATCTGCAAATCATTTGAGCTGCCAGGCGTGAGTCAGACAGCGATCAGGCTCAGGTTGTTTCCATTGTCTCTGTCTGATGAGGCAGCATTGTGGTTGACTGAGCTGACCCCGACTCTATCGCAACGTGAGGGGAGTTGAGAGGAGCTTTCCTAGAAAGGTTCTTTCCTCCCTCTCGGATGATACAGTTGAGGGACGAGATTAGCAACTTCAGGCAGCAACCGCACGAAGCACTGCACGAGACTTGGTTGCGATTCAAAAAGAAGATAACCCAATGCCCGAACCATCAGTTGACCGATAACTTCTTGATGCAAACGTTCTACCGGGCACTGAATTCGGCTACCAAGCCGACGTTAGACAACGCAGCAGGTGGTGCATTCATGGGTCTCACTTTTGTTGAGGCCACAACTACTTTGGACAGGCTCACCAAAACCAACAGGGCCTGGCATACACGAGATTCAGAGGTTGCAGCTAGCACCTATACCGTTGGTATGTCAGCAGAGCAGCGTAGGAAAGAGGAGGAGCGCGACCAAGACATGGCGCATCTGAAAACACAGTTGGACCTACTGACAAAGCACTTGTTCTCAGGAGGTATGGAGAAGGTACAAGCTGTGGGTTCCCAAGGTACAGAGACTGAGGAGGCAAATTACTTGGGGGGCTTCCAGGCCAATGGCCAGGGAAACCAAGGTCGGAGTTATCAGCGAGACAACCACTATGAGAAAAGTGGCTACAAAGATCGCGACCAAGGAAACTGGAGGAACAACACCGATAGATGTGGGTTGTATATACCACCTGGGACTATTCGGGTATATAAACTGGCGCGTAGGTCTGAAACGTGTCCAATATCTTGATGAATATGATGGCGAAGTATGCGCTTTTGAGAGGTGAATCGACTGATTCTGGGGTAGGGCACACATGCGTGAATCGCAGCTTCTACTCCACACATTGAAGTTCAGGTAGTTGGATGTCACAACTCAACCGCTGATCATAAGCAACTAGAGCAAGCATATTGGGGTCACTATCTCTGGTCATCGTTTGAATCCCAAGGACGGGTACTTTGGCCGGGAGTCGACATCACTCATCCGAGGAAGGATGCGAGTTGTATGGCAATCTCGACAAGAAGTGGTAAAACGTTACCGGAATCATATCCGGTAATCCAGACTCAAGGTGATGTTGCGGATGATGAAGAGGCGGTAGAGGAGGACACTCCAAAGCCCGCGGAGAAAAGCAAGAAAGCTGAAAAGCTTCCAACTATGATGCCTCGGCCACCACCTCCTTTCCCACAGCGCCTACAGAAGAAAGCTGACGATGGTAAGTTCCTGAACTTCATGACCATGCTGAAGCAAATTTCAATAAACATACCATTGGTGGAAGCGCCGGAACAAATGCCCGGTTATGCCAAGTTCATGAAGGACTTGATTACAAAGAAGAGGTCGGTAAGTTATGAACCGGAAGACAACCTCCATCATTGCAGCGCTATTTCCTCTAGATCGTTGGTCGAAAAGAAGGAAGATCCAGGTGCTTTCACTGTTCCCTGTACTGTTGGGAAGCTCAATTTAGGAAGAGCCTTGTGTGATCTGGGGGCTAGCATCAACTTGATGCCGCTAGCTGTCTATGAACAATTGGGTTTGGGAGCTCCTAAACCAACGTCCATAAGGGTGATGATGGCTGACCGCTCAGTGAAGAGACCTGTGGGAATATTGTCTGATGTGCTGGTCAAGATTGGTAAGCTTATATTCCCAGCCGACTTTGTGATCTTGGATTGCGAAGTGAATTTTGAAGTTCCCATAATCTTGGGACGACCTTTGTTAGCCACGGCTAGAGCATTGGTGGACATGGAGAGAAACGAACTGACCCTCCGATTAAACAATGAAATGGTCAAGTTCGATGTGTCCAGAGTGATGAAGCAACCAAGTGACATGAGGGTGGTCGCGGTCATCAATGCTATTGAGGAAGTCCCTGCTGATGTGTATCCTGAGGAGAAACATGTAGAGGAAGGCGGTGAAAATAGAACTAAGAAACGAAAACACCGCAAGAGAATCTACAAAGAAAGAGCGAAGAAGTTGTCGCGACTAGCGATGGAGCCCAAAAAGGAAGCTGGAACGCCACACTCCATCGAGTTCTCCTGTTTTGGAGACCCTGGCGGTCTCCAACATCATTCCAAAATCTGAGTCACATCGACTTCACAGGTATTCCTTTATTCTCACAGTTTTTAGTTTGCATATATATGCATTGGGGACAATGCATGAGTCTAAGTTGAGGGTGTTGAGAAACCTGTGAGTCACCACCGAGGGTTTTTGTTGCCGAGTTCTTTTCCCTCCGGTGTGCTATCTAGTAGAACCGGCATGTTTAGGTTGTTTAATTTAATTTTTTTTTTTAGTGTCTATAGCAAAGCATGCGATTTCTTATCAAAGTAGCGCCCCTTTAAAAATTTTCTGGTTTTGAGCTTATGTTGAAACGATTGACTGTCTGGATCCTTGTATGTCATTGTGTGATTATGAGTAGAATGAGTATGCTTAAGCCGAGCGGTTGTTTGATAGTTGGTAGCGATATGGTTTCTTGGTGCTAAGAGTGTGTGAGATTAATTGTTATAAATTCTTACTCTGTGCATGCATCTAGAACTTGCCCGGTCTATTTTGTTAAGTTCGAAGTTTGGTTGCTTAGGAAAGGATCACAGGCCCTTTTTGTGTGCAGTCCACTTAACCTAAAAGACCGTCCAAATATAAATAATCCCTTGATCCCTGTTTGAGCCATAATTGACCTTATTCTTTCAATAACCTGTCACCATTCCCGTTTAACTTTGAATCCCTATTTTGGCCCTGGTCCTTCCATGGACATTGTGCACCTCAACCCAGGCAATCAGCCTAAGTTGAGGGTGGCTACTACAGAGGTGAATGATAAGAAAAAGAGGATAGTGAAGATTGGTTGTGAATAGAATGAAAAGTCGGGTGTGTGCCTAAGAAAAAAAAAGAAAGAAAAAAAGAGATGAAAAAGATCGAAAAAGAAATAAAAAGAATTGTCAAAATAAAGAGGCCGCACCTG